>JAXDDX010000033.1:455000-935000 GCA_034670405.1 Hoplostethus atlanticus
TTTATGGAAGACGAGGAATTTGTTGACACGGTAAAAGGCTTCAGCACTGTGAGGAAGGAGCACACCATGTTCACGGACACGAACCTGTGACCCAAGGATGACCTTTGAACATGACAGGACCGTTACAGTTGACATTTAACATCTCGAGGAGCAAAGCGACTTGCTCCCATAAACGGTGACAACAGTCTCACTATAACCTGTTATGAGTTGTCAAGAGGTCAGCCGCAGCTGAAGACAGTTTCTTCTCTCCTGCAACCCAAAAGGAAAGAACACGACAACCCAAGATGAAAATCGCCGATGACAAAAGCTTTGGCCGAACAGTGGCATTGTTACTTGAGAATACTGTGATCTTGACTATAACACACAAAGGGACAAGCTACACGGCTACTGAGTGGAGCTCTTTGATGGAAATCATTTTCCAGGACATTATCAGTGAAATTGTGCAATTTGAGATACTCAATCTCAAAACTTTTTCATCATCGCATAGAGGAAAGAATAGACCAAAGATTGGTGATGCAGCAGATCATAATCTAGTTATATAGTTAAAGATATCTGAATACAGTGTATGGCCGTGGATGAAATAGGAGCTTGGAGAGAGAGGACTCACTAGAAAGAAAATAAAGTTTGCAAATACTTATTTCTGGTAGTTTTTAGGATCTAGATTTGTAACTTTCTCCAGGATGTTCCATGGACACATTTCATTTTCCATATCCTCTCATGACTGTAACTATTCAGGTCATTTTAGCTGTTTGAGTACCATAAATAATCCATTTGACTTAATACAATGGCACATGACTCTAAAATAGTCAAAATATCAAAGTTAAAGCCCAAGTTATAAGAGTTAAAGCCTTTCCATATATGGATATGGATGTTTTTCTTGGTAAGCTGAAACTGTTGTGAACATGTACCATCTGTGAACCCTAGAAATGTACTGAATCTGGTGGAGGAAGCAAGGAAGTGCAAAGTGAGCCAGTTGTAACATTAATCTCAGTGAATCATACAGAGACTTTACTGCTCATCAAACCACGTTGTGCAGTGTCTTAAGTAAATGCCTGGTTATTTCATGTTGGCTAAAATCAACCTCACCATCATCATTGTTGCACAAAGTGTTGAGCATTTCTAGCAAACTAAACAGCTGACTAGTTAGGAAGGTAGGTTGTTCTACCATGTAAGTATACGTGTCTTCCAGGCATCACAGCAAACCAACACATTCAAGTCTTCACATATTAATTTATTTGAAATGAGATACAATTCAATTTGGGCACAAAACACTTGCATCATTACAGTCAATAACATGGCTACAAAACAAACACATAATAAATTAATATACTGCAGTACGTACCACGAGACAGTAAACATAAAAACCCAAAATGGGGGAATTATATTACATTAAAAACAAATTGAGTTGGTTTAATGTACAAAATTTCAGGCATTTACAAAGGCAAAGTCTCTTTAGTTGCTTATTTTGTTATGTATATATAAATATAAATCTCTAAAGCATGGTTGATATGTCTGCTAAAAAGACCAGATGGGAAGGGAGGGGCTTTAGCCTGAGACTTCAGTGACCTACATGACGACCCTTTGCCATTTCACCACAAAAATAACTGTAGATTATTAGGTAGATTCACATGTGAGGTGTCATGTAGCGATTTCACTGAAACTTTTGTAATAACCAGTTATGATCAATGGAAAGACTTGGACAATGATACATATATATATACCACTGCCACAAGCCTCCTGGTGTTTATCTTCCTTTAACAGAACATGAACCCCTCCACAACCTAAAATGCCAATTTGTTTTTACGTTTTCTGCATTCCAATGCTGTGTGCTTTTGTCCCTTTAGTGTCAGATTAATGCTACCGTATAAAAACATATTAGTCATGAAATGTGTTTGCATCAGTAAAGTGCATGCAGCACATGCTAGGTTGTGAATGTTTTCAAAGCTGGCTACAGTACAAAACAACATACATAAATACGTACATATAGCAGTACTAGCTTTTCTGTCTTCCTTTAGAAAAGATAACAAAAATACAGACCTCTCAAATACTAGCAACCCTTTGTGCAATCTTCCTTGACATCCATTTAATCTTTATCACTCGCCTATTCCTCGTCTTACGCCCTGTTTTTCTGGCCACATGTATAACATAATTTAACTTTGTACCTTTTGGCCAATCATGTCATTGAATAGGAAAGGTGATTAGGAAAGGGGACTTGTCTGAGACATGAAGTGAAGTGAACCAATCCCTCAATGGATTCCTTTTTTAAGACATGCTCACTCCTCATTTCTGCTCTGCAAACTAAGATGTCACTGAACGCTGTACCCCGCTGTCACAACTGCAGCTATGCTATCCTTACTGCTACAAGTGGATGCTACTACAACCTCTAATGAGGCCTTTGCCTGTGCTATTAAATGCTAGCTATTAGTAGCACTACTACTACTACCACCACCACTCAAGGTCTAGGACTGAGAGCATTAATCTGAGTAGCTAAATGCATGTTACAACAAAGCAAGTGCAATTTTAAGACAACAGGCTAGTTTCTACAACAATATCTTACAACAAATTAACACCTATAATGCTACCCTGACTTAGTCAAGAGGCTACTACAATTACTCCAATCTGCTCGTCCAGGTATTCAGAGTTTCAACCCTGTCCTGTGATAGCACAGGACAGAATAAACGTGCAACAACGTTAAGTCTAGCTGGAAAAAAAATGGGATGTCAGTACCGAAACTGGATTTTAAACCGCTAACACTGATGAGTACCTGAGAGCTAGACTAGACCTGACCTGGTGATCTGAGGGTCAGGCGTACCAACTTGACATGACATGACATGGCAGTCTTAGGGTTGGTGTTACATGGTTGTAGGGTTATTAGACAATGAGGTCTACAATGTAGTGCGCATTAAAAATCACTAATGATAACTAAGGTATAAAAGATTGAATAGGATGAGGAGCAAAGTATGTCTATCATCCATAATGATGATTCTTAACTTTGACCTGGGATCTGTTTCTGCACTACAAGCTAAAGCCCCCCCAAGATCCAACACTAATCTAGTGAGATGTAGGACACCAGAGTACATATTCCACTACTGGGTATGATCAGATCACTGATGGACTGAAGTGTCACCTCAAGATCCCTAAAATCCACACAACATTGAAGGGAATTGAAAAAAATTCTGATAGAACCTGAACTACACGATTACCAAACTTGACATAACCTTAACTACACAATCCAATGATGACATGAATGACTACTTCATTTTCTAGTAATGCAAAGATGCAACGCATGAGGTATCTGTAGACTGATGTAATGACAACTAGGGGAGTGATAAAGTTGTTGAGGGGTGGGGTCACAACTTGATAGTCAAAGGTCAATGGATAGCATTGACAAATGATGTCACAAAGTGGCTACTGGCAGCAACAAGTCCCTAATCTCACTAAAAACATCAGAATCCAAAAATATTATTCTGTACATGTTTGTTCTTCCAGCTACTTACTTTCTAAGTCGTTTCACTTTTCCCCTTACTTTTAAAAGAAAGTTTCCAAACTGTGCAATTTCACAGCATAGTATACAAAATATTTCATTTCAACATGAGACTAATGCAACTCTATCGAGCAGAAAGCAGCATGCAAAGAACTACAATTCTGGATTTAAAAGTAGAGTTTTCTCTTTGATCCTTAGCAGGCAGAGTTTAGATTCTCAAAGACACTGTATGTGCCAATCAACGAATGCTATTAAATCAAGTTTTCCCAAAGAGGAAAAACAGAGAGCTCACACTGGATGCAATGACTGGCCAGGATGAAATGCAAATGCATTCAATTTACAAAACAGACTTGTGATTGGATTGCATTTCCCTGCCTCATCTCGGCCTGAAGTCTGCCCATGGCGTCAAAACAAACCCACCCAGTTATTTCCCTGTCATTTCCCCACTCAACAGTCACCTGGCTGATCTGCGAGTGAGTTGTTGTAATACTGATTACTGGCTAACATAGAGAAGTAAACATGCAGTTAGGATTTTAAAAACAAATATGGGATTGTAGCACTCAGGCACTAAAAAGGTGTAAGATTATAAATGAAAAGAGCTAAACAGACCCTGGTATAATATCTAGAGTTAAAATGTCAATAATCTCAGGAACAACAAAGTGGCAGAGAAAAACAAATGCCACAAGGAAAAGTCCTACACCTTTTTACAATTTGGGCTATTTCACAATTCCAGAACCCCAAACTTCTGATGTTCCGATGGAAGGTTCTGGAAACACGAGGCTCGCCTTCAGGTTTATGTGGGACACAGAACTGCGAAGACAAGAACAGATCATCTGTTAATCAGCACCATTCCTGACACCCACTGTGGCATGTGAAGGAGAGCTGTACAAGTAGGAAATAGCAACTAATCAGGGAAAAACTGGAAAATGGAACAGAGAATTACTAGCTACAAGTGAAAAGCACTCACTGTGAACATCTGGTACTACAAGCTTGCCAGTAAGGGAGAATTATGTGTATCATGAGTGTGTGTGTGTTTCAGGATCGGTGTAGCGCAATCACAAACACTGCACAGCACAATATGCACTACAGCATCGAGCTAGCAAGGGGCTGCTGTCTTTGGGGAAGACAGTGATACTAGCAGACACACTGAGAGAGAAAACGAGAAAGAGTGAAGGAGCGAGAGTGTGTTTGACTGGGCTCAGAGACAAGAATACTAAAAAGGCTGAATGTGAAGAATCTGTGTCAATGTGTCAGTGCCTCACAAACCTCAATCTCCACCGCTCTCATACCAGAGCTAGCGTGAGGACAACGCAGCACAGACGAGAGACAAGGAAAGTACAGGTCAAAGTGGAAGGGTGGAAAGAAAAGCACTCCATTTTCCTATCATGACTGGTGTTGTGTTTTTCATCGTCTTCTTTTTTTAACTACAAGAATCTGTTTTTCTATTGTAACCTACCATTAAAATAGAAAAACAAAAAATGTGGTCAGAAAAAAGGACTGCTGCTATCTTGTCCCGTGTTGTACTACTTCTTTGAACTGGCAGAGGGCAGAGTGCCTGAGTTTCAAGTTCATGTGGAATGGTCACAATCAAAGCAACCTGGGTTTGACAGACACGTCTAACCATAAGTTAGATACTATTGTGACACTATTTCACCAAACCATTCCCACTCTTCTTTAGTTTCAACATGACTGTGAAGTTGCCCTTTAAAGTTGCCGTGATGAGCTACTTACTCGTCTCATTTAAGTCAATGGGCGGTGGAGCAGTAATAACCCTATAGTACAAGTTGATGTGAGGCAGGTTGGTTGGTGTTTTACCTTTGAGAATGTAGTCCGTTAGCAGGCTAGGTACCCTCTCGCTGTCGTCCCTCATGGCATGGAGGACTAGCGGGCAGAGGAAGTACCACGTTACAGAGAGGAAATTATTTGAGAACTGAAAACAAAACTGGTGAAACCAGCCCATACACATTTTGGGATTATGGTGCAGCTGGCAGAGGTGTCCAGTACTCACTCTTGGTTAGGATCTGGAGATCTTCTACAGATGGGGAGCCTGCTTTATTCTCATAGGGGATTACTGTGGTCAGATACTGAGAAAGAGAGACATTATGTTAGAGCCAATGAAAGAGAATAGAGGGGAAAGAGGATGGAAGTTAAACTTAGGAAATTAAAATATGATGAAAGAATATTGGTAACAATACATGCGGACGATTAAAACATCAAATAAAACAAAAAGGTAAAATATCTGATATTTCCATTGTAAATAGTTATTTCTACCTCAATCTTTAACATGTAAGTCCAGGCTTGTATGTATTCCTTTAAGGCTGGTGGTTGGTTTTAACTTATTAGAGGCGGTGAAAGTAAAAGCTAACATATTATGGATAATTATGTCTGCTTATCTCAAAATGACAAAACAGTCAAAGCAGTACATAAACAAAAAAAGACTGACTGAAATAAAACAAAATAGAAACCAAATAAAAATGAACCAGAAAGCGAGGAGAGACTGAACAAATGAAACAATTAATGACACCAAACGCCGGTGGCAGCTGTAGAGAAGGAAAACAAGCATGCATGAATAAGCATGAAAGAATAGAAAAGGACACTCAGGACAGAAATAAATCTGCAGGGGGAAAAGAAGGAAGTGCGGAGGAAGAGAGAGGGGGCACCTGTTTGTCCCCTCCTGTGCTGCCGAAAGTTTGACGGAGGCCATTTTGAATGACATTGGAGAGTCCCTCCAGAGTGAGGAGCTACAGGGTATGAGAGGAAGGAGGAAAAAAGAGAGCAAAGAGAGATAAGGACGCTTCTAGTGTGAGGGAATAGAGGAGAAAGGATAGATAGAAAGGCTCCTAGTATGAAAGCAGCTTTTCCATGCAGCCATCTGTCTGTCTGTTTATAGTGTGTGTGTGTGTGTGTGTGTGTGTGTGTGTGTGTGTATGTATACATGCAGGGTTCCTACACCTTTTTACTAATCAAATCCCATGACTTTTCATAGACTAGTCCATGACATATAGCATGACCAATATTTGTCAGTCTATGTTGCAAATGTCAACTTTGTTTACACTGAATATCTGATCTGAATGTCCCAGGTCTTGTTTCTGGTTACAACTGTCAGGTGATACGATGAGGAAATGAAATTTTTTTTTTTTCCTAAAAGAGAAGTGGATCAGCAAGCAGCCAAGCTCGACAAAAAAGATTATCAACAAATTTCCATGACATTTCCAAAACTATATGCACATGACTTTTCCAGGTTTCCTCATGACCATAGGAACCCAGTACATGTCTATTTATTTCAACATCACAGTCATGCATGCGTTGCATCTGTGTTTGTGTCTGTTCATGACTCACTGTGCCCGGTACGTGCGTGCTGGTTGTCCTCTGGCCGTTGGGCCCAGTTGTGGTTGTGCTTCGTATTTTCTTCCTCTTGCGCAGCAGCTCGCGGTGCTCCTTCTGTCTGTTCTGCACGTCGATCAGCAGCGAAATGAAGCTGTTCTTCACCTGTTTAGTGTTATTATACATTAACAGGGCTAAATGTGGTCCACTATGTCTATTTCAGGCTTGTTTTTATTATCATCATATTCCAGTTTCTCTTTTACTTTTTTATTTGTACATATGATGATCTTGTAAGTTAACTGTCACAAAGACAATCTGCTTGGGTTTCATGAATTCTGTCAAAATGTAAAGATAAAAGTTATATAAACAAGAAATACAAAGTACCTCCTTTTCATAGTCCAGCTCGTCGCGCAGGGCCAGAGCCTGGATCAGCTCTTCACTGTAGCGGCGAATGGCCGTCTCCTACCTCCTCCAGAGCCTCGGTCAGCTCAGACACAGACAGCTGACGCAACCCTGGGGATGGTTCATGGATATATTAGGGAGAGGGAATGTGACATGTGTGTGTGTGTGTGTGTGTGTGTGTTATAAACATTGTGAGTGCAAGCGTGAGTGTGCATAAGTGCGTATGTTTGGCAACACTCACTATAAACTGTCCACAATGTATAACTCAGTATACAGTTTAATACATGGATATCTGAGGCAATATCTATAGGCATCTATGGGTGTGTGCTCAGTCTACACTACTCTGGTATTATAATCCTATTAAAGCTGATATGTGCTTGAGATTATATAACATGTAGGGACAGTGCATGCAGCAGTAATTGCTGTCTGCTTGTATCTGTTATACATTACATAAGAATATTACTCTGTGTGTATGGGTAGCGGTTGTCTAGATTTATAGGATTGTGTAATAGACCTATTTACACTTCACTAAGTGATTGGAATAAATGACCGTCAAATGGTAGTAGGGTCTGAAAAGGCACTGTCCTTCACACACACACACGCACACTTGCACACAGTGGTACTCACGGTCCTCATAGCTAGTGTTGGAGCCGGAGCGTTTGAGAGCGTGGAGGTCCTGAGAGAGCATGGACAGGTCTGATTGGGAGGGACTCTCATCATCCTCTGGGTCTGGAGACTCCTGCATCATCTCTTCGATCTCCTCAATCACCTAAAGCCCACACATAAACATGTGCGCACACACACTTTAAACAAAGTTTGTGTGTTGCTGCGAACAACAAATGTATGTATTTACTTGTGTAAGGGGAGCCTCTGCATGTATTGTATTGTGTATATACAGTATATGTATTATGTTCTAAATAACAACAGTGTCATACACATGCAAGAACAAGAACAATACACACTATGGGTCACTGAATATAGCTAGTCAGGTTGGACTATATTTTAGATTTGCGTATGTTCAGAATTTTGCCATTTCCTGTATTTATTTATTATTATTTTTTACATATGGGAGTACTTTCGGTTCTGAGACCCCAGGTTTGCCTCTGGGCCAATTCCAGGATCAGTTCTAGTAGGTACAGTAGTTTAAGAATGGTTAGGGGGGAGACCTTGTTCTTGAAGTGAGAGCAATTTTCCAGTTGCAATGCAGCTAAATGAATGTAAAACAAACCCTAGTGTATTTGTGTGCGTGTGTTACCTGCTCTGCGGTGAAGAGTGGCTCGTCGTTGATACAGGAGACAATGATGGAGTGCATATCCATCTGCTCCCTGAGCTCCTCATCATCTGACAGATCCAGAGACTGGTTGTCCAACTTCTGTCCATCAGGAGAGAGGAGTGGAGGGGTTGAGAGAGAGAGAGAGAGAAAGAGAGACAGTTTAGATGACACAACAAACAGGTGGTTTACAGACTAAGGGCACAGAGGTTCAAAATACATGCATTTGTGTGTCACCCTCAGGATGGTAACATAAAAAAAACTGCTGAGCATTATAGGAATGTACATGCTATGAGTGCTTCACGTTATTTGAGACAGTGTGTGTCTGAATTATTATGTAAGGCCATGTGTACTTGGTGCCCTGTGCCCATGTATGGTGAAAATGAACATGATATAAAGATGAATATACCAAGGCCTGTGTGTGTTTGTGTGTGTGTGTGTGTATGTTTATATCTGTGTGCTACCTCATGTTCGCAGAGGTTGAGGGTGGGCAGGTGTAGGGAGCGAGTGTGTGAAGTCTTCCAGTCCACAGGCATCACATTGCCATAGTTATCGGTCAGAGCGTTCCACACCCTGAGAGACAAGGGGGGATCCATGAATTAATGCAGAGAGAAAATATGCTGGGAAAGTAGAATTCAAAACAAAGACGTGGCCATTAATAGGAGACAGAAGATAGGGGACGGAAGGAGAGGAAAAGAAGGCAGAAATGAGTCGAGAGAATTCAGCTCACTGTAGAGAAGACCAACTCTGTTTCTTTCTCTCTTTTCTATGTGACACAGCATGCGCTGGCAGTGTTGTGTCCTGTTCTCTGGCCACCCCCTCACCACTTCACTCTGTCCCTGTTACATCTCAATGCAGCCCACTGAGAGCACTCGTCAATCATCCGCCATCTCAAGGACTTTGCTGTAACAAAGAACTAACCCTTCCCCGGTGAGATGTTCCAGGCTATTTTGTTTGACAGACATGATGAGCTTAGTCTGTATCTGTGAAACTGTCCCTTTGTGCATTTTTCCTCTTGGAAACAAAATGTACTATTGTATGCATTATGCATGTTTTTCATAAGGTGAAAATAAGAAAATCAAGAGATGTCTTTGGAGACTCTGAAATGGCATGTGTGGATGAAAGTCAGTCTGTATTTTTAGTCCTGAGCATGACCGCTGCGAGCAGAGTGAGGATGGGTGCTGTGAACCCATGTGTCAGAGTGCCTCTGCATCATCATACTCACACTCACATTTACATAACTCCCATGTTTTTCCCTGAAGTGCTCATGCACAGCTTGGGGGTGCTCTAAATAGGGCAAAGGCTGGCAGGAAATACTTTTTGTCCCTCAAGCTATGACACCCTGTCTCAGGCACACAAGTGCATGCACACATACACCAATGTTTTTAAAGAGCATTTGCAATTAAAAACATGAGGCTATCTTAGATTTTGTGGAAACAAATTTCTTGCTACTACATCAATGGTGAAGCTATGACTTTTTATTCACATGCCTGTTCTCTGCCTTTTCTTGTGCACATACCCATTACAGACAAAAAACACACGTAGAACTTTTCTCAAGCACAAACGCACATCTTCCTTTGTTTTCTCTCCTCTCTCACACCTACACACACTTCCTCTCCTTGTCATCCCGGTTGTTCGTCTCAGCCATGAGTTTGTTGGGTAGAGAACTTGTTAAGCGCCTAGGCACGTACTGCAAAAGTGCAGTCGCCCAGAAAAGACTCTCACTGAGTCTGGCGCTGCACTTTCGGCTTAACCCAGGCTTTTGTCCAATTATTCTATTCACTCCCTCCCTCCTTCCTTCCTTGTTTTCGTCACCTATAATAACCACAGATACTTCGCCCCCACACTTCAGACCAGCCTCCCTCCATTTCCCTCAACACAACATCTCTAGGGTACCATTATCTTCAGTTCATCACTGAGCATGACTGTTACTAATTTTTGTTTTGTGACAAGATCTCTGCTATCTTGTTTGTGTTTGTGCACACGTGTATGTGCCTGTGGGTGTCAAACTTCCCTTTTGGTACAGCAAGATTACAAATGTGATAAGATGTAACACTGTCACTATTGCATCTTTTAAGGGAAGTGAGAATCCAAGACACAATTTTACATGCATTCATTTTAAGAAGTGGCAGAATGCAAGATGAATCATGCAGCCAACACAGACTTGTACTCACAATAAAGTCTAAGTTTGACTTTACTGTCAAACATTTAAGTCTAAGTTTGTGTTTATCTGTTGTAAAGTAATAGTATATTGTCATGCAAATGCATAGATGTGACTGTGTTATATGTGTTTCTATGAGACTCCATTACTTCACAGGACACCCAACTAAAATAAAAAGGATTGTTAAAGTGTTAAGAACAGATGCTGACAACATAACCTTTCAAAAATGAATGAACGAACTAAATGTGACAGTGTGTGTGTGTCTGCTAGTAATAGAGCCAACTACAGCAAAGTCAATATATCCTCCATGGATCACCGGTTTAAACACATCAACCAATCAAGCATGAGGACAAGTAAGCTAACGTGGCATGAAACACCTCCACGAACACACACGCGCGCCACAACAGTATGAATATCTTGGAGAAAATACAAACACTTTCATCCAAACAACCGGGGCACATTTTGTCCGTTTAAGAACTACCCAGTCAATGGTTTGTTAATAATTTCCATTTGACATTTGTAACTTTACTAACGTTAACGTTAAGTTACGTGTTGCTGCTGCTCCAGTTAATGTTAACTGTTAATGTTAATTCAATAACTCAAACACAAAACTGTTTTATCTTGTTGAATGCGCTCCCGAAAATGCAGTCCGGTTTGGCAAACTTGGAGAAGGTGGGGTTAGCTATATTTGCACAACACTGATTGAGATAAGCTAAAGTAGGCTAACGTAACAGTTCGCTAACTGGCAAACGTTAGCTGGGTTAGCTAAAATAGCTAAGGTTAAAAGTTAGCGTGCCTAAAACTTGACTGAAATTCACACTTACTCGTCGTCTTTCAATTGATTATCCTCCGTGATAGGCTTAATGGGGGCTATGTTTTCCGTTGTGGTGTTGTAGTTTCGGAAGCAGACTGTCAGCTTTTCATCGAAGTCGTGGACAAGGTCCTCCATTGATTTGAAGCTGCAGATCTCCCCGGAGAAGCTGTTGTCGAGGTCGGAGAAATCGTCCAGGCCCGACGACGAATCGCCCACATTTGAGTTCAGGTGGTCCAACTGGTCCGGTGACTCCGAGGACGGCTTGAATTCGTTAAAATCCTGCCAGTCCTCATCAAAGTGGGCTAACGGCGCCGCCATGACTGCCGTTGGGACACTGGTTGACAGCTAAATCCACCCGATGGTGCTCTGTTGTCGGCTTTGAAACACTGAACTAGACGGGTGAACCAGCGAGAGATGGGGGCGGATTGGTGGTGACGTCACATATAGGCGCCCTCCTCTTCTCCTGGAGCAAAACAAACCCATTTCTATTTGGATTTGATAGTTGTCATGTTTTTCAATGTTATTACCTATCGGATTCATATATTCCAAAAAAGTCAACGGCAAAATCGCACTGGTCGCCTCTCTAATGGAGGTATGGTACGGCAATACAACACAATATTACAATTTTAGGTGATGCTCTTATCCAGAGCATATTACAATAAGTGTCTTGCTCAAGGGCACTTCAGCGGGACATGTGGCCGTGATGGACACATGCAATATGTTAAAACCCTTGGGTCGCTAGCTCATTTTAGCCTCAAGGGAGGAACTTTTCCATAGCATATATATGTCCCGTATTATGGGAGAAAGGGTGGTGTTGTGACCTGTTGTGTTGTCCTTCAACCCTAGGACCCTGGTTCAAGCTGTGTTGGCAAGCAGGCGCCCTGCTGTAGTGTCCTTGAGTAAGACACTGAATCCTTTGCAGCTTCAGGGCCGCTGGTCTGTAGTTGAACCTGCGCTCTGACCGCTCTGTGTAGCGGGAAAGCAAAAATGATTTTCCTACGGTTACAAAAAACATCACATTAGAATTATTATTAAGAATGTTGTAAAAACGTTTATCTTTCATTGATAATGAATGAACTAAGCAGTACACCGCCAGGTGGCGTAGTGAGTCTGCATTTATAAAATCCTGATGCAGATATTCTCATAAACAACACTTCCATCTTCACCTACAAACGTACACGGTTCCACCACGGAAAATAGTAAAGTTTGCATAGAAATCTATGGCCAACAACAAGGCTTATTTAAAATAATGACACTTTATTGGCAATTGTTCTTATTACGCCTAGTTTTGGCATTGATAATAGCCTACTGCCAGATGGTCAGGCCCCACACATTGCTTTCAAGACATTTTAGAACAAATAACTGATTGAATACAAAGTATTTTCTGACAGAAATTCAACCCAACGCTTTCTAAGTTTCTTTGAGACGTGCTCCGCCCAAAGAACTGATACAGGGTCAGTTTGGCTCTGCAAACCTCTCTATGTTATGGGTGGGAGAGGTGGGTAAATTGATCCCTAAACTGGATTTACGGGCCTTCACAATCTCCTGCCCCTTGAAACTTCCATGGGCCATAGATTTTTTTTTTTCAAAACCCTGAATGCTTTATTGAAAATATGCATACATAACACTTCTCCTACACAACAATACAAAACAGTACAATCACTTTTGTAAAGAACACATTGAACGCAAACCCACACATCACCCCTACCCGCCCCAGGAACCCCAAGGAACTCTTAGAGATGCTACAGTAAGCCCTTATTACTCCCCCACCCGGCCCCTCCCCACCCCACCACACCACCACCACCACCATCACCTCTGAGAGAGAAATAAGACATATCGTTTAATCAGAAACAACTCCCATGGTAAACTCAGACAAAAGAACAGAGTAGACACCAAATTGCATACAGACATAGCATATGCCACCAGCAGGTGAATAAGCTTTAGTGAAAAGCTTTTCTTGGGTTCTTTGCGTTTATGATTTGCCTCAAGTCTTCTGAAATGTAAAGGGTGTGGAAGAGGAGGTTTAAATCCATACTACGGTCCAGGAGTTGAAATAGAAGATTCCAGAGTGTGAATATCAGACCAAGACACACAAAACACCTACAGAAAACACCACTGTGTGCCTCAAGTGTTTTTGGTTTTGATATAGGGTAGAGAACTGGCAACTGCCAAACAACAATGGCACATCAAAAGAGAGATTTCGGTCAATTACACAGACATGCGAGAAGTAGATTTTCACATCAAGGTAACGCTCTTTAAAGGCGAGGGGTGGATAGTTCAAACCTGATTGATTGTAGGTAACACACTTCCCAAAGACTTATCCCACTCATATTGGCATGGGTGTTACTGTGCATATTCACTTGTAATAGTAGTGGTAGCGATTTTGAAAATGCAACTGAAAAGGGTTAAAAAAAAAAACACAAAAAAAACAAATGAGAAGAGGGAATATAAAGATAAAAAAAAGTGAGGACTCCAAATGTCTGGTTATATTTTAATATGATCATACAGGGATAGAGGTCAACCAAAAATGATATAATGTGAACAAAAATTTAAGTAACAAAAAGTTCAATAAAAACAGACAGAAAAGCATTGTTTTTAAACATTTTTATCAGCCTGTAGCAAATAGTCATTACATACCCTGAAAAAGGGAGGAAGAAAGCTTTGAATGGTGCACTGACCACTGAACAACTTGGCTGGAGAACAAGGGGGTGTTGTGCAGAATTCTCTCTAACCTTCAAGAGTGGTACCCTCAGGATGAGGCTGCTATGCCTTGTATGTGTAGGGGTGCACGGAGGCATAGTGTGGACTTAATTCCTTTAGGAATCTCCTCTTAGGTTTATGTCTTTGCCAATACAACCTTTTAAGCCACCAGAATGGCAAGGGTGGCAACCATAAGGTCTAGATGGCTATGAGAACCTAATGGAATTAGGCCTTTGTAGTAGGTGCAAGAGAGCAAAAAGACCACTCAAAGTGCAGCGGGGGTGTTGTACATACTGAGGGTGTATGTGCAAGTGTGTGAAGAGGAAGGCAGTTTGTGTGCGTTTCAGGATTGCAAAAACATTCCCTAACACTGTGGGTTGTGGTTCTGGTTAACCGTGCCTCTTCTCTTTAGGGACGTGCTAAACCCTCCTTCAATGGTTACAATCATTAACTTCTCATATGAAATGACCCTTTGCTCATAACAGAATAGTCAACAGCTTTTCCAAACGTGGCTCATTTCAATTTGCTTTTTTAAATTTCCTTGTCCCCACAAAAGTGATTAAATGCCAATAGCTGAACTTGAATGTCACATGGTAGGGAGAAATATAAAAAAACAAATTCAAATGTAAATTAAAAGCCCCAGATTAAAAAAAAAAAGTTTTGTTGTTTTTACAAAATGGCTCTCAAGTATTCTTTGTTCCACAGATAGAGGTCGCTATGGGGCTTTGGATAACTTAGAATGGGTTTAAAATCCTCTTAACAATTTCACTGGGGGATCAGGGGCATGAGGGGGAGCAAGAATCTTCTGCTGGTGTGAATAGAACGCACACACATACACAAAACATGCACGCCAATAAACCCACACCCACACAAATGTGTGCACAACGACATACATCCACGCACGCACGCACACACACACACACATACACATACACACACGCACGCACACACAGAGAGAGGAGGGACAGGTGCAGTCATCAATGTGCGATTAAAGTTGCATTTTATACTCCTTTACATCTGAGAGCATGTCCTTTGAGACATCATTGAATGTGGCCCTACAGTGGAAACCCCACTTTAACAATGACAACTGACCCCTCACCGTTGACCTATGAATCCCTCTGTCCTTCTCCTCTTAGGCAGATGTAATGGAATTGTGCGGTAGCTAGCTCGACAGAGGGGTTGCAGGCTGTCAGTTAGGAACATTACAGCGACTGTCCTGGTTAGAAGTTAAATTAAGGAATAAAAAGCTTTTTTTTCTAATTTAGAGAAACAGAAAGTGGATTCTTCACACTAAAGCTTTCCACGGGTACTACTCGAGCTAAGATTCACCTCTTAAATGAGAATAATGCTATGACTATCATAAAAAAAAAATCCAACATTTAGCATAGCCTTTTTTGTGTTCTTTGTCTGTTGGTCAGTCAGTGTTTTATGGTTCAGCTTTTGTCCAACGACTAGAGTGCGAAGAATATAGCAAGAGAGAGGAGGAAGAAAAACATACATACAGAAGAGTTGCTATATCCCCCTATGCACCATCCTCCCCCAACACCTCACCCGTCTCCATGGACACATATACAGGTATGTGAGAGACAGACAGGCAGACAGACTTAGTCCAATGAGTAGACGGCTGGTCTGCAGTGTCTGTCTGGAGGGATCATGGGGGTTTGATGTCAGGCTCCAAGCCCAAGGTAGAGGTGGGTTTCCCAGGATACTTTGGGAGGCCCTGGCATGGCTGTGGCCGTGCAGGGAGATGGGAGAAGAAGGGTCGGTCAGAGGAGGAGACCAGCTGTCACAGCTCACCAGTGGATGGGGGTGATATCCCGCCGGGGGTGACTGGTTTTCCAGGTCTCTGGGTCAAGATCAGGTTTTGGACGTGGACCTGGATTTTCCAAGAGTGTCCATAATCACCTCCACAGTTTTGTCTAGGTCAGTCAGGAGATGACAATTTCTTCTCACCGTTTTCTCTTTTGTCTTGGTGGCTTGAGTTTCTTTTTGTTGTTTTTCTTTAGGTTGGTGTTGGATTTCATTCGCCCGTTTAGATTTTGTTTTCATCGTAGGTTTGTTGGATTTATTTTTAAAGAGAGAAGATGTCTTCTGCTCCATCAGTCACCATCAACTGTCCATGTTACTGCAGTTCTCTGAGGGGGAAAGTAAGATTAGGTAAATACGCAGACACACTGCCTGTAACACCTTGTAATTACAGGTACATTTAATAACAGTGATGTTTTACCAAGCTCTCTGCTACCTGTCTAAATAAAACATGTTAAATGGCCAACACAAAGCTGCAACAATAGCTTTAGCTAGCATTGCTACCTCAAACAAATGTTTTAACCAGCAACAGCAAAATTTCATACAAGTAAACAAATGAAGATGCGGTCAAACATAATGTGCAGAATAGCAGGGTAGTTTGGCACAGATCAGCACGTTGCAAAAAATTGCATAGGTTTTTATGGCTTTTGTTGAGGCAGCAGCAGCTTCAAGTATCTCAAATAGCTGAAACTGCAGAGCTAACAATTACTGAGCTAACAATACTTGCTGGTACACTCATAAAACCCTTTTTAGTAAATTAACATCAATTCCACAAAAGCACATCGAATAATCTCACACTGCAATCACTGGTAGTGTGACGAGAATAGCTACCGTTGAGTCCGTCGGCCTCCTGCGGGTCGACGAAGGGCGCAGGGGCCCCAGATACGCACTGTGCCGTCGTCTGAAGCGGAAGCCAGGAGTCCGGGGATGGCCGGGTTCCAGCTCACACAGTTGACGGTGCGCGTGTGGCCTGTTAGCTCAGCAATGGGCAGCTCACTGCGCCGGTGCCAGATGTACACCTTGTGGTCTGTGGAGAGAGGACAGAGGGGCAACAGAACAGGGAGAGGTCAAGAGACACACAGGGGAGGGAAAGATGGATGGGTAGGTGTCATGGATTAGAGCAGGCATGTGGAAGGGAATTGCATTTGGTTTTTTTTGAGTCACAGAGGAAACAATCGCTTCCAGTGCCAGATTTATGTCAAGCCTGTTCTTAATGCATGAATCTACCCTAAAACAGAAAGCTTGAGGTCAGTAAACCAAGGTCTCAGGGTCTCATATGTGATGTCAATAAGGGTCAAGACTTGAAGCTGACCTATTGTCAATACATTGTTATTAAGACTTATGGACCTTTTGAACCTTTTGAAATATTCAATTATTATATATTATATTCATTTCTTTGTAGTGCTAACATTTACATAGAGGAAAATGTGCTGAAATAAAAAATAAGATCGCTCTGGGTATCGTCACTGTCTCCGATTCATAATCTACCGAGAAGCTTTTGGATTTGTCTTGGTTCTCTTGCTTCTATCCATAGATTCACAAATATAGAATGAATGTTGCAGGACATAAGAATAATATTTCTGATTCTGTGGTGGTGTGGATCTTCCCTTTAAAACCATACATTTGAGTCAATATCATTTTGCCCTGATCCTGTGCAGTCAGAAAGAGATCACCCATGTGTCACTATAAAACCGCACTATAAAACTACGCCACACTGCAAGATCTAAAATGGCTGACTTTTCCAATAACCAGTGATAACAAAGCAAGATTCGTAACTCCCAGAAAGACCAAGGAATGAGATGAGATTACTATGAACAGAAGGGACCCCATTGTATTTCAATGAACTACAGGCTCAATCAGGGTATTTTTTGAGCCCTCTTTGGAAAAGGTTATGAACTGTATCTTTAAAGTATTTGGCTGTACCTTCGCTGCCACTGGCAATGAAGTCTTCGTTGTGTCCTCCAAAGCAGGAGTGGATGGTGTAGAAGCCCTGGGTCACTCCTTGGTACTTCCTCACCAGCACCCGGTCCTGCAGGTCCCACAGGTGCACTCCCTACAGGGGGTTGGAGGGGAACGGCTTATAATTACTATATGGCAAAGACCTTTAAACGCAAATACACCAATATTGCTTAACAATACATAGCCGATTTAGACTGGTCAGATGGCTCACCTGAGTTGCTACATTTAACAAAGCTAATCTTCCATTCTTTGAAACAGTGAAAGACATGATAGGGTGGTCCTCCTGAACTCTGTAAGATACAAATTCACAAGGCAAGCAGTCAGGCACTATTTTACATGATGCAAAAATACAAAGATGCTTCAGATTTGAAATGTAAAATGGTATCTTGAAGACACAGTGCCTTTGTATATGCAATATGGTAGCTACAGTCAAAACACTATGCAATTTACTCAGCATTAACTATCACAACTTTTATGCTTTTTAACCTTTCCTTACATAAGTTACACATTTCATACAAATACACAATAAAAGACAGAAGCAGGTGG
Source organism: Hoplostethus atlanticus (assembly GCA_034670405.1). Classification (NCBI taxonomy): domain Eukaryota; kingdom Metazoa; phylum Chordata; class Actinopteri; order Trachichthyiformes; family Trachichthyidae; genus Hoplostethus; species Hoplostethus atlanticus. Next base: position 473,467 of record JAXDDX010000033.1, read on the forward strand.
TAGAAGGGCTGCGACGCACATGTTTCTGTCCGTAAGGTCCTCAAAGTTGTAACCGCGAATACGTTGGTGAGTGTCTGAAGCCAGCACTGTCCTGCCATCGCTCAGGCACCACAGGCACTGCACTCTCACACCTTCCCAGGAGTCCAACAAGTTACCGTCCAGGTCCTGACAACAGACAGAGGATGAGTTCACCGGGATCACTAATCTCTCGCTCTTGGCAGTAGACTGACAACAGGTACAGAGCATGGTATGGCAATCTCTCTCAACCTCTCATACAGCTCACTCTTGGATTGAGATAATTGGCAAATATGTCTCCATTTCAGAATTGTCTGGTTTATCCCTCTTACAGTTACAGTTGAGGGACAATCAGGAGGTGATTCATAAATTCATTCAGACATGCTGGAAAAGCAGACAGACCACATTAGAGTTGTGATAATGCCTGAGGCAGCTCTACAAGCCAGGATTATTGGCACACTTGCATTTTATGCAGATAATGTGCAATATAATTGGAACTGATCAGCACATGATCAAACAATAAGAATACAAAGATAAGAAAATATTTTATGGCTTCAAAATTGTAAAGTGGCTATGGCCATGATTATTGGCACCCTTTTCTAATACTTAGTTGCACAGACTTTGACAATGACGACTGCTTCCAAACATTTCTTGTAGCAATCAACCCACTGCAGTTCCTTTGACCAACTGCACATTTCAGGCTTCACCATTGGTTCTCAATGAGATTGAGGTCAGGACTCATTGCTGGCCAACATACTCATTCTCTTGAACCATTCCTGGCAGCTATTGGATGTGATGTGTGTTTTGGGTCATTGCCCTGCTGAAGTACCTATGACCTTCGACTGTCACCCAGTTTTCTGACACTGGGTAGCACATTTCACGCCCTGGTTATCTACTGATTTCATCATACCCATAATACGTTCAAGATGTCCTGTACCCAAGGGAGCAAAGCAGCCCCCAGCATTATGGAACCTCCGTATTTGACGGTAGGATGGATGTTCTTTTCATAAAAGCTTAATTTTGTTGTCTGTAAACAAAATGCTGACTGCATTGCCAGAGAGCCAAGAGCTCTAATTTGGTTTTATTGGTCCACTGAACATTTTTCCAGTAAGATTTAGGTTTGTCCAGGTGGATCAGGTGGATCAACCAGGCCTTCTTGTGTTTCTCTTTCAGCAGTGGGGTCTTCTGTGGCTTCTGACCGTAAAGCCGTTCTTGGGTCAGTGTCCGGTGTATGGTATGGACTGAAACCATTACCCCAGACCTCTCCCGGTCAGCCATGAGATCTTTGGATGTCGACAATATCTGAGATCAATTTTCTTACTGCCACGTCCTGGGAGATTCTTAACAATTCCATGAGCAGCAAACTTCTTAATAACATTACAAACTGTGCAAACAGAAATAGCAATCTCTCTATTGATGGCCTTTTGGCCTTGTGAATGCTTATGTTTGGTGATAATAGTTTCAAGTTGTCTGTGCCTCAGACAGCTCTTTTCAGACAACCGGGGAAGCAGAAAATACTGTTTTATCACTTTAAAATGTATAATTGGTTCATTTATACCACATGGGCACCTGCAACCTGTCACAGGTGAGTTAAATTACACTGCAAATGTGAATCTATTTCCTCCAACAAAACTGAACTGTTCTAAAGGGTAGTTGTGGCTATGGCACTTTTTAATTCTGAAACTATAAATTCTGATTCTTATAGATAGATGAATGTGTGAAGACCAAAGGTTGTTTCAATTATCATCTGCATAAAATGCAAGAGTGCCAATACTCTTGGCCAGAACTGTCTAGTTTGGCATTTCCACTTTTTTACAAGCAATTTCAATGGTTTCATAACCCTTGTTTAAATGTCCGTGAAATAAGTCAGAATTTCCATTCCTAGCACGCTCAATTTCATACAAATGTACATACAGGAAAATACACAGGGATATGCACATGCAAAACACACATACACACACACACACACACACACACACACACACACACACACACACACAATCCTGACAGTGAGGCATGGTAAACAACTCAGCCATTTGGGTTCAGCGGGTTCATGGCTGACAAATCATTACATGGGAGGATCCAGTTATCTATAAGCTGCCTGCTTAAGCCACAGCAACACCACTGGAGGTTTAACCACTGTTATACATATAACATGACTTCACACATCTCCCCCCCCCCCTTGCCCTCCTGCATCTTGAACACACAACAGACATTCAGCACTGATTGAACACAGAAATGATGCATAATGCTAAGAGTATACACAGAATGACAGAGATACAAAAAGGACAAAGGAATTTTTTAAGCAATTACTGCTACATTGAAAAAAACACCAATGGTCTATCCACTTACACACTGGTAGAACTGTCCCCTCTGTCCCCCGGTGACAAACCGCTTGCCGTCGGGGTTCCAGGCCACGCTGGTCAGACTGTCCTCATGGGACTGGGACATTTTGGTCCGCAGCTCCCCCGTCTGGTCACCAGGGGGATAGGCAGAGACGGCAGGAGAAAAGAAGAGGAGAGATGGGGGAAGAGGAGAGAGAGTGAGCAGAGAAGTGGGAAAAGGGGGAGGGGTAAATGAAAGAGGAGGGAAGGGGAGGGGTAAGAGAGCATGAGAGGTCATTGAGTACAAAGCCTACAGAAAATCTATGGGAGGCTCAAGGCATACAAATTCTCGCCTGTTTTTCTTCAAACGGTCACGTGTTTACTGAATTAGAATTTAACAGCTCAGCTTGGCCACATCACATCATCCGGCCAGTGCACACTACTGTGCACAGAGTGGTACACAGGGAAAACAGGGGCTGGCATATGCAAACACTGTTACTAAAAAGCACAAAATTAAGATTATGTCAAACTAGAATACAAAGAAGTCTGAAAATTATTTACACAACTTGGGAGTGTGTGTGTGTTACCTGGACATTCCACAGCCAGAGCTCAGAGCAGTCGTCAGGTCCGCAGGCGATCAGGTAGGTGTCATCAGGGCTCCAGGCTAAGTAGGAGACTCCGTAGGCATGACCCTCCAGGGTCCGCAGAAGCTTTAGCTGGTGGCTCTCCTACACATACAAATACACAGAAGCACAAGTAAACACACACATAAGCATACACATATGGGCAATCATGTGCATATGCATGCATGCAGTAAGTATATTAGTGAAAGATAAATGTGAAACTTACAAGAGATCTAGCCCCAAATGTATAAGTAAGACCCTTAACACTGATTTACCAAAACATGACTGCAGAACAATTTTAGCTCTTAAATAAATCATAAACAAGATGTGGTCACACTCACCGGGTCCACTTGCCAAACTATGACAGTGGTGTCTTTGGAGCCCGTGGCCAGTTTGGTGCCATCGTTGGAGAATTTGCAGAACCACACTTCGTTACAGTGCTCAGTCAGGATCTGCTGCGTGTAGCAGGGGAACTGCTTCCTGTGGCGGGGGAAAGTTAAAAAGGATCAGTCAGCAGTGGCAAGTCCAAATAAAACTAAAAGACAGACAGGAGGAAGAAAATGCAAAACTTATAAGACGACAAGCTGGGCAAGCATAGAAAGAATTTACAGCCAAAATACAGAGTAAAGGACACTTAAAGGAGACGGGACACAAAATTAAGTAAATCAACCCAGACTTCCACAAAGAAGACAACATTTGGCAACTAGCTAAGCTTTCAATGCATGTGCCTCAAAGTTGTAATGTAATAAAAGGAGGTTAACTTATAATCATATTAGATGCTGTCCTAAGGTCTTGAATGTAAGAGCATGTTAGCTGTGTAAAACTGACCGGCTACAGACGTGATCAAGGAGCAGAGAGACAGAGTCCAGGCTACTGTCCAGCTTGGTGTTGTGGTAGAGGCAGCGGTCCCTCTGCAGCTCCACTGCCTGCCGCAGCAGGGTCTGCAGCCGCCGTGGGGGCAGCATCACAGAAGGAGGCAGATACGCTGAGGGTAGAGAAAACGTTGGGCATGGGATTTACCTTGCATATGGATTATGTATGCACCGAGTATTTCATGTGCGTGTGTATAAGCTTGAGTCAGGCATTATGTCTTAGCTCTAGTGAGTCAGTGCGTTCGCTTGTGTCTCCTCACTCTGTAATTTGTCCAGCAGTCGGCAACGTGAGGCTGTGCCCTTGCCCTCCCACTCTGCCTTGGCTTTCAGATCCTCAGCGTGGCTACACATCAGATACCTGCAGCAAGACACAACCATACAGCTGCAGCAAATGACAACACTGAGGGGGTGTGGGCTGGGATATCTAAAAGTAAAAGTTGGGGGCTGGTTGTGACTCAGGAGGTAGAGCGGGTCGGCCTCCAATCAGAAGATCGTAGGTTTGATCCCCGGCTCCTCCAGTCCACATGTTGAAGTGTCCTTGGGCAAGACACTGAACCCCAAATTGCTCCCGATGGTCAGGAAGCACCTTGCATGGTAGCTCACTGCCATCGGTGTGTGAGTGTGAGTGTGAATGGGTGAATGAGAGGCATATACTGTAAAGCGCTTTGGATAAAAGCGCTATATAAATGCAGTCCATTTACCATTTAACCAAGTATGTTCAGAGTAAGATATTTTTCTAATTGATTTAAAATGCAACAAAGACAATTGTAGCACTGAGTGGTACTTTTGGAAAAACCATGACGTTATTGATTAAAATAAGAATATGCAAGGAATATATATATAAAAATATAATTACACAATTACAATTGTGCTCATTATTGTGGAGGGACACGATGAGAATAGAAATGTCAATATGAAGGTGAAACTCCTCCCCCAAACAAATCATATACTTTTCCTATGATGCTGTACTGACTTTAGATTTATGTGGAGGAAAAGAATGTCTAACAAAGCTAGAAACATGCAGCGTCCATGCAGTGTTAGTCAAATTACAGGCAGTTAAAAATACTGCACTGGAACGTAGAACGACCAACTGAAACGCAGGCCCCAGTTTGAGTAATGCACTGTGTTGCCAGTGCAAGAGTCAAGGACACTTTTGGATATAGATGATTGATTGACCAATGACAGATCAACAGACATTAGATTATAGATTTGAGTAATATGCTTATTTGCTGAGAGCATAGGGACTGGATTAGATGATCCCATGGCTAGTGAAAGATACACCTATAGGTCAGCAGAACAACTTGAAAAGAGAATATACTACGGAGGAGAACCTACAGAGAATCAGACTATTTACGTATCGAAGACATCTGGACCATTTGATAGGTAGAATGCCCTGAAAGCCACTAGTCTTTTTCTTTGACAGTCCCAAAACTATTAATATTTTGTTTCTCTTCCCAGCTTCCCAAACTGTAAGAATATCTTCTTTATTATAGATATAAAGTGATGCATTATTCCATGCTTGCATAATTCTAGTTATGAATAGCCGTTCTTTTCCCTGAATCCCCTCGAGTACATGCTGGTAGAACTCCCCAGCCCAGTCAAGGAAAAAGTACATCTCTGCCAAAAGAATTGTCCCCCAACCCTGATCTAAGTGTGTAACTGCCAAATGCATGGATGTCACTTCCTTTAGTTTATCAATAGACCAATACTTGATGAATGGAGGCTGACACCAGAGGAGTGATGTGTGATAATTAAACTGATAAACTCGCTAGACAGATAATTGATGACAGATACCACTACGTAAGAAATGTGCGAAATATTAGATGTGTTTACCGAGTGATATACAATTGGTGACAAGACAGATATCTGTAAGCTAGATGAGATGTTAGCTGCTTGTATGTGTGAATTTGAGTAGATATGGTGTAATGACTAGTTGATTTATATAACAGAGATGAAATATTAGGTCTGTGACAGTACCCGCTGAGTACGTGGATGCGGTCTGTGTTGTACTTGAGCGGCGTCAGTTCTCCCCGGAGCACCTGTAGCGCCTCCAGGACTTTGCCATCCTCCAGATACTCTAGGTACTTCTGCTGCAGCAGTAGGAACTTCATACGCTATGGGTGAATGGAGAGAAAAAGACAGAGAGTGACAAGGCAGAGAGAGAACAAAAAACAGTGAGGGTAAGTTAGGGTGCAGCAAATAAGGAAAGGAACAAAGAAAACAAATGACGAATAACAAGCTCACTACATCAAAAAGACCACAGAAGCACACACACTCAAATGAACCATACATTTTTCCATAACCACTGATAATAAGCCTTTTCAATCATGGCTCCAACAGTGGCAGGGTCTACAGAGGGCATTCACATGTACAGAAAATGTCTAGGCATGCAGACGTGCACTGTAAAAGAAGTACTCAACTTATGAAATATATTCATTTTATAGATGCATATAGCATGGGTACAGAACATGCAGAGTTGTACTATATGTGCATTACTAGTGGCTCACCTTATGAAAACTGTGACAATGTGCAAGGTGCACGTGCACTGTGGCCTGTTCTCATTATCAGAACATATTTATATATGGATGCAACAAATCTAGCAGTGTTAACACTGACAGGCCACTTCATTATACTAAAGACCACTGACTGTTAACCAGTCACAGCTGCTGACAACTGTTGGTGTTAAAAGAGACCCCCGTCTTATCTCAATTATGCAGTATGAGCCACAGCCCTGAAGATGGGTGCAAGCACAGCAATACATACAGATGCAAGAAAACACCCACCCACAAAAAATACACAAACACACAGCACATGAACACACAGTGCCTACTATTACTGCAGTAAAAAATGTGTTGACAATGACAACACGAACCTGATACCACTCAAGACCCAAAATGGCTACCCAGTTTTCAGAGTTCCAAAAAATCAATAGCTAGAACCTGTCTCTCAATAACCAAACCTGCATTTGCAGCTTGCATTCGCATCAACACAAAAAGCTGCAGACACTTGACTGCAACACAGGGGTCCATTTTTTTGGAGACTGTCGTGTCTGGGAATTAGCATGGTTTAGCCAAGCTGCAGTACTAGGGAATGTTCTTCAGATGACATTTGTACATGCCAGGCCCTTTGGGAGGGGCATTCCTCTAATAAGACAATAATCTCACAGGAACAGCTTAATGTACCTGTACACTTACTCACAAACTACGCAGTTGGCTCTATATACATTAGGAATAAAGCAAAACCACTGGGAATATTTTGAGTCTATTATTTCCAGTTTCTGAAGTATGGCAGCGCCAAAAATGATGCAAGCAACATAATAGAGGAGCTATTTACTTGAAAACAATGAATCGTACATGCACCCCCTCATAAAGCCAAGTACTGTGTGGTATCCTTTCTGCCCACTACACTTTCTGAGGCCTAATCCAAAAAACGTTAACTTTCACCGCAGACATCAGACCTAGCGGTAAAGCATAGGATGTGTTCTAGAACTAGAACCTACAGTTTGCATTCCAACGGTAACATTCTAGAATCTGGTGTGCCTCCTCACTGTTTGGCTGTCATTCAGGTCAGGTTTGGGCAGAGAGAGCTTACCACAATTGCATTGGGAGAATGCATCAGAGCTCTCAGCTCATTGAGATCATTCTCAGCCTGGACCAAAACAAAGAGAGGGCGAGGGAGGGGAGAGAGAGAGAGAGAGAAATGGTTAGCTCAGCACTTTCCATGCATACACAGAAAAAAAAAAGACAACTCACAACACATGAGCAATATAATAGATATTTCAGCCACTTTCTAGCTTAAGGTAGTTGAAGCTGTATTAAGGGTATTGTTGTTGATATGCTGTGGTTATAGTTCCAAATGATGGCTGCTGAAGTGGCTTTTAGAGAAGACAAGCCCACCACATACTAAATTTACCAGCATTTGGCTTGTGGCGGGTGATAATTTCCCACTCTGTGGTTGTGACATGGGCTCATGATTTCAGAAAATTCATGAGACCATTATTGATATGATGTGCACTTTTACAAGCCTCAGCCCTTGACTGTTGGAAGTTATTTTGCAGCTAGAACAGTGTAGTACAGGCGAGAGAGGGGATTTTATTAGCCAATTACACAAACAACTCCTAAAAAGTTACTAGAAACCTCATGTTTTCAAATTCCACTTTAGTGGGCTTAATGACACCCCAAAAACCTGCAACAATGCTTCACTCTGCTTTGGGTGTCTTTCATAGGCAAACATTAGAATGCGCCTGGTAGCTCAGTTTCAAACATGACTGAAAATGATTTGCTAGACTTCCCGGGAGGCATAAGAAAGATCCCATAAAGGCATTATGAAGCATTTCATTCTTGCCTCTGAAGTGATGTTTTACTTTGATGGAGCAGTTTCACTTTTTAGCATACACTCCTCCTCAGAGGTTCAGGAGCAGTCAACCAACCCAACATTAGCTTCTCACCACCGTAAGTCAGCTTTTCCCCCCCAGCTCTCAATATTATCTCAAATTACAAGCAGAAAAAATATCTTCCTGGAAAGTATGATTCAGAACACTGAAAAAAATACCTGGGTCTGATTTCCCTTGTTTCTAGATGTGTTTTAGGTCCAATTTTCGAAAGTGAGCAAGTAGTGCTGACTACAGGTCTCCATAGTGACAAAATTTGTGGTTGACCATGTGGTTGTCCTATGCTCCTATGTTCATGTACCAAAGTCAAAATATTACTTTAACATTAATACCTGTTGGTCAAGACAGTACTTAAGTGTCAAAGGCAGACTGCTTTGTACAATATGTAATAAGTATGACTAATGATTTGTAGATTTTTAAAGCCCCCATGTACGTCATTGACGTTTTTAGTTATGCCTTGGCAGCTTGCTTCAATCTTTGGTCTAACATGAAGCCCTGTTTCAATCATATTTGTGTTTGACTACAAGTCATATGAGTTGACACTTGAGTTTGACCTGAGTAGATTTATTTCTGTTAATTTCTTGACCAAACAAACAAGCTCTTTGTATTACACGGCAAAGAAATGAGAGGAAACATGGGTTGGACTCAAAACCCATATCTATCAAGACGCTTGCTGTCATGTAACCATGGTAACCTGAGACCAACCTTGTCCCACTCCCCCTCCATGACGTGGTTGCGGAACTTGGTGGCTGAGGGGTGTTCCAGTCTGCAGCCTGATTCCTGCATCAGCAGGTCCACTGTCTGACTGCAGAGAGGCAGACAAAGATAGGCAGGCAGACAGACACGTAACAAAGAGAGTGCAAGAATGGAGGAGGTTATTCAAGTGTCGAAAGGTGACATTTGCTTAACAAGAACCTTAATAAGCAGTAAGTACAATGACAACATCACACCTATAAAGAAAAAAGCAATCAGAGCCAGATCAACACCAAGTAGTGCAAGCCCAACCGGCATTATGCTGAAAAAGTTATCACATTAAGTGGCATTATCTGGGCAGACTTCTCAACTTCTCTAAATCATCTATTGATCTATGGCATTTTACTATGTTAGATAATGCCAAGTTTAGAAGAATAGCAAACAGGAGAGAGTGGGAGTTCTGGGCCTGGTTTCACAAAACGAATATTAGAAAATATCAGTCTCATTGGATAGTAACAATGGATCAAAGACAATTTTATTGTGAGAATGTGTGGGGAAGGCCAGCCCAGGACAGTTGTGTCATCAGAGCTTTCTTGAACAGTTGGAGGATCACTAACATGGGTCAGGCTTCCACTGCAGTTGCCATGAATCTGTCAACCATAAAACTTTATTCACCCTGCCTCCCAAACGGGTCTGCTGGGGTGTCTGTGACAATGAAAGTGGGAGAGGAGGAAGGGTACTGACACCTCGCCATAATGACATCATCCTCAGGTATCACTGGAGTGGCGCAGCAGCTCTGTTTTCAGCGTCACCCTGCTGGGTGCTACACCGTTTTTGCTTGCATTTCCACAGTTGAAACGTAGGGGCGTTTGTTCGATACCAGGCAATACCATGTATCCCCCCCACCCCCCTCTTTGTAAACATAGGCTGTCTTTTACATTGCGTGTAATGGCAGCTACACTTACACAGCTGGGTACCAGAGCAATGGAGGTCTAGCTGACGGACAGTGTTATCGGGCTACCACGGTGGCTTAAAAGTAGATGGCTAGAAATACATTTCATGCAGAGACCTCTATGCTATAATTAGATTCAAACCCAACGTTTCTGATCTGAAACAGCTGGTAGGACGCGCATTCCTCAGCCGCCATGAATCCCATTCTGTTCAATTCAGGAACGACTGTCGTCCACAATATCGACTAATACGTCTAAATAAATAAATGGCCTAATTTTGCACATCATTCTTCGCGACTGACCGTGCTGGCATTACTCTGGCCACACTGGCAGTGACAGAGGAGAGAGTGCACAGGCGTCGAAAGACAAAGTTGGCATGTCCATGCGATAAAATTGCCAGCTGCAAGAAATGGTGTTCATTTGACGGATTAAAGAGAGTTCTGGGAAATGACAGCTCAGACGGTGCAAAGGGTGGACTCAGAATACTAAAATAACCAGGACAGTTTTCACAACCATGGCCGTTATTACAATGTGGCCGAGCTATTTATGCTGCTACGACACTGTCTCACTAACGATGTTATTTTAGCCGAGGCACCCAATGTGGAAAATGAAGAAAGACACCACGAAACCACGACAAAATCGATGCTGTCAATCAATCCGCATATTATTGTTACCTCCGCATTTTTGCGCAATATCCACTCAAACGTACAAAATGTAGACTACAAATTCGACAATCCAGCATGTGGACTTGAATAAAAGGAGTTAAATCGTATTCCTCTGTTCACATGACAGATTTGTGCGCTTTGTAAACCATACAAGTCATTACGGATCTTGTTTTCTCTGGTTTACTTGATGATGTAATGCCCCTTCATTCCGTGTAATATCTATAATTAACACATTATCCCGCTACTAGTCAGAAAAATGTGTTTCATACCACGATGGCATTATAAGCAACCAAATGGTGGACTGTGTTTTGTTTTTGAGAAGAGGTTTAATGTCAGAATTCAACACTTCAGCGCAGGCTAGTGGTGTTAGCCATCAAGCTAGCTCCGTTATTGTGCAAGATGGACCCCTTCTTCTTCCAACTGCCGAGCTCACAGGCTAACCACCCCATCCCCCCATGTTTGTGTCTGTCAAAACGCAGCAATAGCGCTTTCATCAACTGCAATTTCGCAGTTTCACATAAAACACTCACAAATTAGATGATACGTATTATGCCTAGATGTTTATGCAGCTTTTCCCTCGACTGACACATCGAGTAAACTTACTTTAGCCCTAGTCCATGGAGATGTTGTCCTATTAATCGGATAACATCTTCCTCCGCCTGCGAAAGACGTTTCTTCTTTTTCAATGAGCCGACCTCAGAGCCCGAAGCCGTGGACACGGTCGAGGTCCCGGAACCGAGTCCGGTTGAAGCCCCGTTACTGGTACCGACACTATTCCCGTTGTTTGTGCTGGACAGAAGCCCGTTGGAGTGGGTTCCGCCAGCCGAGGACGACTCCCCGTTTTGTGCGCTGTTTAGGCAGGGAAGCTCTGAGGATTCCTGTCCCTGTCCTGCCCCGTTTGCCTGCATGTTGTTGCTGAGGTTGTTGACAACACTTCGATTAAAGTGAATAGCAGAGGTGGCTTGAGAGTGTGGAGAAGAAGCAGCAAGTCCTAGAACAACTCCGGAAAGGCCCGTCACAACTGTTGAAGCCCCGGGCTCTCCTGCTCCCTCCGCCGCCGAGGCTCGGTGTTTCTTCCGCGGGGGCGGCGACGCTCCGCCGGTGTCCGAGTCGGAGGAGGAGGAAGCGGAGGCCAGAGTTTCCTCACCGAGAGCGGCCGTGGTTAGAAGCCGGCGAAGCTCCGGGTGGGAAAGGAGGTTTCAGCTCCCAGAATTGAGACCTCGTTGTCTGTCTAGGAACGAACTGACACTGTGGAAGCTCTGTCAGTCGCCCCGTTTTTGTTGTTGTTTCTCTCAAAACAGCTGCAATCCTAATGGAGTCCTGACGCGCTGACGTCACCGGAAATTCCTACACTAGCATGCTTCCGGGTAGAATTATAATCCATGGTTGGCGTATCGGAGCCGTTTTAGCATAATAATGAATTGACAACAATAAAATGTCACAATAAAATGCATTTTCATATCTCCAGAGACGTAACTTTAATAGATTACATGTTCACGCCAAATATCAAGCTTGACCTTTTTTTAATAAATTTATTTAGGCAATGTCACTGCGCAGCGTGCTGTATGAGAGCCACACCAAAGTTTCTTTCTCATCTTCTCATGCCTCACCTGTCTCTCACTGGCAGAGCTTGCTTTGGACTTTATCTAGTTATAGATTTTTGGTACTATGCCCATAAACTGTCACCGTATTCACAACTCGCTCAATTTGTACCCGAGAAGGAAAGTCCCGTTACTGACTGATGCGTTGATCACACGCTGTTCAGCCAAGCTCATTTTCACTGTAGGACCTGTAGACTAGTTACTGACTGGAACTCACAGGTATCCTTTGTAAGTATAACCTACTCAATACTCAATTACTGATGAACTGATAAAGGCTGATAAAACATTTCCATGCAATTATCCCACTTCCAATTTTCAAAATTATCACGTAAAAAATAAAATAATAATATTTACCACCAAAAATTCTGCGTACCTGTCAGGTTCCTTCCCTAGTCTTGCCTACTGGTCTCTCATACTGTACATTAAAAACTACATTACCCACACGCTCTCACGTATGTATGTATGTATGTATGTATGTATGTATGTATGTATGTATGTATGTATGTATGTATCTATCTATCTATCTATCTATCTATCTATCTATCTATGTTTTTGGAAGGTTTCTGTGTCTTGCAAAATAAAACGCATGAAATCGCAAAAATCCCACTCTTCTAAAGCTAGAAATCACGATAACGTTTCCTCATAAAATGCAACCATTTTAGTTTACTAAAAGTAAACAAGATATTTACTAGCCTCACTTAACTATACTTGCATAATGTGGAAACCAATTTTCAGTGGCACGATGATGCCCAATCTACATGAAGGGTAACACTGACACCTAGTGGGTATATATTGCAACTCAAATCAACCAACTGTAGCACTTAAATGGTTAGGATAAAAAAAACTAAATTATTTATTTAGGAAAAACATTTTTAATCAACACAGTATAAATACAATGGAATTACGAAGCTGCATTATTTTACAAAACCTGAGCTCAAGGTATTGAAAACAATAAAAGAATGGAAAATAATATGTCTGTCTGGTCCAAGCGTGTACGTCCTATAGCAACTCTGTGAATCAAGTGCAAAGTGACATATCTTCAATGCAGGAGCTCTGTGAGACATTTGCCTATATTCCTGAATTATATGTACATATACAAAATAAAAGTTTCTGTACTTGAATTCCTTTGTTGGTGAAAACGTTGTATTTTACTCTTACAATGCTTATGATAGTTTCAGAAATCAGTGTTGTTTATGTTCATCTACTTCCCCATGTTTTATATCGCTACAGAGCTTATGACAGGTAAGATCTATGTAAATACATGTCTGAGAGAAATGGAGTGAAATGCACATGATGCACACATCTATCTATTCTCGATGTTCCAGCAGGTGAGAGTAGTCAAGAGTGGTTCACCACTTGGTGTGGAAGGGTAGTGGCCACTGGAGCAGTGCCGTCGCTACTGGGTTTATCTTTGCCTTTCATGAAGAAGGTTAGCAGCTCCCCTTTCCCTTTGACAAATATTGGCCCTCTTCGGACAAAGCGGAAGCCGTACTCCTTCAGGATGTCATGGCAGTCCTCCACTACCTGAGGGCAGAGCAGAATGAAACATCACAGGCAGATGGCATAAGAGAGGAAGTTGGGAATGAGAACGGAACACAAAAAAAACTGTTAAAAGAATATAAATCAGTTCAAATGTATTGTTTTTGTACGTGTGCTTGTGTGTCTGTGTGTATGTGCATACGTGTACAAATGTGTGTGCTACCTGGATGTTTCCCAGGACCCCAGTGGACTCCATTCTGCTGGCCACGTTGACTGTGTTGCCCCAGATGTCATAGTGAGGTTTACGAGCCCCAATCACTCCAGCCAGTACTCCCCCCTTATTCAGACCTGAAGGAGTGAAACATGGAAATGTGAACACACACACACACATGCACCCATGTATATACACATGCATGTGCACACGCATCACAAACAAACACACTCACTGACCGATTCGGAGCATGAAGTTGTTGAAGGACTGTTTGTTGAGGTTATTGAGGGTGACTTTCATGGCCAGGGCAAAGTCTGCCAGTTCAGCGAGATGCTGCCAGCGCTCAGTCAGTAACTGGTCCTCTGGCTGGGTAAATATATAGCTATCATAGTCACGATCATAATCATCGTCGTCATTCATCATTATCATCATCATTAGCAGCATAGTGCAAGCGGAAACAACTGATTTGTATTATTTCTTTAACATGGAGTATACATAAGATAGATGCTATTACAGTATCATACCTTGCGGTTGTTGTATCCGTTCGTGTTGCTCTCTGGGGTGACTCCTGAGGCAGCCATGTAGGTGCTTCCTATAGTCTTGATCTTAGTGATGCAGCGGAAATCATCCCTGTCTAATAACTGGTGGAAAAAGTTGACGCCAGTTAGCTACTAGGGAAGTCTCTCATCATACTCTGTCTCTCTCTCTGGAGGTGAGGGAGCACAGGTGGTCTCTGCACACCTTAAGGTGAAGTACATGAACCTTTCTCTCAGAAATGATACTGTCAGATCTATGCGTGTTTGGGTGCTGTACAGTGTGAAAAGTGCATCTGACTACTTGTTGTGGGCTGCTGACCCTATAGAATTGAATATATGAACTTCTGTTGTTTTTGAGGACTTGTGTGTGCACGTGTTTTGTTTGTTTGTGTGTGGGTGGTGGACGTGGGAGTTGGTGTGTTTTGAGGTGCTTTGTTTTGTTGTGAGATGTCTTCTTAGGCTGGGGACACACTAGAGGATAATCGGGCCAATTTACACCAGATTTGTCCACCCCAACAATCGGAGGCTTGGTTGGGATCAATGGTCGGCAAGGATTATCTGGTAGAGTGAGGTGTAGACTGATCTAATCCACCCCAAGAATATCAAACATGTTTTACATTTACGACCTCCCATCTGCGCGGCTCTTGAACAAGTCATGTGGTGTGTGGGGATCACAGATTCATTCCAAGAGCAGAGCCTGGCAAGCTTACAGTGAGGCATGGTGGAACGAGCTGAGTCTGGCTGTTTGCCTCCATTGTTGTTTTTTATCGGTGGCTCATTGGGTCGTGCACGTTCCTGACATCAGTGACATGTCAGGAATCAGGAGGCTAATCTCAAGTTATATCCTTACTTGTCTAATGTGAGCATGTTATGTGTGTGATGCAATGGTGTTTCAAAATCAGTTAGTCTTCTAGAACATCAAAAGTTAAAATTCTCTCTCTCTCTCTCTCTCTCTCTCCCGTTCTCCCTCTCTCTCAGTCTCTCACAGTCACATAAAAACACTCTGCAGTGACTCACGCTGTCAAAGTCAGAGATGATCTCATTGAGAATCCGGAGACACTCGATGCCTCCGTTGTTGGTGCTCTCTTCGGTGTAGAAGTCAGAAAAGTTGGGGATGGAGGCAAACATCACACCTATCTCTTCGTAGGTCTGGCTGTACAGCTCCTGAGAACGACACGGTGACAAGTTTTTGCTTTGTCTCGTAAAAAAAGCTGGCTCATTTTCTTGCTAGTTGTAGTAAAAGTAGTTTAGACCCACTCTGACTTTCCTCCATGCTTTTCAACTCTCACTCTCTCCACTTGCTACTTCCACACACACACACACACACACACACACACACACACACACACCTCATCTCTCTTCTTGGAGCCCAAGAAGTGTTTGGCCACATGCTCAGGCAGCATGTTGATGACCAGCGCTTCGTTCCAGCGTCTCATCTCAAACACCCTCTCCTTCTGGTCATGCACTCCAATCTTCCACAGGAACAGCCTCCGGGACTGACGCTCCACCTACACGTATGTGAGTGTGTATGTTTGATAGAAAGAGCATGAAAAGGATGAAAAGTCAATTCGATGTATGATATTATAAAGATAATCGGGGAGAAATACATGCCATTATGAAAATCCTGTAAATCGCTTAAGTGCTGTGCTTGTTGAAATAATCTATCGTCTGTAGCCGGGGATTACTAAAGGTTTGTGAGGCTGTCACACACAGGCTGTGGGTCAGTGGAGTGTGATACAGAGTGGGTGTGGAGGAGAGCACGACTCACATGGCGGGCAAAGTAGTAGAAGCTTATCATCATGACAATGATCATCATGGTCATCAGGTATTTGGATGGCACTATGGATGTTCTGGAGAGAGACAGAGAGAGAGAGAGAGAGAGAGAGAGAGAGAGAGAGAGAGAGAGAGAGAAGAATGCAGGAGATTACTATAATTTTACGGAGCCCCTGAGTGGTCACGTCATATTTTTTTTTCTAGTTTGTGCGCTCGTTTTATTAAATCGTGCGCTCATTTGTTCTAGAAAAAAATATATGATGTGACCACTCAGGCGCTCCGTACAATTTCTATGTAATTAACACGTTGTGTGTGTGTAATACCCATTTCTCACCTATAGGTGGCGAACCGTATGAAATCATACAGTTCATAGGTGTCCTGCCAGCTGTAGATATTGACAGCGCCGGTTGCGGTGACAACCATCACCATAAGCCCTAGTTTAATGAAGTGGCTGACCTGCACCAGCATGGCGGTTGCTATTAGTGACATCACCGCCATGAAGCTGTAGTGCTTGGGATTCTCCGCACAGCCTTGGTCACCGAACGACTCCAGCATGGGGCCCGAGGTGGTGTTGAAGACCCGAAGGTACGGTGGGACACAACTCAACTGCAACATCAGAAATGGAGTGATAGAATAAGTGAAGGATATTGGAGGGAATGTTGAAAGAAATGAGTTGCAACACATCAATGAACAGTGAGTGGCAGGGGGTCAAAACCTTTTTCAGTTGTTATGTTGGTTCTTGCAGCAATTATAAGATCACAAAAAAATATATAACAATGTTAGTTAATGGTTGGTGTATGGAGAATAGCAACATAAGGACAGCACTTCTGGAATAGTTGAGCATGTTCAAATCAATTTCTGTTTTCTTCAAGCGTTCAAGAATTGTGTGTGTGTGACTGTCACCTGGTAGCCTGTATGATGACAGAAAAATAAGTGTTCACTTCAGTATCCTCTATTCCTGCCAGACCAAAAAGGCAGTAGAGTGTGGAACAGGCTGGCCCCGAGGGGCCGTGGCAAATGAGCCAGTCGGCAGTGAGACAGACAACTAACGCGCTATAATGGACCCCGCTGGGAACAGGTAGTCAGACACATGAAAGACGACGGGAGTGGAGACACAAGCACATGCATATACACATATGTGCACACACACACACACACTTCTCACACAGTGTGTGTGTGCGACAGTCATACCATGTCAGCGATCTCAGCCATGGTAAGAACAAAGATTGCTGCCATGGCCCATGTGTTTCTCGCCCACCGTGTCTGATCGATCCACATTGAGAAAGACACCAGCCTCTTCGGGAACATCTGTGGCACACAAGCATCAGTGTCAGTATCATAAACCACCACCACCACCACTGTCACCGTTTGACTTTTACTCATCAATACTACCTTTGTAATTACATCTTACAGACAATGTCAAAACCCAATCAAAAGGGGAAATAGTTGTAGTTTCACGTCACAGTTCACCATTCTATCCGTGTGCACCCGCATAAGGAGGGTTGCCAAAGAGGTCGGGAAACAATGTCACCATCCCCACATCCTCCACCACCGCCATCACCTCTATGCATTCTCACCCTGGGGTAGATGGCAGGCGAGGGAGCAGACGGTCAGGATGAGCAACAGCACCTCTCCTATGGCGAGGGTCACGTAGTTCACCGCCAGCCTGGCACAGGAAGAAATATACGCCCTTGGTCAATTTTCCACACACTCTGGATGCTATACGATGTATTGTAAATACATGTATTCTGTATTACGAGTGTGTAGTATGTATACACAGTCGTATACACTTGCACTAGCAGCACAGGTAATAGAGTGCATGTGCCTCCAGTGACTTTCCCTAGATGGTGTGTATTATGTATTATGTAGTAGTGTGAAGCGTGCACTGTAATATGCATGAACTCACAGTGGGTCTATGAGCGCCTCCATGGCTGTGATGAAGAGGAGCACGATGCAGCAACAGCAGAAGGCCACTCCACTGCGCTTCTCCTTCTCTGAGGAGTAGCGCTCCTCCAACTCCCCGTCGACAAAACGGAGCGATACCGGGTTGATCTGATGCTCCTTCATACTGTGAGAAAGTGAGACCCTATGAAGCTTATGAGCCTGGATCTCGCAAGTTCAGACATTATTTACTGAATTCCTCAGCTCTATTCATCCTGCTCATCACATCTCCATCTCGTTTCTCTCCTTTTCTTACATTTTCTGGTTTTCTCTCTCCAGCAGCTCCTTGTGCAGTCGTCTGTTGATCTCTTGTTCCTCCACTATTTTAGTCCTCTGAGAGGTCATGCCCTAAGCAACGGAGATCAGAGAGAAGGCAAGATTATTGAGATGTGTTTTTCAAAGAATGGCTGTGTATTTAATGGCATTCCAGACTGATTTATCTGTGCTCCTAACCTGTGTGTATTTGTGCATCGGTGCATGGGACACCAGCAAAACATGCTTTAGCCATGTGTATGTGCCGATATGTAGACCTGTGTCTGTGTTTTAAAAGTTAAACACAGGTTAATGGCTGACAAAGAATAATCATACTTTACCTCCTTAGAGTCAGTGGGCGTGGTCCGGGGTGAGCCAGCATTCCCATTGGTTGCTGTAGTGTTAATCAACTGGTTTGAATTTCTATTGGACAGTGTGCCTGGTTTCTAAGGGAGCAGAGTCGGAGAAAATGGCAGTCAAAGAAGATTCATAAGTGTAACAAGAGAGAGAGACTGAGAAATATACATTAAAGAGAAATCAGTTCTAGGTTTTCCAATATGACCTAAATTAGCTTGACTGGTAATGTGATGCTCAGTTGCATTGTATTGCAAAATACAAAAAAATAGGATGGTTTTTTGGTTAATGTACAATATTGTAAAATATGAATTGCAGCTATTTTGTTCCTTTGATTCAATAAACACTCGTGTCTTGTGTATTCAAATGATTGCCTGAACAGAAAAAGGAAGCGATTGCAATGCTGTATTTTGGCTTCTGATTGACAAGAGCATCTGGTCGTGTCTAGTGTCCTAGCTGGAGGTAATTCTATCATTATATACTGTATCTCATAACATGCTGGATGCATGGACTACCAGCCTATAGGTGGGTTTGATGTAATAGAGATGGAGGGACGGAGCAGAAATCTCTCTCTTCTTGTAAATGTAAATATAAAGTGATGAAGAGCGAAGCTACAAGCCACTCACGTTTCCACTGAGCCCATTTGCCTGGGTGGTTTTTTTAGGCACTCGAACCAAGTAAGTGTCAATGCCTTTCTCCTGCAGGTACTCACACCTCTCTCCACCATTCCCAGGCTCCAAGTCAAATTCTCCATGAAGACACTCCATGGTGCTCTGGGAGATATGCACTCTCCTGCAGAACAAGCACAAACACTTTGAAGAGAAATACACACACACACACATGGGGAGAATTTGATCGATTGCCATGACAGTAAGTCTCATTCTCTTACCCAGGAATCCCTCCAGATTCCATCTTATTGGCTACGGTGACATCTGTGGACCAGACATCAAACTGCCACCTCTTCTGACCCAGTACTCCTCCCAGCACGGTGCCCGTGTGAACCCCGACACGCATGTCCACCTCCGTCTTGGTCTTCTCTCGCACATACCTGAACGAAGGAGAGCTTAGGATCTCCACAGTATTTCTGAAGCTCCTTATTTGTCCTCTACTGTATTTTCTTTCACATCCCCTTAACTTCCTCGGGCCTATCCCTCTGTCCTCGTCCCTATTCCTCATGTTCAACTCCTTGGTAGGAGATGTAATGCAGGCTGACATATCTATTCTTCCTCACCCTTTGATTCATTAACTGCTGACAGCACAAATCTCTTCCTCCTTCCCTCCCTCATGTCTTCCCTTCCTCCTCTTCTTTTCTTGTGTAACCGTGTTACTGACTCCTTTGTGTGTCTTGGTTGTAAATCCGTTAGCAAACCTAGTCTTATACACTTTTTATTCTTATAAACCTCCCATACCTATCACTTATCCTATCTATACCCCCCCCTTTTTTTATTGTTTTGTTGTTTTTGTGTCTTTTATTTGTCTTAATTGTGAAGCACTATGTTTTAGAAAAGTGCCATACAAATAAAGTTCTTCTTCTTCTTTTTCTCCTTATTATTACTTACGAGATGGCCTCTACCATGGCTAGGCCCATCATAATGGAGCAGGCAGCATGGTCTTCTCTGTAGTCAGGAAGACCACAGATACAATAGTAGCAGTCTCCCAGGATCTTAATCCTCAACTGGTGATGTTGCTGTAGGGCAGAGTGAAAGCAGAGCGGCATTTCCATGAAGTATATCAAAAAAGTATAGCAACATATCAATTTCAATGGGAAAAATTGCCTTGTTGATGGCTGTGGTTGTCATTTGAGCAGAGGATGAAAAGAGTACAGAATAGAATAGAGACAGAGTAGTAGAGAAACTCACCGCTGCCAGTTTATCAAAGCGGGCAAACAGTTCATTAAGCAGTTTGACCAGCTCCTGGGCACTACAGGCTGACGACAGCTGGGTGAAGCCCACGATGTCAGCAAAGAGGATACTGAAACAGAGGTGGAATGCAACATTTAACAATCAATTATCAATGAAGTTGAAAAAACCTTCCTGTAATGCTGACAATCTCTCTCGACTAGCACCTTTAGAAACTTCTTCCATCCTCTGAAAATTGTGGGGGTTCTGACCTGACGTTTTCATGGCGGTACATGTACATGGTGTTGAACTGCTGCTGCTGCTGCACCTCACTCTGATTGGCCTGCTTCTTCATGCCCTGCAGCATCTCATCGGCTATGTGTTTGGGCAGGATGGACAACAACAACTCCTCCTACATACAGACACAGGAAGGGAGAGTGCGAGTTTAAGGGTGTTGAATTGTTATAGATGCAGGGAAGAATAAGGTGTGTGTGTGTGTGTGTGTGTGTGTGTGTGTGTGTGTGTGTGCAGTGTGGATCCCAGTGGCTTTCACAGGATCCCAGCAAGCGGTTGGATGTGTTCCGATTGGCTGGCTGTCCCCCCCCCCCCCGATGCCAGGGCACTCTGGGAATTCTCCTTCTCTCCATTTATATCTGCTTATTCACCACTAACTGTCTTTTCATCTCCTACTCAACATCTCTCACGGGTCTACTCTGTTTATTCAACAATTAGTCACAGTCAGGAACAACATGCACAGATAAACAGGATGGAGTGTGGGTGGAGGGATAACAGAATAAAATCAAGGTTTCACAATATTACAACTTTAATGGAGCAGTCCAGTGGTGTTGGCAAGGGAAGAGGCTGGATTTTGGTTGAGGTTATGGATTTTCAGCAACATTGACAAACTGTTACTGCATGAGACGGCTGCCATATCCAACAAGCTTTTATCATCAATGATTATTTTATTTTTCATGCACTGGACTTCTTATGACTGGGACTTGGCTGAAGCCCTGAAGTCTGGCCTGGCGGTTGTTTAATTTAATCCAACATATGTCTGATTCAACACACAACCATGGTCACAAGGTGATTGATGCTACTGAAGCCTCCCGAGAGAAGTGTGAGTTATTTTTTTCACCAAAAAGGTAGAGAACACACAACTCCAGATCTACGGGAGACTCTGAATTGTCCCTAGGTATGAGTGTGGGTTTGTTTGACAATATCCATGTGCCATGGACATCACCTGTGGGGTCCCTCAGGGTTCAATACTAGGCCCCAAACTGTTCTTCCACTACACGCTCCCATTTATCATTCATAAACACAGTGTCTTTTTTCACTGATACACAGACAGATATACCTCCCATTAAAACCTGGTGACCCAAACCACTTTAGAACAGCCGTGCAGGCATCAAGTATTAGATGTCTCAGAATTTTTTACAACTCAGTGATAGCAAATCAGATTCTGAAGCACAGGTAAAGAGAGTAGTGCAGTCTTTCTACAATTGAGAATTATATCAAAAATCAAGTTTTTATCCTTCACAGCTCTACAGAAGGTCATCCATGTTCTTCTTGTTTAGACTACTTCAACTCCTTCTATTCCTGCCTCAGTCAAACGTCACCCTCAGGTGGGATATTCACTGGTGCCAAACGAAGAGACGATGTTCTGCCGGACGAAACTAGACTTACTAAGTCAGTATAATCTTTGAAATCACTTCTTCGTTTCTTATTTTCTATTATCTGATTTTATTCACATATTTATTTATTTTCTCTTGCTTGTGCTCATAATCCATTTTACTATTCTTGTTTTAATGCCTTCCTGTACAGCACTTTGTAAACTCTGCTTTAAAGTTTATTGTTAATATTTTATATCCAACGTAATACAACATACTTGTGGATAAATGCTCTATCATTAGCAAATTAATCACAATTTCTTTTGACTCATTTGAAAGTGCATGGACTTGGTTGGAACCCATACAGTTTCCTTCAGTTTCTTTTATCAGTCCTCCACCCCTCACCCCCCTTCTGGGAGAGACAGATGATACATGATATTAACAAGAACTGGCCCATCAGCAAATGAACCACAACACAATGTGCTCATTATACAAGACTGATAGAGTGGCTGGAGAGAGAGATGGAGTGAGTACTGAAAAAATAATAAATGAATATGACATGACAAAAGGAAACGTGGACTGCGAGGAGGCGATAACAAGATTGGTAATTTGAAAATGGACTCAAAGACAGACTGTGCAGTCCTGCAAGGTCTATAGAACCATCTACTGAAGCTCTGAATTAACTGCATAAACAGGATGGGAAAACACACAAAAAGGAAATGCAATTAGGTGCAATAAAGGCAAGAAGAAGGTGGTGAAATACACAATATCAAGAAGGCAATTGCACAAAACCTTCAATCAAAATGCTTTAAAACATCTAATAATATCTAGCCACACGTCCACAATGCTTGGACTGTCAGTGATTGTATATTGGATGTTATATTGTCACAGAACTGAAGCTGACCTGACTGTGGCATCTCCCTAACGATGGATGCACCGGTGATAACAACAGTCTCTCTAATCAGCCTATTAGCCCTGAGCCGAGCAAAACACACCGTAATTAAGCAGCACTGGGTGTTGCAGCTCACAGGTCACATAACAGGTGTACCTATGGGTTTGTGTTTGTGTGTGTGTGTGTGTGTGTGTGTGTGTGTGTGTGTATTTGCCCTAGATATGAGGAAACAAAAGAGAGCCCACAAGTCTCAAAACCTTAATGTATGGTTATTAAGCAAGGTGTATGTGTACATCAATGTTTCCCCTATATGTATTCTACCATGGCGGCCCACCACCATGCTAAAAATGTTTGCAAAATTTATATTTATAGCAGTGAATTCAACTTGATCTTAAATGCATTCTAAGTCTGAGTCATATTTCCTAACAGTTATTTCCTGATTTATTAACAATGGTTTCAAGGTGAAATATATATTTTTTTTAATAAAAATGCTTCCCAGGGGAGGATGCCCCCGGATGCCCCTTTGTTATATGGCTTTGTGCTAGAAACAAATAGGGGAAACACTGTTTGTGTGTGCATATGTGTGTATGCCCTACTTACCTGCTGGGTACTCTGCTCCTCCAATGTGAGTTTAACCTCTAGGGACTGACGCGCTTCCAAGAAAGCTGTCCTGTACATCCTGTCTGCCATGTAATAGGACAACACACCCACAGTGGCTGCACACATGTACAGCACCACATTGGCTATTAGCTGCAGACAGGAAGAGAGGATGGGGGGATTCTGAAACTGGCACAGTATGGGTTGCTGAATAACGGGTGCGCTTACAATACAAAATTGTAGTTTTTTCTTACAGTCATTATATTCCCACTAAGTGACTACTCTGTAAATTCCTCCAACGCAATATTTCACTTAAGTAGAAAATTTAGAAAGGGGTGCCAATAGCCACTTTTCAATTTTTAAGCAATAACATTTTTTAATATTTCTATTCTCATTGATCATGTGCTGTTAAATAAAAAAGATGAACACGTGAAGACTAAAAGTTGTTTCAATTTCCAATTATTTGAGAAGATATTGTCTGCATATAATAACAAAGTAGTGTCATTACCTTCCCCTCACTAAACTTTGATGGACTCTCATGTTGCATCTCCTCCTACTACCTCCTACCTCCTCCTACACCTTGACTTAGGCCTCTTTCATCCTTGGAGTGGCAGGTGCATTGTCAAAAACACAAGCGACAACCTCTAAGGCCTTTTACCTGTCTCACCAACATGGGCCCCTGCAGACTGTCCTGGAACCTTTGAGCAACAGTCACCCCGAGAACCAAAGTGTGTATCCCACAGGAAAGGGCCGTCAGCAGGACGAGGGGGACCAGGTTCAGTGGCAGTGTTAGAAAACAGGAGAAACTGAAAAAGGTCTGCCAGCCCACCGAGTCACTGGCTTGGGGGAAACGCTGGTAGTTCAGCCCCATGTAACATAAAACGTGGACGGCTATCATCAGCCACAGGATGTATGGTACTGCTCCGCGGGAAACCGGCGCCGCAGGGAGCTTCTGCAACCGGCACAGCATGTAGAGCGCAATATCCGCGGCCAGCCCCACAGCTGCGACCACCACCATTGCCAGTTTATCCTCGGTATACACCACCGCGCACATGACTATAATGTAGCTATTGAAAAGAGCGGCGAACATCACCAACACCATGAGAGTCTCTTGTCGCTCCCGGCGGAAGTAGATCTGGTAAAGCCGCTCCAGGGATTCGGGCGTAAAGGTGAGGCGCACAGCGCGCGGCAGGCAGCGGCAGCAGCCCGTCTGGAGCACCGTCACTTCACGACCCCGGCCCGCACCATGAGCTGGTTCACTGGGAACCGGGACCGAATATTCTACAGAATACTCTGCAGAAGGCTCCGTGTCAGTTGTATGGACCCGGTTCAGAGACATTCTGGTTCAGTAGAGTAATCCTTTTGGATCATGTAATACTGTTGTACAAAAGATGCATGCACTGTTCCCAAAGTGCACCGAATGCCGAGATCCTTCCTTCAGAGAGTCCGCGGGGAGTCACGTCTGTCATCCCCCGTCATTAGAATTACTTTTGGGGTTAATTACACGATGAAACTTCCATAGAGTGGAAAGCGTCATCCATCCAAATCAGACACACGGTGTAATGGCAGGCAACATAATGAGATTAAAATAATTATTAAATGCTGTTTTAACCATCGCGGTTTCATCATATGTCCACCATAAAAACTCTCTTACCTGTAGATTTCCCCCCCATGTTTCTGCTTCTGATTATAATGCCATTTAACCCTTAGAATTGTACCCGATGCGCGAAGCCTCCTGGACAGTTACAGTGTTGGTGTTACTCTTCTGTCCTCATTCGTTTCCACGGAAAAAAACTTCTTGCAACCTCTTAGCTGAAGTCCTGTGTGCTGCCATGACTGATCAACAAAACCTTGAGTCACAGGTGGGTATCCAGTTGCATGCAAAATATTAACGTATCAATGAGAAAAATACGAGCTAATCTATAAGTGTTGAAGAACACCACAAAGTAAAGCACACTTCAGTACGAATTTTGACTTATAAAGTAACTATGAGAATATGCCTACACAGTAGTATCGATTCTCTTCAAAGATGCTCTCCTTCTCTCGCTCTCTTTCTCTCTCTCTCTTTCTCTCTCTCTCTCTCTCTCTCTCTCTCTCTCTCTCTCTCTCCTCCCACTCCCCACTCCCCTTCTCCCCTTTTCCCAAATAGCAAGTCCTCTGTTACTGTTGCTAAGATGAAACCAAAGTAACTACCAGATTGCAATCACCTCTTGGGAAAGGTCAAAGGGATTGTGTGAGGAAAAGGAAAGGGAAATGTTAAAACCACTTCAAAGCTCTTCTACTCTTCATAACTGATCATATCATTGTATTCACTATTGCAGCATCTGTAGCATCAATGTACAAACACCCAAATACTGGCTTGATTCATGCTTTAAAAAAAATATTTTACTCAACAGCTGTCACCACAATAATACATGTTGGTAAAATGATTATCGTTTGAGAACAGTAAACAGTAAACATGCTGATAGATACATGAAACTCAGACAATTGTAAAGAGAGCATCATAGATTGACTAAACTGTTTATGTTACAGTTCAGCTCTCACACACACACACACACACACAATCATCATCATCATCATCATCACCACATGTTCAGGCATTTTGGTGATCAGCACTTTGTTCCAGTGCAAGATCTCAACTCAGTCATTGATCAGTCTCTGTGTTGACTTGTTGTTTTTGGCAATTCCCTGGCCATACCACTCAGAGTTTTTCCCAGAGCCAACAATATAGCCACCAGTACTCCCACTGTCCCCAGTCTCCCCAGAGCCGCGGTACCCAACGCTGCAGCCCCTAGTGCCCCGGCTCCGAAAGGTGCTGCTGCTGCGGTGACTGTCTCCATGCCGATCCCTCTAATTAGTTTTGGCCCCGTGAGAAGGCCCCCTTGTAGATTCACCTTAGTGTGGAACGGGCTCTTTGGTGCACCCAGAATAAATGCTACCACTGCAACGAGGATGACTGTTATGAGTTCCGTTCGTGTCAGTAGAATTGTTTTCAGTGCTAGACCTCTCGTGGCCAGAATTACACCAACAGCAACTGAAGCTAGATTGGCTAAAGTGATATTTCTATCCCTGAACTCAGGTTTTACCGCTATGCTCGCAGCCCCGAGTGAGACCCCTGCAGCTGTAGCCGCCCCTAACATTCCCCCCACACTGCCCCGGGCCCCTAGAACAGAGCATGCTGCGAGAATGGCTCTCAGGGCAACTGATGATGTTACAGCAGCCCCCACAGCCACCCTTCCTGCCCCCTCTGGCCCCAATCCAACCGTAGCCACTGTTCCCAGGGCAGCTCCTAGCAGCCCTGCAGACAGAAACCCCACCCAGACGACCGACTCCAGCATCAAAGCCACTTCCGCCTCTGACCCTCCTTCTGCTCCTTCACCTGCCCCTAGACCTATTGGAAATCCCAGCATTGTCACAAGAACAGAGTAGAGCAGCATCCTATCCAATATTCGGCCTCTTTTGTTATCTTTGGGTTGTTGTTTCACCCTCTCTGTCAGGGTTTTCCGAAGAGCAAAGAGGAAAGAAATGGTCAATCCCATGGTGAAAAGTCCGACTATGATGCCCATAAGTCCATATATGACACTGAGATAGAGAGTGATGAAGATGATTAACAGAGCTGTGGTCATCTCGTTAATATCGGAGTATGAGTACACTATAAGGACCATAATGCATTGGGCTGTGATGTAGACCCACTCTGGAATGACGCCCCCTAACGTTCCAGTTGCGACGGCACCCACCACGATAGTCACCCCTGCTGACGCCTCCGCTAACCACAACCTCGTCTCGCCGGCCAGCAACTTCATCACCACGGCAGCAAGGAGGAACCCGCTTCCAAGGGAAAGGAGCGTTGAGGTGAATATGAGGCATGCCGTCACCACCCCTACTCCTGTGGAACCCACTCGCTCAGCAGCCAGGGCTGCAGCAGTCAGCAGGGGTCCTTCTTTGGTCAGCATTGGCTCAACTGCAACTAATACAGTTTCTCCAAAGGCAAACCCTGCTGCTGCACTTTGTAGGATCATCTTCACCACGCCAAAAACACCTTGGAGGGGGAGAGAGAGAGGGGAAAAAAGAAAGGATTATAGTATAGTTCAGTTTTGCACTTCCCCCGAACTGCTCCTGTCACTTTAAGAGGGAAGTGAAACCACTTGGACGTTGCACGCTGAAACTTAAAACCAGGAAGTGTCTGAACTAGCACAAAGATCAACAAACAATTCAACAGAGCATATCCATGAAAATCCACCGTGAAACCTTTTTAGCAATGCTGATTCTTTGCAAATGTAATTGCCACTTATGAGCTCTCTATACACTGAATAATAGTACATATCACTTCAGCAACTCTGACATGGCTGCAACCTTTAGAACATGCTGAGATAACACTATGTTCCCTGCAGCTGCATGAAAATCAGACAGGCATGTTAAACAAATGTTAAAGTTTTTTTTTTTGGGTTGTATTTCTGATGTGATCTTACCCAGGCTTGTTTCTGCCATCGTCGCATGTGGCTGCTTCACCCTTCTGTCTGAAGCTCCTCCTTTCCTTTTGTGATGTCACATTTAACCCACGTGGGGCTCAAGACTCTGCATTCATAGGTGCATCAGTGTGACAGCTTATGTCCTGAGTCTGTCAAGTGTGGATAGGGTAGAGCTTATCTTAAATAAATATGGATATACCTCATAAAGTTGTACCCGAGAAAGGAAGCAAGGTTTGCCACTATGCCTGGAATATGAGTGAAAGGACCAGATAGACTGTGCCATGTGTAGACTGTGATGGCTTGATCAGCTCACCTACACCTCCATAACCATCATAAATCATTGAACATTTTATTAGAGCTTTCTCTTTGTTCTGTGTTCTTGAGATCAAAGCTGAATTTGGGATTTAGCCTAATAGCGATGCCATAAACCATTTGACTTTACCCTTTCCTGGCAAATGCACTGTACTTCCCACTGGGCGTGTTTGTTTGTTGTTACACTATTAAGTTTGCGCCACTCTGCCAGTCACTTAATGTTGATGGCCCTCTCTGAACCAAATCAGAGCTGCCATGGACTACTCTTCACATCAGGGTAAGTAAAAGCTCTTATAATACAGAGCTGTGCTAATCCTATAACAGATTTTAGAAAAAGACATTACACAAATCTCATATCATTGAAGAAATATTATAGTGATACCAAAAAAATACCATACAGATGTTTAGTAGTGCAGTGGTGAGATGATTTTAAAAGCTCACATCCACATTCGTTTGTGTATTGCCATGATGTTAAGTGTACAATGATTTTGTATTTTTTTTTTGTATTATCAGGTTTAGTTTGTAAAGAAGCATTACCAGTGTGTTCTGTAAATATGACATTGTCTTTGAAGATAATAACAGTGGTTTAACAGTGGGGTGTAACATGGAGCAGCAAAACAGACGAGAGATTCCTAGACACAGCAGGTTAGACTGGTTAGACTGCTTTTATGACGGTCTGACCTTTGAAGAAGAAGGAGACTGTCTCTTATCCAGTCAAACCTTTGAGTTCGATAACTTTCTGTTTCTCTTTTACATTCACAGGAGCGCAGAACACCGCGCTGACATCTTTGCTGAGTGGTTTTGCCTTTGGAAGTTCTGCATTTACGGCTCATGAGACCTCAACCATCCTGACTGCAGATGGTCTCCATCCAGCAGTGGTCAAGGTGGCTGGTGTTATTGGCACAGCCGGCATGGGGGCAACACTGCTTTCTGTGGCAGTTGGTTTAGCCACTTTGACCACGTCGGCAGGCCTGGTTATGGGTGCTTTATCAACCGCATCTGGACCTATGATGACACTAGGTGCCATCGGAGCTGGACTTGTGATAGGAACAGTGCTCCAAACAGCGTTGTCATTTGGCGTTTCTGGGCTATTGCTCACAGCTACTGCACTGCTGCTTATTGGCTACGTGTCGTCCCAGAATCAGAGACTGGGGGAATGGGTGAGGTACATCGATGCTTCACATGTCATGGTAATGCTGGGGGTGGAATTTACTGGAAGCCTTGCGGGCGTCGTCTTTGGAATGGCGGAAGGAGCGCACCTTGAAAAAACGAAAGGAAAAGCTTTGTTGTGTCTAGCAGGTCCCAGACTGATGCTTATGATACTGTATCTATTTCTGACCTTGCTCCGAGTTGTGATGGCCAAAAACCTATGGACTGCGCTGGGATATTTACCCTACTACACTGCCGTTAATTTCATGTCCTGGGTGTTTCCTGTGCTTGCAGTGCTGGGAGGGTTTATGGCCGGTATTGGGGCTGCATCAGAGGACGGCCCTGAATCAGAAGCAGAAGTGGCATTGATGCTGAATTCAGTACTCTGGGTGGGGGTTCTGTCTGCAGGGCTGCTAGGAGCCGGTATAGGAACAGTGGCTGTGGTCGGTCTGGGGCCTGAGGTGGCCGGGAGGGTTGCACTGGGGGCTGCTGTGACATCGACAGTTGCCCTGAGACTCATTCTCCCAGCATGCCATGTGATAGGGGTGGGCGGTTGTGTGGGGGGTCTGTTAGGGGGCGCTGTGGTGGCAGGGGTTTCTCTGGTAATGGCAAGTTCTTCTTCATCAGATAATGTTGCGTTTATATGGTGTAGTCTCGGGGCACTTCTGGGATCGGGTGGCTTTGTATCACTGGGGAAAATAAGCACTTTTACAATTATGATTATTGCAGGAGGAGCAACAAGCTTCCCCTCATTGGAGGCAGCTGTTAGACTGCCGTTTGATCATCTTTATATGTCAGTGTACTTGGAGACAACTGTGCAGGGTGCTGTACTAGGTGCTCTACTGCTAGGCATGATCACTGTGGGGTCAGCATTGCTCGGAGGGGCAGCACTATGGACAGCTGCTCTGGGGAAAGTGGGGACACTGGGAGTACTGGGTGCTGCTGTGGTTTCACTGGGAGTAGGTGTCCTGGAGAGACTGAAAACACTGGAGGAACCGGTGACATTCATAGAACTGGCTGGCTATCTTACGTTCATATTTGCCATACTGTCTGGAATAGATCTCACATACTTCATACTTTATTAGGTTCTCAATTTACTACACAACAGGGGTCACTGGTCGGCCCAATCCACGTGACATTTTGAGGGATATCAGACAGCAGAAATAACATACATGTGTGACACTCTAAGAATGACTATCAGTACACAAATAAATAAATAATACATATCAAATAAATAATAAATTTATGTTAAAATCCATGTTACTATGTGAGTGTTTCGGGGAGTGATTTTTTTTAGTGATAATACCTCTTGGCTATTTTATTCAGCTATAGAAAGTTGAATGTTTTATGTACTGATATGTATAATTTACTGTACATAGTAGGCTATGTCTTGCAATGTTGCTTTGCACTGTATATGAGATCATGTTGCCGTTGAACTAGGGGTGGGCGGTATAACGGTTGAACCGGTATACCGGTAGAAATCCGTGCCAAGGTAGAGATTTGACTCTACCGGATGTACCGGTAGAAGGCTACTTTTAGGCTCTTTGAATGTAAAAATACTTTTTCACATTTACAAACGTTACACACAAAGCTAGCGAACTGCGCGCTGCCATTTAAAGATAATAAACTAGTTTGTGGAAAAAGACGATGTGAAAAAGTGAGTAGTGCAACGTAAACTTCGACGTAAACAGACGCATGCTTTCTGAAGATGCATGGTGAAATGGAAGGCAGCGAGCATGATGCGGGAGCTCCCGTTCCCGATGCAAACAAAGAAGAAGTAGTTAGAAAGAAAGGTGCTTCGTCCATCATCTGGACGTGGTTTGGGTTTAAAAAGTCGGACCTTGAGCAGAAAACTATTATCTGCAAGCAATGTCGAGCAAGAGTTGTTGCCGGCGGTGGTAACACGAGCAATCTCTTTTATCACCTCAAACCAAAACATGTCCGCGAGTATGAAGAGAGTACTAGGATGCGCGCAGACAAGCAGTCCCTCCGCAAGTGGTGCTAAACGAAAAACCACAACGCAGACGTCGCTAGCCGAGTCATTTTCCAGTGGCGATCCGTATGACGAAAAAAAGCAAGCGGTGGAAGGACACATTCCATAACGGAGTACCTATGTAAGGACATGGTTCCTATACAAACAGGTTTAAGGCATTGATCAAAACACTGGATCCGAGGTATGTGATGCCAGGTCGAAAATACTTCAGCCAAACTGGAAAAAAGTTTGCATATAATGTGCTATTTATCTTTATAATTATTTTCTTGGCATGTTGCCTAACCTTTGAAATTTTTGTTATATACAGTAGAAGTTATTTGAAGTATTTTTATGTTTATTTATTTTTTGTAATATTTCTTTGTATTGTTCAGAACCTATTTTGGAAAAAAGTTTGCATATATTTAATACAGTGCAGTTTTGCACAATAAAACATTCATAAACAATTAAGTTCAATGTCAATTTTGTCATAATATACAGATTACAGAATACTAATGCAAGAGCCCAGTAGAAACCTCATAGTTAACCCCCCGGGAATAAATTGTTACCATCCCAGAGTCTTGTACTGCTCCTAAAGCATTTTTTATTATTATTATAAGAAAAACAAATATACCTTGATATATACCGTTACTGTCCAAAAATTCTAAATATACCGTGATATAAATTTTAGGCCATACCGCCCACCCCTACGTTGAACCATGTTTTTCTGTATGAACTGCCAAGTACTGTAAGTTGTAAATATGTCTCCATGCAACACTTTCACCAAGGAAGATTCCTTCACCTTTATAGTACTGTGACAGCAAAACTACATGCTTTCTGTTTGCTCCAACCACACGGTAGACAGACAGTCCAAATGCAACTGTGGTTGACCATGTATCATTTCTCATCTCTTTTCAGAGGAACATGGAAGGCAACATTAGCTTCTGCATTAAATTATTTTTTTCATTAATTGAAGGACCCCTTTAAAAATAAAGGTTCACAACAGCATCTCTCTTTGACCGGTTCAGTTCATTTAATGTAAACATAAAATGTTATTTTTAATCTATGTGCAATATGTATAATCTATATTTATCACACATCTTCACCAGTTATATTAAATATAACCAGTGTCTTGGTTATATTTAATAACATTCATGTCTCTAAATCCACCCTGAATCCACCCTTCCAGTGGGATCAAGATTATCCTGTAAAAAGTACTGGACTCAAGTACTCAAGGCTCAGTCTTCTGGTGAATATACACCTAATGGACCAGTAAATGATCCGTGAACTTGTGAACTTCCATTACTTTCATATTTATACTCATTATACTCGCAATGAAAGTAATGGATCCATTCAACCAGCCAGCCAACCAGCCAACCAGCCAACCAACAAGCAAACACATACATACATACATTGTAGACAGGCTGAATGTATATGATATTTCTCTCCTGTGCTTTGTAAATGTGTCCCTCTTTCAAAGACCGTGATAAAAGTACCATGTCATGTTTTCTTTTTTTAGTTGCAATGCCATTAAAATATATGAACGGGCAAATACCATTAGAAAATTGGTGGGAAAGGAACGATTGACAGAAGGAAACTGGAAAGGAAGTGAGACGCGTGAAAAATAACGGAACGGGGCCCGTCTCTCCCGCTTCCTATTGTATGGTCAGCTGACAGCGAACCGCGTTGTCATGTGATTTTCGCTTCCTCATCCACACGAGTAGCTCAGTTTATGGGTTTCGAGTCGATTCAAGAGCAGTTTATTACTTATTTTAAAGGGTTGTTGCCAGTGGAAAGAGGACAAGAGATTCTTGGACTTCGGAAGGACCTTCCCTCCACTTTCCAAGTACTTTTCGATAGCCGGTCAGTGAACTTGAGTGAGTATTCATTCATTCAGTTTGTTGTATCTCACCAGTGGAGACTGGATGCAAAAATATTTATCTGCTCTTTTAGAGACATTTACATTTTAGCATGCTAGTTGTCAGTGCATCGTTTGTGAATGACACCCACTGTCACAAGCAGCCCCTTTTGCCGGCCCTATATATAAAAACTCACATTTTAGTGGGATGCAAAGCACGGCTAAAATACATAATGCTTAAAATCACAGTATTTGAGTTTTAATATTGTGCAATATACATCAGTTAACATGATCATTTGCAAGGTTGTAAAAATTGAAAGCCCTTTGCTCCAACTTTCCATGTTTGTGGTTTAGTCAGGTGAGTACATAGCATTACCACTAGGCAGGTCTGGGCTGTGGTGTTTCTTTGTGTGCAGCCTAGTCACACCCAGTTAGATGAGACTCAGGTGAGACTCGGTGTGTGTGTGTGTGTGTGTGTGTGTGTGTGTGTGTGTGTGTGTGTGTGTGTGTGTGTTTAGTATTTATAGTACTGTCATTTGTCTAGGGTGTAACAGAGCTGCATTGGGAACAGTTGAGTGACTGTAGGTACTGCAGCACCCACTGCTGAGATCAACGCACAGGAACAGTAAAGCTAATTCTTCATTAACCAGATATCTCTCCAGCAGGTCCGGTTGCCTGTCTGCTGTAGTCCCAAAGCCACAGGATGCGCTTGGTTGCTCTTACGTTGGCGCTCTCCGCGGCCACCTTTGCCCTCGACAACGGGCTGATGAGGACCCCTCCGATGGGCTGGCTGGCATGGGAGCGCTTCCGCTGTGACATTGACTGTGAACATGACCCCAAGAACTGCATCAGGCAAGGCAAAATAATCTGAGTATTTTACACTGTAACCCCAGTGAATCCTCTCGAGATGCTCTACTACCTTCTCAACGTGCATTTGAAAGTGGTCAAGGGGCTGTTACTTTGATGCTGGTATCCTCTAAAAGCAGCTGTGTTTACTTTGGCATTTTCTTGTGCAATCCTTTTTTTGTGAAGAGAGAATAATGCTACAGTGGCTTTGTGTGTCTGATAAGTGCATACCCTAATGCGTTGGCACTTTACTCCTCTCGCTCATGACTCATTGCTCTCTTTGCCCAGTGAGAACCTGTTCATCGACATGGCAGACAGACTCTCGGAGGATGGCTGGAGGGAGCTAGGCTACGTCTACATCAACATAGATGACTGCTGGGCCTCCATGGACCGAGACAAGCAGGGGACGGCTGCAGCCTGACCCTAAGAGGTACACAACTTCTAAGCCCATAAGTCAATAAAACCATGAAGCAAGGTGATATGACAGTCATGCAGTCATATGACTAACAGTATAGAGTCAGTAGCTCCGGTATAACCCATCAGTGTGCCGGGCCTCTGTATGGACCCTTATGCCAAGTCAGCAGTATTTGTGTAGCAGTTACAGTCTCAAAGGGCTTATGGGCGCAAGGATATAGATAAGGATATAGATATAGATTATTATTCCTTGCACTACTTGTATATTTTTTTGTATGTGTGTGTGTGTGTATGCATGTTGAGGATCTTTTTTTATACAGTATAGTTTGCAACAATATAGTTTGCTGCCCTTAAATGAGTTTATTGTATAGTGATGTGTGCCTCTCTCTTCTGTACTGCTGCATAACTGCAATTTGCCCTCAGGGACAATAAAGAGCCATCTAATCTAATCTAATCTAAGATGGACTGAGATTGATTGGTTGATAAGACAGATAGAGAGAGTTGACTGTAAAACATCAGCAAAATGTGGTAAATGATCCAAAACAACAGTATTTTATTGTTAATGACCATTATACTTATTAACTGTTATATAATCTTATAATCTGGAAGTGTTTGGGTGCATGTATGTGCATCTGTAGCCTGCATGCTTTTGTGCACTTGTACCCAGCATGTAACTCTCTGAACGCTCCTCCTCAGGTTCCCAGGCGGCATCCCCAAGCTGGCGCGCTACATGCATGACCGGGGTCTAAAGCTGGGTATCTACGGGGACATGGGCACACACACCTGTGGCGGCTACCCCGGCACCCCACTTGACAAGATTGAGATAGACGCCCAGACCTTCGCTGACTGGGAAGTGGACATGCTCAAATTTGACGGCTGTTACTCGAATGCCACAGAGCAAGAGCAGGGTAAGACTGGGTGGATCGGCCTTGAAAGGGAAAGGGGTTGGAGAGTGTGGGGGTAAGTAGAGAGGGGTAGTTGGAGAGGCATGTGGGGGTGAAATATGTTTGGGAAGAACTATATATATATATATATATATATATTGAGCTAATGTTTAACTCTGCTGTTCTTCTTTTTAATAGGTTACCCTCTCATGTCAAAGGCTCTAAATGCTACTGGCCGTCCCATTGGCTACTCCTGCAGTTGGCCCGCCTACCAGGGTGGACTGCCACCCAAGGTGATATAAACAGGTTTTAAATGGTGCTTACACATAAACATAGAATTTTAAGTCTGATATATTTTGATAGGTCTACAGTTGGTTTCATTTTCACATTTTTTTTGAGTTGTGAAATTGGTCTTATATTTTATTCTAACTGGCATTAAAACGGTCTTAAAATGGTTTTAAACACTCTGGATATAAATATAAGCTGCATGTCTCATCCATTTAGGGTATTGATAGCCTAACTTGCTAACTACCGTCTCAGTGTAAAATTTGTGATATCAATCAAAGTGAATCAGTATTTAGGTCTCTCAAAATTGTCTCTCTGCTCTGTATTTTCAGGTAAACTACACGCAGCTGGGAGATATCTGCAACCTGTGGCGGAACTACGGTGACATCCAAGACTCCTGGGACAGCGTTCTGCAGATTTCTGATTGGTTCTTTGACAACCAGGATGTATTGGCACCTGCAGCCGGACCTGGAAGATGGAATGACCCAGATATGGTATTGTCCTGCTGACGTCTATTTATAGTGTCTGTTCACACATTTGCTTCATTGTTTTGCTCAAACTCTGTTGTTGATGGTCTCTGAGTGAGGAGCACTAACACAGGATCCTTCCACATCTGGCCAAGAACCTCTTTCCTGACAGGCCCCCTAAGGACCCCTTGACCCCAATTTGAGAACCACTGTTATAGAAAACACAAACCCAGCCTCTGTCTTTTCTCCTGATCTGTTTCTCTTTCATATCTCGCAGTTCTACGAAATTCACAAAGTAGTGCTTCATTTCTTCTTCTGTGTGATTTCGACCTAAACAGCTGGTTGTCGGGGACTTTGGCCTGAGCATGGACCAGTCTCGTGCCCAGATGGCTCTGTGGGCTATTATGGCTGCTCCTCTCTTCATGTCCAATGACCTGCGCACCATCAGCAGCGGGGCCCGTGCCATCCTGCAGAACAAAATGGCCATCGGCATCAACCAGGACCCAATGGGCGTCCAGGGAAGACGCATTATAAAGGTGACACACATTTGCAAACGTCTGACTTAAAATTAGAAGTGGTCAAACTC
The DNA here is from genome assembly GCA_034670405.1 of Hoplostethus atlanticus. Taxonomy (NCBI): domain Eukaryota; kingdom Metazoa; phylum Chordata; class Actinopteri; order Trachichthyiformes; family Trachichthyidae; genus Hoplostethus; species Hoplostethus atlanticus. Next base: position 510,319 of record JAXDDX010000033.1, read on the forward strand.
GCTGAAATTGACCTTTTCCTCTGGTGTTCGTTTGTACGCCTCTTCTTTTTCTCTCCGCTTCACTCACATCTTTCTCTGCCATGTCTGTCTGCCAGGAGAGGAGTGGCATCCATGTGTACTGGCGCCCCCTGTCAGGCAATGCCAGTGCCTTGGTGTTCTTCAGCCGTCGTACTGACATGCCCTACCGCTACCAGACCTCCCTCGGCAAACTCAACTACACCTCCGGCAATTACAAGGTCAGTCGATGATGCTTACTAGTCCATGTCAGTTGGCTGCCAGATCCCACATTACGTAAGGGCATCACTCACTTCTCTCTCTCTCTCTCTCTCTCTCTCTCTCTCTCTCTGCCTCTCTCTCTCTCTGCCTCTCTCTCTCTCTGCCTCTCTCTCTCTCTCTCTCTCTCTCTCTCTCTCTCTCTCTGCCTCTCAGATCTACGATGTCTTCACTGACAAGACCACGACGCTGAAAGACTCGACTGACTTTGTGGTGTCGGTCAACCCCACGGGTGTGGTCATGTGGTATGTCTCTGCGCCCGCCAGACTGGGCCTCCGCCAATTCTACGCCGGCGGTAAGCTCCAGGGGCCTGCCTACTATCGCCATGACAACGCGATCCCACCCGCCTTCCTCTAACCTCTCACTGGTAGACCTGTCACCTAATGATGACATCACTGTTTCTGCCACAATCGAATAGCTCCTGATGAACATTGGACTTATTTTTGGAAGAATTGAGCACCAGTATATGAATCTTTTATGAACAGCACTATGTGATGTTATCGAAGTGCACTATCTGTCCCAGGTATTGAAGTCCCCATGAGCTCAGTGACAGACATTTTGGATGTATGTCACTAATCTGAAATACCTCTTTTTAAATTCGGCACTTGCATGGAGATCAAGTGAATGGGTCCAAAACAAAGAACACGTCATACCTTATCAGAGCAGGAGACTCGATGACTGACTTGATGATGACTGATTGCCAAATCGTGATTGCCAAAACTGAATAACTGATCATAGATCAGCACTGCTACTGTATACTGTATACTGACATGTATGATACAGCAGAAGGAAGGGTGCTACTGCTGATGCAGGCCACTGCCATGATAGTTTTTCTGAATGGTTTTCACATTTTGTTTTGATTTTAAGATCTGGATGTTTTTCCACTTTGTTTTGACTGTGCTGGTAAGTGTTTTCAAGATTTTGTTTTTTGTTTGTTTTATAAAATGTTTCTATGAATTATATTTTTCCTTTAAATTGAATTAAAAAATATGTTTCGCTTTTCAATCAGTTTGTATTTCAATATGTTTGAAATGGTATAACAATGCTCAGTATACGGTGAACCAGTGCTGTTACCACTGTGCTCTAAAAAAATCACTGTACGATTAGGAACAACAGTCATCAGAGTAGAGTTGCTGTTCCACCATTGCTTTTGTCTTTATGACCGTTTATAAACGAGCATGAGACGTGCACCGTTTCTGTGATCCTAGATCAGCACTGCTGCTGTGGGAAGCTCACAATACATGTTCTGATTAATGATTATATGCTACGTCAGCACTCCTACTCCTGACAAGACATGTTTTGCTGGCGAGGCCTTGACCCAAAAACCTGGCAGGAAAAAAAACCCTGAGAACACTGATGGATCCTGTTGAGTCTACCTTTAGAGTTTAGACCCATACAGTCAGCTCAAACCTATGAACATGCTGTAAACTGTATCATCACTAAGCATCATCGGCAACTTACCACAGCCGCATCAAGCCGTGCTCATTTTTTTCATTCATTGATTCATTGATTCATATTCTGTGTCCTATCAATAGAAAATGCTTATTTAGTGAAAGTGAAAACAGAGCTCTAGTCGTGAAGGCAACCGAAGCATGAAACCAATCACAGGCGCACTTCCATTTTGAGCCAGTAGAGGTCAGTGGTGCTCTTTACGCTACAGGGACCAGTGTTGACAACAAATGGCCTTTCAGTCAAATCTACTGCCAAAACTCTGATGCACCTGCTATACAGCACAAGGACAGTCAGTCCATTTGGCTCTCCCCTTTATCTCTCTGATATGATTTTCTTTTCTCTGACATCTCTCTCTCTCACACACACACACACACACACACACACACACACACACACACACACACACACACAACAATGCATACACTCCATCCATATTTCATCTTTCAATCCTCTCCATCATCTGTTAATGTTTCATTGTCCTTCATTCTGCTTTCCCATCTGCATTCCTCCCTTTCCTCCTCCTCCTTTTCTCCTTCTGGATATTGTGGGTAGTATCGTCTCTGACCTTGGCTATAAAGCACTGTGTTTGCACACCCTCTCAAGATACTGTAGATAGTAGATAGCAGACTTTTGACTAGTCACGAGTGTGTGCATACGCATGCATGTTACTGTATGTGCGCGTGTATAAACAGGAGTAAACTTGTATTGTGTAAATGTGGAGTTTGGGCTCTCGCCACACACACACCAAGTGATGCTACGTCTGAGTTGGCCAAAACATGATTTTGTTTGAGGTTGCTGTGACTGGTTTTCCAGACAGACACAATACATGCTACTGTATCTGGAGGCTACACACACACACACACATATCCATTGTAGGTCATTCCAGGCCAGAGTGTGTGTGTGTGTGTGTGTGTGTGTGTGTGTGTGGGAAAGGGGATCTTTGCCGTCCTTTCTTTCCCTTTCACTCGTCTCAGATATCTGTTGGCTGGCCGAATGCGACACATCTCTCATTGTCAAGGTCCCTGCTGTTTGTGAACGTGAAGGGGAGAGAAGTGAGGGAGTTTATGAGAGAGAGAGAGAGAGAGAGAGAGTAGTGCAAGAAGGATTGAGAAAAAGCGGGGGGCGGGGGGGTTGTCAGAAGTATATTAGAAGGTGCAAATGAGCAAGGGAGGGGGAGAGAGAGATGAAAGGGCGAGGGAACGGGTGAGGGAGGGGGGTGAGAAGAGGCGCAAGAGCGAGTGCGTTCCTGCCGATGCTCACGTAGGCCCACAGCTGCAGAGACGCAGTTGCCACTCTCGTCCTTGTGCCCCCCCCCTCCACTCACCACCACCACCAACAACACCCTGAATCTGTTGACGACCCCCCCCGCCCCCCTCCCCCTCAACACACTCTGTCGTCACAATGCTAGTCACGCTCTCCGCCTCGCGCCTCTCGCCCCTGAAATCCAACACAGATGTGGAGGGGGGGGGGAGGTCGACTGCACGTGGCTGTGTTGGGGTGGGAGGTAGGATGGAGAGGGGACTTCGGATATAGGCCAGTATATTTGGGTGGTCTCAAAGGAGGCCACACACACACACACACACACACACACACACACACACACACACACACACCTAAAAACCCTAAGGTACTGCCACACAAAAAATGATTGAGCTGTGTCTCTTTTGTGTCTGCATGGATATCTGTCTTCTGTTGAACCCTGTGGGCCCATAGGGCAGCGGACAGATGTTGTTTCCTTTTTAATCCAGGTGAAATTCCAAATGTACCGAGACAATAAAGTTGCTGTCATTCTGGTTTGAATTCTGACAAGACCGACACCATCAACTTGTTGGTGGAGGCTGATCGGTTCGGCCCTATAGGCCTTTACAGCAGAAGATGTCCTGCCGGTTGTGTGGAGACACTGTTACTTCAGCTGGAGTGAGAACATGTGAATACATCTGTTATTGTATCAGCATGACATGTTTGGCGGGGGGGTGTGGGGTGAGGAAATGTGTGTGTGTGTGTGTGTGTGTGTGTGTGTGTGTGTGTGTGTGTCTGATTCTTTGTTTCATCACTGATTAAAAAGTTAATGCTTAGATTTTGCTAGAAGACTTTCATGACAGACTGGCTCACGCCTCCGTTCCCCTCCAGTATTCACTTCCAGGAGCTTTTAACGTCATGTGAAGTGATCCCATGCTCAGATTCCACTGCTATGTGATTTAAAAAAATTTTTTTTTATGAATGAGCGTCTGGTTTTGTCCACCAGTGGCTGCTGTTGACTCAGTGAAACAGACGTGCCTGGTAACCGTTTCCACGACGCTGCATTGCCAGCGGCGGTGTACGAGGCGAGCTGCACGTTGCTGAGGCGTTGGGTTCGCATGGCGGCTGGCCAGGCTGTCAGCTGCCTGCCTTACTGGCAGGCCTCTGTGGGTCAAAGTCAGAGACAGCAGTGCTGCTCTCTCTCTCTCTCTCTATGACTCTCTATGACTCTCTCTCACACACAGACACACTTGTGCACACAGACACACACACAGTCATGATCTCATTCTCTCCCTCTGACTTTGTATCTCTTTCTCCACTTTACACACACATCCATAAACACACAGCCACTGAACCCTCTGCTCATCCCTCCCTGTCTTCCTTTTCCTTTAATTCTCTCTCTGTAAACATGTCCTGTACAGACAAATCCACTGGATGCTGGATCCCACAGCACACTATAACCACATTTACCCACTGCCAAAAGACATACTTGTGCAGTGTGTATATGTGTATTTGTGTGTGCGTGCACAACCACCCACATTTCTGTGTGAGCATGTTTGCACGTGTGTGTGGTCATCTCGTTCTCTGACTCGACTTCACCGATCGCTGTAGCCAGTCTCTTTGGTCCAGCCTGAGGTTTCTGACTTAGAGCCTTTCTGGGAAGCAGAACAAACCCCTATCTTCCTTTTCACTGGCTGGAGCAGAACACAGCCAACACAGCAGTAGGATTTGGCTTGCATCAACATCAAGGAGAATGGTTGGAAAGAGCAGGTGGAGTCCTTTGGCAGTGTGTGTGTGTGTGTGTGTGTGTGTGTTCATGCATGTGTACGTGCATGTGCAGATGGTTAAACTATTAGAGTCTTGTCAGAAATCCAGCACATATTGGATGTGCATTCATACGGCAACGATTTGTTAGGTAACGTGATGTCACATGAATGCATCTATTTTTGCCCTATAATGATACACAGCGTGATACTGGAGTACGCAAACTCACAAGTTTAGGAAAAAGGACAGAGTCATGTGTGTGGCCGGCCAATAAAAATAGAGACGTGGTCGGTCAACAATGCTTTCCATAACCTTCAGTCTGCTCTGTGAATATCCGTGCCCATGAATCTGTGTGTGCCTGTCTATTTCTGTCCGTGTCCATCAGCATTTTAGGGTTTTTTCTTTTTTATATGGGTGAATTCTTCTGCTTCCCAGCCTTCCTGCCTGTCATCCTGCTTTACAGTGTGTCACCGAGGCTACTTCTGCCTACTTGCCGGTCACAGTTTGCTGTCTGTCTGTCAGTTTATCTGCTATGTGTGTGACTATAACTGTGATTCACTCTCTCTCTCTGTCTGTCAAGCACATTTGCCCCTCTGGGTAACAGTGAGCTGAAGATGAGACCAGTTATGCCAAATTCTCACATTAACACCTACCACACTGACCCTGCTTTCACTTTGTTTGTTTTTTTCTTCCAGATAATCATATTTTGACAGCGCTGACTGCTTGCAGTGAAAATGATTCCATGGTTGGGAAAATAAAGTTTTTAATGTTGCTCAAGAGAATGTGGTTTCTATTTCTGTATTTGCTCTGGAGTGAGAGAGAGAGAAAGAGAAAGAGAACATCTTAATGTACTGGAAACCATCAAGTTGATATCTGTTCCTTATTGGCACATTGATGATTACTTTATCACTCTTCCTGGCACTCTTCCTCCTACGTGCACACACACACACACACAGAAAATTACAGCAACTAAGCAAACATCCTCTACAATATTTTGTCTGTTTCTTTTCTGACCGAACTTGCCTAACTTGTCTCATCCCGTTGTCTGTCTGTCTGACTCTCTCCTCTCTCTGACCTACTTCTACCAAGGTGATTGTGTCTCTCCTTGTGTAAATCCTCTGACTTTGCTTCAGGTAGGTCAGTCAGAGCTCGGGAAGCCCATGCTGTCAGGTCAGCCACCCTCCCACCCGTGTCATTTGGTTTGCTGTCGGCTGGAAAAGATCAAACAGTGCACGTCAGCCTGACCTTCAGCCCAGCGCCTGCTGTGTATCTCAGCAGGCATAATGCGTCTAAACATTAACCCTGGGGTCCAGGCACAGTTTAGTCTAATGGAGGTGTGTGTGTGTGTATGTGTGTATGTGTATGTGTGTGTGTGTGTGTGTGTGTGTGGACTATATGCTTATGTACGTGTATTTATGTGTGTGTTTATGTAAGAGCCTGCCTGTAGTGTGCAATGTTCTAGTGGAAATATGATTCACGCTCTATTATTATTATTATTTGATGTGTTATATATCATACATGAAACTGGGTATTAAAGTCACAAGGCGACAGCTTACTCCCTTAATTTGAAGTATTTTCTGTTGAAACGGGATGTGGGGGCGGGACATAACATGGACTGTTCAGAAGTGGCAGATGAGTGTAAACCAATGGGATATTCCTCGTTAGGAACATAAAGGCAGTTTTATATGATGATATCTGTGATGGTATTATTGTATTAAAGTATTTCTTTGCTAAATTGGAATTATGCATTATGCCATGAAATGCTGAGAGAGAGAAAGATTAGCTAACAAGGTAAAAAAAAGAAGTAATTTTGCATTTCATTGTGACTGTACACGGAGTGAGAGATGTTTTTTTTCCTGACATCCATAATCTCTTCCATAATCGCTTAGTGACACAGTTTAGGGTGCAGAAACCTCTCCTGTACTGGCTCAGCCTGACCAGTAACGCCAGGGGGACATTGCTGTGCACTGGGGCCCTCCTGCTATATTGATGTGCACCTGCACCAGGGAGCCCACCTGGTGGAGTCTACATGCACAATAGGGCCTGCCACCTGCAGCACGGGGCCTTCTTCAGCGGGGAGTGTGGTTCGCAGCCTTGCAGCTGACACGTGAGCAGCTGTTCTTTCAGCTCAACATGAGCACAGTTGAGGCTTTGTGTCTGGTGAAGAAAATCTCTTTCTATGATGTAAAAGTCCTCTTCTTCGTGTCACGGTGTCAGAGGAGATATTGGGTCAAGTACTAATTATGTGTAATCACGTACTGCACTGTAAATGACTCATAAAAGCACCATGCCAACCAGCTACATGATCAGATTTGCTTCATCATGTTGCCTCTCATTCTTGTTCATTCACTGTTGCTTGCCCGGATCAGTTGAAGCACATTGTTAAATTACTGGCAAGACCGTAACACTTAATCAAGGCTGTTATACTCCAGTACACCGGTGCTAGTTTCAATGATGCACCTACCTAGTCTGCAGCCCAGGATCTAGGGTGGGCTTTACTCTCTTCAACACTCCCTGTCAATAATATTGATAATTAACACTAATTAATAATTAATTAATAATTATTAAGAATTAAGTATTATTGTTAATTGATTATTAATTAATTAATATAATTATATTATAATTATATGCTTTTACTTTTCAGTTTTGATAAGAAGATTCATTTTATTCAATTACTCTCTGTTTAAATCTTTTTTTTTTGTCAGTTGGAGTGTGTAAAATGTCTGTTATCCAGAGTTAGCACATTCAATCATCTGACCATTTTCATCAAAATTACCCCAAAGGTTGTTTGCATTTGCCCCATGACCACTGGGGGGCGGTATGATATCACCTGACCCATGGTTGGGGGATCTGATCCCTTACAACCCACTTGGTTTCCCCCAGAACCCACACTGCTACAAGCCCCCTGGCTGAGTGACCCAAACCACCTGAAGTGGCTTCTGCCTCTTGGAGTCACTGCAGATTAGTCTCCAATGTTCCCAATGATGTTTACAGACCCAAACACTGTTTTGAGATCATTTTATCACATTTTTACTTTTTTTACTGCAAAATAAACAATCTCTGCAGGTGGACAACAACACTCCCATCAATAGGGGACTCCATTCTCTGCCATATAAGATCTGTGGTAATCAAAGGGCATGGTGATGTGTGAATTGATTGTTTCCTGGAAAGTCAAAGTTCTCTTGTAATTTTGCTGCTGACGGGGGGCGACTCCACCTAAGGAATCCATAAATCACCTGAGGCTGACCTTCTGACCCCGTTGCGACACATGGCCGTCTCCTACACTTCCTCCGGTTAGTTTACGCCCAGCAGTAGCTGTGGAGAAACTTTAACATTTTTCTCAAAGGAAATCTCAGATAAGCCCTAATCTCTCACCTTGATATTTATGCCACCGCGCACACAAACCGTTCTCTCCCCCTTTAAACACTTTGAAGTCCTGAAAAGCAAGCATTGTTTAGAGCAGACCAGGAGGAAATATCAGCTGATTTGCAAACTTAAGCAAATGATATTTTTGGAAATTTGGGATATGGGAGTTTGAGAAAGTTGTAAAAGCTCGGATAATAGCTCGGAAATGTGTGACTTTGACGAATGTGATTTGGAATGATATGAATGGGAATATTGTTCTGAGAGAGTTCACTGTGGTTTTGTTTTGGGGAGGAATTTGACAAACGAGGACTGAGACGGAGGGCAAATATGATAGATTTCATTTTATCTGATGGCAGGTTTCCTTCTGTTACGGTCTGCTTGCTAAGTATGCACACACATGCACACGTGCACATAGCTATATATGTGCACGTGCAAGTCATGCATGCAGTCTAACACTATGTAGCTGGATAGAAAAAAAGGCTTAGTTTTCAACACCTATGGAAAATATGACAAGCATAAAGTCACAAGTCTACCATTTCAATTAGGCAGCGTCAAATATTTGACTTTGTTATTACCACCACCTGTCTCTCTTTCACAACCCCCCAACACACACACATGCACACATGCACAGTACATTAGTCTTTTCCCCCATTATGGCCATTGGCTCAATTTGCTCTATGAGTCTAATGTCATGTTTTCTTGTGTCTCTAACTGTTTATTGTGAGCCAACGGTAGTAGCTGAAGTTAAAATCTTTATAGTTATTATCTTGGATCATTCAGTCTAACGTGCTCTTGAACAAAAGTTAGAAAAAGAAAACCAAGACTGGTCTGTGGTGTCTTCAGGTGACATTTTCTGGTGTAGAGCTGTTACCACTCTAAAAAACACTCTTATAAAATGAAGCTACTTTGTGTGTAGAGGCTCAAACAAATAGTATGTGTGCACAAAGTTACTCTGTCATTTAATGTCAATGAGATCAGATTTGAGTGGTGATTCTCTGGATTAGACCATTTGGAGAGAATTGTTCATGTCCTTGTGCTTACATAACTGTCCCTTGCTATTTGTCAAAATGATAACCGTGAGAGCCAAATTCAAATGGAGAATGTTTACTTTATTTTTGTCGATTAGTTATTAGTAATATTATGGTAACATGTTCATAATGAGCGTTTTATATTGATCACTTTATGCAGTAGTAATAACAGTTAAGTCTCTAAGGTAAATATTGGCCTGTTTATATTTAATTGATTTTCTATGAGAACTGTGCATGTTCAGTTCTGGTAAGACGTCAAGAAGGATACTGAGTGACCATTTACCTTTGTTCACTTACTACAGTTTTATTGGGTTGATTACTTTGACAAATCTTCGTTAGGAAACTTGTATTGGACAAGGTCTGGAGGTTTGAGGGTCATTCTGGTAAATGGACTGCATTTATATAGCGCTTTTATCCAAAGCGCTTTACAGTGTAGTGTACGCCTCTCATTCACCCATTCACACACACTCACACACCGATGGCAGTGAGATACCATGCAAGGTGCTGGCCTGACCATCGGGAGCAATTTGGGGTTCAGTGTTTTGCCCAAGGACACTTTGACATGTGGACTGGAGGAGCCGGGGATCAAACCTACGATCTTCTGATTGGAGGCCGACCCGCTCTACCGCCTGAGCCACCCCAAAACTCGCATTTGTTTTCAATGTAACTCAGTGGTTATGGTACAAGTTAGCATGTTTTCCTCAGGTGGGATTGATCTGCATACCTTGGAACTAAACCTCAATTAATGGTTTTAATTTACCAGGAGTGGGGTTCGAACCCACGCAGACATATGTCCATTGGATCTTAAGTCCAACGCCTTAACCACTCGGCCATCCTGGTATATCATTCTGCTAGTAAAGAGCCACGCATCGTTATCAAGTCTGCCTGCTTGGATTCGTGAGTCAAGCTCTTGCATAAGGACAGCATATAAGAACTGTGGTTTGTGAAATACTATAGAAACATGTCGGAACATCAGTCTCTACTACACAGCAACCTAAGTGGCTTTGCAATTATAATGAATTTTGCCACTATAATGGCAGTAAAACACTAAAAACACACGACAGGCACTATATGATGAAAGAGACTGGCAAACACACACCCAAAAGCATCATGTAACACTTCATCCTACTGTGGCAATAATACATGCCAGTCACAATGATGATGATGATAAGGAGGATGATGATGATGACTAATGTAACGACTTTACTGCCTGAGTCAACTCCATTGCCTCGAGCTGGGTGGATATTTCAGACAGCAGCACTCACCACTGCAGAATGTAGATAAACACATACCATTTAAGTTCCCTGTCATAATCCTGCCGTCAACAAACCTTCCCTGGCAACGTTGCCCTGCCAGTTTACAATGCTAAGTCCCAATTACAGTACCCCTAATTACTGGGTGACCTCTGTGTATGTATGTAAGTGTATGCGTGTGAGTGTGTGTGTGTGAGAGTGTGTGTGTGTGTGTGTGTGTGTGTAATCCCTTAACTGCACCACCTTGTTCTGGCCACAAAACTCATTTTGTCCTGAATGTCCTCAGACGTGTAACGTGTGCGCTGCGGCATCTCTTGTCGCATTGACTTCAATAAACCAGAAACTCAAAGGGAGGATGGAGACACATTCTGGCAGAATATGAAAGAGTGATATAAGGAGAGGAAAACACGAGAGAGAGGAGGAAGGGTAGATGATTTAATAATAATAATAATAATAATACATTGGACTTATATAGCGCGTTTGAAGAGGTGGGTTTTGAGGGCTTGTTTGAACGATGGTAGGGTGGGAGCCTGGCGGATGTGGATGGGGAGGGCGATTTAAAACCACCATACAGCCACTCTTTCTAAGAAACTGCTTTCTCTCACCCCTGCCAAAAGTCAGAGTTATATTTGGTCTCTCTCGCTCCTCTGCGTTGTAACTGGCCTTTCCCTCTCCCATGGCCAGAGAGCTTTGTTAGGGAACTTTGAGATTTCTCAGACACAATTTGCACTGACGTCCAATTCAAGACATCATTTCATCATCAAAAGAAAGTAAACTGAGAAAGAAAGATTGATGATAGAACAATCACAAGCGATAAGGAGCTAGGTGTGAGAGGAAGCCAGACAGAGAAAGAGAGAGAGAGAGAGCATAAAGGACAAGAGAAGGATGACGAAATTGGATTGCTCAACGAGTGAAAGACCAATAGGGTGGAGACATTTAGCGATTAATGAAATGATAAACAACAGCGGGTAATGACAGAATAATAGAGGAGAAAAGTATAATTATGGGCAGATAAAAGAGGGTGAAAGGCTAGGACATGAGCCAAGGTGACTCAACCAGACTCCATACTCAACACGGGTGTGTATGGATACGTACACTATATGGCCAAAAGTCAGTGGACACCTGACCATCACACCTATATGAGCTTGCTGGACATCCCATTCTAAAACCATGGGCATTAATATAGAGTTGGACCCCCTTTGCAACTATAACAGCCCCCACTCTTCTGGAAGGCTTTCCACAAGCTGTTGGAGTGTCTGTGGGAATTTGTGCCCATTCAGCCAAAAGAGCATTAGTGAGGTCAGGCAGTGATGTCGGACGAGAAGGCCTGGCTTGCAATCGGCGTTCTGATTCCTCCCAAAGGTTCAATGGGGTTGAGGTCAGGGCTCTGTGCAGGCCAGTCGAGTTCCTCCACACCAAACTGGTCTAACCATGTCTTTATGGACCTCGCTTTGTACACAGGGGCTCAGTCATGCTGGAACAGCAAAGGGCCTTCCCCAAACTGTTGCCACAAAGTTGGAAGCGCCCAATTGGCTAAAATGTCTTGGTATCCTGTAGCATTAAGATTACCCTTCACTGGAACTAAGGGGCCAAGCCCAAACCCTGAGGAACACCTGAACTCAATAACTAGTAGGGGTGTCCACTGACTTTTGGCCATACAGTGTATGTGTGCGAGAGGGAAAGAAAGACAGAGAACAGAGTGACAGTGACAGAGACAAAACGATTCAAATTGAGATCCTTAATTGGATGTGTACAAAGTATAATCCCATTTTGTGTTCCTGTTCGTGTCCTCCCTGTTCTCCTTGACCTTTTACTGTATGTTCCCTCAATGTGGCTGCTTCAAACTGTGATCGGTCAAGAACTCGGTGATCTTCTCTTGACACACACCCATAGGGGCCAAAGCTATAAATTGTACATGTGTCTTGTGTTTTTATCTTGCTCCATGTGTTTGGGAAAAATGTCACATGTCATTGAAAATGTGTGCAACAGTCCAGGTAGCACATGACAGATACGCTTTCACTCAATCACACATAACTGCTCACAGGTATGCTGTACCAACACATAAGCACTTACATGCACGCGCTTTGCATCACCGTCATACACAGAGGCCGTTGATGGCTGGCGTGGTTGGGAGAGTTAAGGGTAATGTCACTGCCAAGAAATGTATGGCTCTCTTGGAGTCTCTATAAACCTCTTTCTTTTGAAACCGGAACACCAACACTGATATGATCTGTGGACAACAGGTTGTTGTTGGGGGGTCTCAAACCTGACCTGCAACCCTCTGCAGCTAACATGGTTGTACATTTTACTGTCCTTCAGGCTGGGAATGAAAGCTGCAAGTCATGACCAATTGCTCAGCCCACCTTGGTTTGGTTTGTGGTCAGCTTCCGTCGAGCTGCCGATTGGGAACACATGCCATTCCAGAGAACTCTGCGGGGCTGGGATCTGGTGACAGAGTGCTCTTGGCTTACAGATACTTGATGCTAAAATGAGATACACTTATGGCAGGCAAGTGGAGCAGGGGGGAAGAAGTGGGATAGAGGGAGTGTGGGAATGATAGAAGAATGAAAGGGCTTATGAGAGAGAGAGGGAAAAGGAAAGAGAGAAATGGAATGTGGGGTTGTGATGACCTAGTGCCAGTAAGTGCATTTTTATCCCTCATGGCTGAGAAAGATCTCTTATTTCAGAGAGAGAAATAACATACTAGCTTAATAAATGTACTGTACCTCTCTTTCTCCCTTTTTCTCATTCTCTCACTCTTTCTACCTAATATCTCCATTACTATACAGAGTTAAGAGTACTGGCTTTCATCTCTCATGGCCTCCTTCCAGCTGATTTAACGTTGTTTATACAGTCTATGTACACACTACAGGAAACAAAATCCCATTAGAGCTCACCTGATCGCTGATAGGTCGATTACATTCAGAATACCTGACATGTATTTTCAATAGAGGGCTTGTTATCACTGAAAGTGCCTTGGGAAGTTCACAGAGGTACTGTACACGTCAGGTCCACTGTAATACCGTGGAAAAGTGTGCACTTAGATTTTCCTTTATCTTAGAACAAAGAGGAGATTACACACTGAACACTGTAATAGGAAATATCCAGTCTAATGCTCACCCCTCTTCAATAGCAGTTTATATTTCAGTCAGTGTTTCATTCCTTCTGCACTTTTCCCTGAATTGGATAAATATTTGATTTAGTCGTGGTTCTGGAAACTTTGTGAGTCTGTGCGTGTGTTTGAGATGTGTATGTGTGTGAATAGTGTGTGTGTGTGTTTCCTCTTATCTGTCTGTCCTTGAGCCTGCCAGACAAACCTGGGCACGTCTGCAAACACCGGGGGTAGAAGCATTCCCGTGTTTCCCAAGTAGAAAAAAAATCAGGGCATTGCCTGGATATTTCTCTCATCTATCTCATCTAAGTCAAGGTGAAATGACAATTCTGTCTCGGATAGTAAACTCACAGTTAGGAGAAGATGCCTCGTCAGATAACTGTTTGGATCAGGTGCATCTTCCTGTCTGTAACTACAAAACATAAAGGAGTGATGCATGAATGTAACGATCTTGGGACTGTATCGCCGAAAGATGTTCTTTGTGACGACCTGAATGAACACAGTTAATAACTATCATAACAATAACAATAACGATAAGGTCCCGGGTTGGATTCCTGGTCCCTGGTCCTTTCTGTGTGGAGTTTGCATGTTCACCTCATCCTCATGTGTGTTTCCTCTGGGCGCTCCGGTTTCCTCCCACATTCCAAAGACATGCAAGTCAGGTGAATTGGAGACTTGAAATTGCCCAGGGGTATGAATGTGTGCATGTCTGTGACGGACTGGCAACCTGTCCAGGGTGTTTCCCCTGCCTTCTGCCCAAAGCATGCTGGGATATACTCCATGACCCTGAATGGGAATAAGTGGGTAAAGACAATGGATGAATAATACTAATAATCTTTTGCTCCTGAATGACATGCTGCCTCTCCCATATCTTCCTCCTCTACTTGTTCTAATATAATCCAAACTGGGGAAAAAAAATACTTTCTACCATTCCTGCTCTGCTCTTAATCCCTCATTTTCTTAGCATTCACAGGGATATTTTGTTACATCTATTGTCAGGGTGCCATGTGTCTGACATACACTCCTTACTAATGGCTGCTTGTAATGTTGGTGATCTAGGAACTGAAGCTTACTCTATATTTGCAGTACATATGGTACCTCTACCTAAAAATTTGACAAGGCAAATAGCAAGCCATCCATATAATGACTCATGCACTTTCTGTACATATGTTACCTAAACCATCTATATTTTCATTTCATATATATATACAGTACTATGCAAAAGTCAGATACCACCCTTTTGTTTATTTAATTTCCAGTCAAAACGGCCATTAAGTGCAAGTTATTTATTTTTCAGTGTCAGAAAAAAACATATTTTAACACAAAATTACACAAAAGCCTCCACTAAATAAATATTTAATGTGTCCATCCTTTGCCTTCATTACAGCTTCCATTCTTGCTTTGAGTGTTTAAAAGAAATCTGCAGGGATATTTTTCCATGCTTCTTGTAAACACCTCCAAAGTTCAGTCTTAGAAGTTGGTGGCATTTTCTGCTTCTCACGATGCAAGTAATCCCAAACAGATTCAATTTGTTTGACGTAGGCCCTGTAATTCAGCAGAAAGCTCTCTGATGCAGCAGAAAGCTCTGTGATGCAGACGTTAGTCCTGTGAAACAACAGTGGGTCCTATGATGTAGCAGAGAGCATTGTGGTGCACTACTTGGTCCTATGATGCAACAGTGGGCATTGTGATGCAGCAGAGGGTCCTATGATGCAGCAGTGGGCATTGTGATGCAGCAGAGGGTCCTATGATGCAGCAGTGGGCATTGTGATGCAGCAGAGGGTCCTATGATGCAGCAGTGGGCATTGTGATGCAGCAGAGGGTCCTATGATGCAACAGAGGGTCCTATGATGCAGCAGTGGGCATTGTGATGCAGTATTTGGTCTTAAGATGCAACAGTGGGCATTGTGATGCAGTATTTGGTCTTATGAAGCAGCAGTGGGCATTGTGATGTAGCAGAGGGTCCTGTGATGCAGCAGAGGGCCTTCTGATGCAGCAGTGGGCTCTTCTATGTGATGCAGTTTTACAGGCTAGTACAGCTTTGAGTGATGGTGTATTAGATTTCCTGAATGGATTTGGCTGTAGCTATCCATCCATGAACATGAAATCCTTAAATATCGCATAGTAAGCAGATTACACCTAATCCACTTAGTGTTTTAGAATATTACCCTAATGTATAGGCAATATATGATCACAACATGAGACATAATGCGACAAGGTCACACATTATGTGAGTTGAATGAGGTGAAACAGTATTACTGGAGTCTGGAGTGTGTTTTTCGTTATCTACTGTTTCATACATGTTTTTAGGAGATTATAACACTTCACAGAGGTAAATAAAGACAGGAGCTTTCATATTTTGGTTGTGTTGTGGTGGGTTCTGCAGAAGATTTGTCCATTATTAAAGGGAATGATGGTGAAGAACCCCAGGCAGCAAAAAAAGAGACTTGTGTTCGGTCAGACACATACACAAACAAATCTGTATAGCAATGCGATACATATGCATTTAAACACTTGGAGAGACATGCACCTTGACTATAAACAGCCACCAACCACAACATCCAGCACACACACACACACACACACACACACACCGGCTTCAAATTACTCACTCACTATTGGGGTCACACTAAAAATAGAGGCCAGGACCAACACTTACATTTGAACATTTATGAGTGCGCTATGATTTGTTTTAAGAGGGTGTATTCACATACACACACATGACACATAACACACTCAGGAGCATAACTTAAACTCATCGTACCCCAACCCTCTCACATGTAGGTCGGTTGACTGGAAAGGCTCAGCGAAGCTAAGGTAATCACATGTAAATGATTTAAGTGGTCAGGAATAGGCCTATTTCACGCAAATCATGCAGGGAATGTCTTAATCTCACCCTTCAGTGGCCCCTCAAACTGCTAATCTCTCAGAAATGTCTACTGCTCCTGGACACCACGTCTCCACCTCTGTGAGCGACACGTTACCAGCAATTAGCCACGGCTAATTAGGCTAGTCCGTGGCCCAAAGCACATTTTGGTGTCTCGAATTGAAACCAGCCATAAATGTTGGATAACTAGTGTAGCTGTACTTGTCCTGCTCACTTGTCTGAAGCAGGAACCTGACTTCGTTGTTAATATCACGTTGCAAATTTGTGTATTTTAGCACCAGAAGTACAATGGGTTGGATGTGACTTCAATACAGGAGTTATTTTCCTAACCTCAACCCTAAAATGAGTTTCAAAACAGCAAAACCCAACAATGAACTATATTAACACAGTGGGTCTCTTGTAGGTGAAATGTTGTCCTGTCAGAACCACGTGAGAGCTGGAGGGGCAGGAGCTCTGCTCACTAAGGGAAAAGTCAAGGATAGGCAGCACAGCACTCGTCCAATGTGTTTATTGTCTTGGGCAGCCAATGCCAGTAAAATGTTCTGGTCAAAGTTTGTTGTAGGAATACAGAAAATATTAATGTTCTGGTCAAAGTTTGTTGTGGGCATTCAAAAAAATAAAAAAACAATTGTTGTGTCAGCCTGGGGGAGTGAGATCAGAGAACTGAGTCATAGACACGGGAGAGAAATAGATGTGAGGGGGGTTAGAAAACGTAGGATGAAAGGGGGGTGGATGTGAAAGGGAGGAGAAAGAGGAAGGCATCAACTTTGCCCGAATGACTGCAGCCAGCTCCAACCCTTGTCATAGAGTGACTGTGCAACGTGGCACTAACCTCCTCTAAGATTTATATTGAGAAAATCTAATACTATAATCTAAATGACAGATAAGAGACACACATCACATCATCCCTCATGTGTATGTTTCTATTAAATACTTTGTGCAGGGGTCGACACGCAGGTCAAATGTTGTGCGGGGTAGAAATGTGAGATTTACAGTATATGTGGGAGAAAGAGCAAAATGTTTACATTGTGGAAGAGCCTGCAGTATAGGCCTGGGGTCTTATTTATATAAGGTTGTTATATACATTTTCTTCTTATTTAAAACAAAGTCAAGCAAACTTGTTATTTATAGGAGAATGTTCTTAATAGCAAAATGACCGATTTATATAGAATTTTGAAACTCCAGGGAAGAGGCTAATGTAAACTTATTTCTGATGTTTACTACTGATGTAGATGCACAATGTTAAACATAGTAGTTGGAATGATAGTATGAAGTATGAGATGAATCAGAATTTTATTTAGCTCTATGCCTATTGTATTGTGCATGATAACTGGTGGTTCTTAGACAATAGGAAGGATGTCTTTTTTCATTGCAGGGCTCCGAACCGGTTCGAGGAACGGAAACTGGAAACTGGAAATGAACAATATTTTACTAAGAACAGAATCGAAAACAGAAACGTAATCATCTTCAATTGTTCCCAGACAGAAACTGTCATTTGAAATCTCTATTCACCAGTTAACGTTATTTTTTTCGTTCTGTGTAATATTTAACAAAAAGTCAAATTGGTCTTCATCTTTTTACCTCCAAACTCCCAAAAGTCCTGGGATCTACACGTCTTAGCGTGCCTTCATCGATGTAGCAATGCACGCTCTCTGTCTCAACCAAGCGCACATCCCCGCATCTCCAGAGTCATGATAGAACAAGTTGTGTGTCTATGGCTCTGAGCATTTCTAGTCTTTTTGCCCACCACATCCACCACATCCACCACTTATCACCACTTCTAACTATCACTAATGTTACAGTTATAATCATTATTCCGGTTAACAGCATCACACGTGAATAAGTGTTTTAATGACTGTAAAATGTTTATTTTGTTCTAACTTGATTAGGAATGTTATATTGTTGTTTTTTTAAGCCCTAGTTAGCCCTTGATAGATACTTGATAGATGTTCCTTTGGCCTTTTGCAATATGATACAGTAAGAAAAACCTAAGCTAGATCAGTAACCAAACAATACCTGTCATGTATACACATGCACAGAGATATAGCTGAAACCCACTTTTGGACTTTCGGATTAGATGAGTCAGATTTCACTATGAAAGCATTCTTTTATCCACCATCGTGGGTCAACATTTGCCAAAATCAACAACCCTCAATCGCTTCTTTTTTTTTTTAAAGTGAATTAAAGCGTGAATCAATGTTGCCCAATATCCTAATCCTCGCCTGATATTTCATGCTTTTCCAAGTTAACTTCCTAGCATGTGTTTTGAGTTTGAGTTTCAAGTTGGAAGTTGGTTCTGCCAAGGGATTTTTATGTTGAGCCCATGTTGCTTCTGCAACAAGGCTGGACCTGTCTGGTGCAAACATAAACCTAGCTCGCTACTCTCCAGTAATCCCCTAACTTCACTTTCAGATCTTGCAGACCTTGCAGACACATGTAATCTTTTTCACTACAATGCTTTCGGATTACGGTGCACAATTGCAGCAAGCAAGCATCTGCCCTTGAGCAAGACACTGAGACACTGTTCTGTTGCTGACTCTGCACCCTGACCTCCCTGTGACGGGAGAAGCGAAGAGCATTTCTCTATGGTGTTCAATAAAATATTTAAATTGTTTGAGTCTGTCTTGAGTTACACCATCTTAAAATATTTGAAAGTAACTCAGATTGTGTTGCCCCAAAAAATAACTCTGTGTTGAAACTAACACATGCTATTATGTTCAAGCAGGTATTTTCAGTCACAGAGATGTGTACTGTCCCAGGCTTGACAACAGTAGCAAAGGTTAACTAGTGCTGAATCAAAATGCTGCACTGATGCTGAATGTGAGATTGAGACTGAGTCTTGGCGGCCAACTCGCTCCTTATTACTGAGCAATGAATTGTGCCACTGGCAAGCACATGCACACACACACACACACACACACAAACACACACACAGGAACGCGTGGTGAATGGTAATACGGCGGTAATGAGTGTAAGCTGGACTAACCCTACCCATGTGAGGGGTGAGTGGGTGCAGCCAGGTCTTCAAAACCCCCACAGTCACAATCTGGACTAGCAGACCATTCAGCGCCTGGTGCTACAGAGATGTAATGCAATAATGTAGAATGTGTCTGTGGCTACACGCCATTCATCCCAGTAAATCTACTGTTTAATTGTTTGGTTCTGCATTGAGGTTAACAGCAGTTTTGAACGGGGTGAGAGAGAGTGACTTCTTTCTCACTTTCACCCTTCCTCTGCCTGTACCTCTCAGTGTCATTGTTGCAGTGTGTTAAATAAGAAAGTGATGCAATGCCCCGTCAGCTCTCTGCTTCTCTGCCTCCCTCTCCCTTATCCCTTCTCTATCAGGCTCTCCAACTCCATTCCATTTTTATCCTCTTTTCCTCTCCCCCCCTTCAGCTCAATTAGTCTCTTTTCCACTCAGTCCCACTGATCCCATTTAAACTGATTTCAGTCTTATTCTCTCCCTCTCTCCCTCTCCTTCCCTGCCTCATGACTCATGGAGGATCTTTTTGAAATGAGGGTAAATATAGATCAGATGCTTTAAAGACATAGTACATGTGAGTGAGCACCCATTAGGCCAGGCTACGCTTCACACACCATGCCTCAGGGAGGAGTCGTGCTGAGTCGTGATTTCGCTTTCCATTGACATCAGCACAGGACGATTTACCTGCCTGGGAGCACGTCGTCTGGTTGTCATGTTAACCTAATGCTCTTAAAGCTACAGGATGAGAACCTCACACCACATTCATTTTTTTCTACACTTCCACTCCATCCTTCCTTGCTCCTTAATCTCTACTTGATCCACATTCAGTCATTTTGTGGCTCAAATCTTTATTCCATTTCTCACTCAGAGACACTGTCAATTCTTATGACATATTATTTTATTACATTTAGAATAACATTTTATTGCACATTATATGAGATAAAGTTCCTTGAACTGTACATTGTGTCTTGGATCCCCTTAGAAATCTAAAACATACATAAAAATATGAATCCACTTTGAATCCAACTTTTTTATGGCCCTTACTGTGGTGACAAGATAATAACAAGATGAACAGCAACCCAATGGTTTGTGGTTTTGAAACATGTTTGTTCTGGTTGTCACAGAGTTGCATCAGTAGTAAATAGTAAAAGCCTAAATAACAATGCATTGGTTGTGTGACAGCATAATGTGTGTATCAAGCACTCTCCCTTCCCAAGTGAGCTGTTGCCAGATAACACAGTGGGCTCTGATAAGAAAAACATAATGAAACGCTTGCAACATCATTCTCATATAACAAGCCTGAGAGGAAATGTATTGAGTGAGTGAATGTCCAAATGGGAATGATGACCCTAAAGGAGTGTTAGAGGAGTAGTGTTGGGGTGACAGACCTTTCTGAGGAGCAGTTTAGGAGTAGTATTTTCTCTTTCTCTCTTTTCCTTCACTACAGACTGTATGTCTAGGGGCATGGGGGAATGTGTTTTATAGATTGGATAACATTATGATTAATTTGCGTTTAGTTTAACACAGTAACATTCAGAAGTTTCCTGTGGGGTTTTATATAGTTTAGAATTTTACAATATGATAAATTAATGATGACCAAATGACATGGTAAGAAACTCTTGGGACATTCAGGTGCTTTTTTATTGAAAAGGAGTCTGTAATTTCCAATTTTTTTCTCAGAAAATAGAATAGCTGTTTTATGGACATTAAATAAAACATAATTGAGTAAAAATTGAGTCAAATAAGGGGGTTGAAACCTGGGTGACAGGGTTGCAAAGAGTAACAGGGTTGAGTGGATGGATTAAATTGTGTGGTGGAAATCTTAGAACTCCAACCTAGGTTCGTCAACCTTAATGTCAATCATCAGCAGACACAAGAGAACAATTCGGTTAGTAGATTTAATACGTATATACGGGAAGAAAGAATGCGAGACCACATCAGTGATGGTGTGGTGGCAAACCTTCTCCAACATACAGACATTACAGAGGAGCTTATATAGGTCTAAACTAACTACACTAAAACAATAAAACACTAAATGATTAAGGTAACAAAACAATAAAAAGGGAAAGAAGTCAGAGGTGTGGGAGGACATTTGCTGACCTAAGACTGACCCAAGAGTAACCCAAAAACAGGAGATAATAAAACAATTAAAGGATTACTCTCAGAGAACCAATCTCATCTACAGATGTCACAAGGAAACATGTGGTTTTCTGAATTATATTCTACAATTGCCTTATCCTCTTTACAGATTTGCCAATGAACGTAGGTCACAATCAAATCAGTAAACTAACAAATATACAGGAGACAAAAGCAAAGAACTTCTTATTTCTTCTTTTTACTTCGGCCATTAGACATTTTTCTGTCTGTTGTTTTTGTTTCTTTAACTGCCTCTTTAATTCTTCAAGTTCCTTCTGGAGCTTCTTTCTTAGATCTCTGGATTTGCTTCTTGTTCACCCTGTTACCTAAAACACATCACAAACAACGATTTAGTCAATCAGGTATCAATTCACTAATCACTCGCATTACTTTCATTGTAGTTACACAGTAATGTAACCTACATTTTTCTAGATAATGCTCTCTCCTCTGGGTCTGCATCTGCGACGGGCACGATACAGCCGTTGTTTTTCAGCAGTGGTCAATGGTGGTTTAAATAGCTGCAAACATTTGCATTCAGTGTTATGTACATATCTATACTGATTTTATTAATGTCTACACTACAGTTGTAGTCTTTCTTTACAGTAAATTATGGAACACAATCTATACCCTAAACCTAACTATAACCCAAACCCATTACTGATATATTGAATTATTGATTTGTAAATGATAAATACTTCCCACTAAAATACTTTTACAGAGGCAATACTATCTTACAATGATGAATACCTTTCAACTAGCTACTGCTACTCAACCCTGTTACCTTTACTTAACTTCAAATAAGTAGCAAGCTTGAAAATAACATTAACATTAACTGAATTATTGGCCAAAATTAGCAATTACTCATGAGGTAGACACGTATGGGACTCCATGGTATGTATAAAATAAATATAAACATATATTTTCCCCAAATAATGCAAAATTTCAGTAAATGTTTTTTTCTAGTAAATGTGTTCCAGTAATAGGGTTGAATTTATGTTGTGGGCCACAACAAAAGTCTTTTTTTATTATATGTGTATATTTTTCATGTATACGGATAGTGGGACTTAAATCATACTCTCATGTCAGAATGTCCCTTCCTCTTTTATAAACAGCCCAATGCGATCTAGACTGCTACTAAATCAACGGAGTAAAGTCCAGTCCTTCTGCTTGCTCACCGCGGCTAGCTAACATTTACATAGCAGTCGAGACAGACGGCTAGCTAGATCGCCATAAGCAAACTGGATTCTTGGTAAATCACAGATTAGATGGTTTATGACATTCTTTGGGGTGTTTTTCCCAGTGAAAGGGCCCCACGATTTACAGGGATTATGGTGGGCTATATCTTCAGGTATACGTGTAAAGAGCACGAATCAGCGAAGGAGAGCTTTTGCATGGTTGCGTTAGCGCCCCAGCTCTAGATGCTAATCCGGCGGGAAGCAGCTAGCAATGACATTAAGAGGGAGCTAGTTTCAAAACAAACACGGCCAAAGACCCAACAATCTCCCCTTAATCTACATTCATAGGGGTTAGCTACTTGGCTAACCCCTATGAATGACCCCTAACCCCTATTTGCTACTCAACAGTGAAGTTTGCTTTCACCCAATATGCAATGTTTTCTTTTATAGATGTGATGTAACTGTAGCGGTGGGAGGTTGGCCTAGTGAGTCAAGAGACCCTTCTTCCACTGGAGGACCTGGGATCAAGCCTTGTGTTGCCCTACCATCTGCCCTTGAGCAAGTCATTAGATCCCTACCCACTCCAGGGTTATATTCTGTAGGTGATACTGTGCTCTGAGCTCCTTGGAGGGGGCGGGGGGGGGGTGAAAAGAAAATGTGCTTGGAGGGGGGAACAGTGAAGTATCACACTGTCATTAAGAGGTATCTACAATAAACAACAGCACAACACAATCTGAAGCTTGTTTTCAATCAGATTAAATGACTAATCAAACATCGGTTACAGTAGGAATGTCACCATTATTATCAATATCATTCACTGTCATTATTAGCGGTGCGTTAGCATGTGCATTTAAAAGATGAAATTACTGCACGCTGCTTCAAAATGCCCTTTTATTCATAAGGCTGGAGATCTGTCTATCTTTCATGAAATGCGTGCAGGAATTTCTCATGTTATATTTTCTACCCCGACACACTCTTCAGGGATTCTTACTAGATGTGTGTGTATCAACTTGCCGCACACAAACAATACGGGAAACTCACATTTCCCCTAATTCTTGAAAACACAGCATTCACAACACAGCAACCTTTTCCTTATTTTATATAAAAACAATATAATTTGAAAATAAATATGCTTTACTACTTTACATAGACACAGAAAAACATGTTAATATTGAAGAAGAGGCAATAAGAACTAACAAGAATAAAAGTGTTCCTGCTAAAGCAAGCACACTAATAGTGAGGATTCAAAGACTGATGGCAGAAAGTATGCAGTTGGTTATCATCAAAACTTAAAACGGTGGTGTTCCTGTGGTACTGTACGCTGAGCTGGTAGCAGTAGTGTTATTTACTTGTTTGCGTCCTGGAGCTCTGAAAATTGAAAAGCACAGGTCTGCTACTTCCTTACACACACACACACACACACAAAGACACAGACACACGCACACACACACACACACACACACACACACACACACACACAGCACCCACACCCTTAGATAATAAAATCCAGAGCAGACGGCATCAATACAAATGATCCATTGAGGGAATGTTTACACATTATTTTTGATTTTTTTGTTTTGTTTGTTTTTTACAAAAGCACAGAGCAGAGTCTCCATACTAGGTAGAGTAGCCATCAATGACCTCACACATGGGGGCGGGGGGGGTAAGACAGCCACAGGTACATAACACTGCATATATAAATAGATCAAATTAAATATGGGTAGAAGACTGAATACTGAAAAATACTCTATAACATTATAAATTATCTAGAGTGGGCTATGGCATAAGGGGGTATTAAGTATGTACAAGTACAGAGAAGAAGGTCTGTAATCAACGTGTTCTATATTGTGTTCAACTGCAGACAAAACTACTTTTACAATTTCCCCTCCTGAAAAAAAAAAGAGAAACAAAAATAATTTAAGAAGCATTTGCAGGATTTCTCAGTACATTTTGTGAGGCACAGTTTTTTCAAATGGAATCAAACTACAGTATAGGATGTTTTCAGTGGTTTTCACATAGGATATACCAATATAGGCTATATTGATAACCAGTATCCCTTTAAAAGTATATGGCACTCCAAGTTCTCCTCTCTCCTGCAAGCTGTGGTTAAAACATTGTTCATGTCCACATCAGTCCCACAACTCCCTCCGAGGAAAGGAAGTGACATCACGAAGAGACAGATCCCAGATTCCCATTGGTTGTCCCGGCGCTGCTACCAAAGCAGAAGTCTCTGGACAAAAAATCCATCCATCATTTTGAAAAGAAGAGCGCTCCCACGTCCTCTTCGGCCTCACCCCACTCTTTTAGCAGTTATATAAATCTTAGATTGAGAAGTTTCGTAATTTATGATTGACACACAACCACAGTAGACTCATATCCAGTGATGTAATTGCATAAAATGAATTGACAACAAGACTACAGCTGCATCACAAGCCTGTTAGAAGTAAAATGCAGAACCACATGGCGGCTATTTGTTTTATGGGTTTAGTTATTGGTTTTTGTAGCAGCATACAAATTCTGTACTTTTTCTTTTATCATGTTATATAGACACAGATATACAACGGGAGGGAATTTCAGTTCATTCAGTCTTTCTTTTTGTTCTGTCTCAGTCAGTCCACGGGGAATGCTTGCCACAGAGAAGAAGAGCTTACGGTTCAAAGGTCAAAGTGCTGTGCTGTGAAATATCGCTAGAATATTCCTTCATTTTGTACATCTGGTGCTCCCGCCTCTCATCTTCTAGGCTTGTCACATCTGAATAGAGAAAGAAAAAGCAAAATAAGAAAAATAAGGTAAAAATAAGAAACAAAGCACTGAAAGGTTGCGTTGCCGTTTTTTGGTTTCTGTCTCCCACACACACACAAACCACAAACACTTACTTGCAGGTCCTGTCGTTGAGCTCTAGCTGGCGTTCTTTGCAGTATTCATCCGTGTGTTTGCAGGAGCACCGGCAGGTTA
This sequence comes from Hoplostethus atlanticus, assembly GCA_034670405.1. Taxonomy (NCBI): domain Eukaryota; kingdom Metazoa; phylum Chordata; class Actinopteri; order Trachichthyiformes; family Trachichthyidae; genus Hoplostethus; species Hoplostethus atlanticus. The sequence goes on from JAXDDX010000033.1 coordinate 535,942, forward strand.
CAGGGTCCTGAACGAACAAGCGCTTCCTCCTCTCCGAGCACTGATCACAACATGGCTCACAGACACTAGACGGAGAGAGACAGGGACAAGGAGAGAGGCCGATTATTAGTCTAGTATTACCACCCAAAACAAAGGTTGCCTTTAAGTCAACCCATACGCTCCTGCTTTGCCCTGCCCAAGCCAGTGTCACTGCCCGACAGGTACATTTGTATTGTATATCACACTTGGGGCAGTACTGCACACCGGTTCCCACACACATACACAGCAAAATGACATTCAAGCAGCAAAATTACCCCTTCCCCTCCATACTGCCCCATCCCCCCTAGCCTCTACCCTGTGCTGACAAGGAGGGCGGGGGGAGAAGGAGGGCTTGTCTTGTTGATTGGATTGCTCAAATGTTTTGTATGTATTAGACATGCACAAGCAAGCAGGTAATGAAACACATTGGCTTTGAAACGCAGGTCAGCGACAGCTCACTTCTCCCTTTCACTCTACAATATTGATCTAATAAAGAAGACTCAAGGGTCTGCTTGGTGCTCCATGATGAAAGATCTAATTTTATTGAATGAAAAAATGAAGACTACTTTTCCCACAGAGAGACATCAGATTACGTAGATAACAGAGTGTCAAACTGATTTAAACATCAGTACAAAATGGAAAATACTATTTCATGTCCATACACTGAGGGGGAGGTGGACAGATGAAGGCTCGGGTATTCCATTGATATCTTGAGGTATACATTGACAAAGACCTCTATTCTTTCACATTAAGACCATTGAAGAAACATGAGATCGTCTTTTCTTGTCTTTTCAGTCAAATATAGGTCCTTTTGTACACTTGTTGTTGAGGCACAAGGAGGCAACAAAGACGGCACACAAAAAACACAACTGGCCAAACAATTTGCTGGTTTATATAACCCAAAAAAACAACAACACCACAAAACACGCAGTAGATAGCCATCTCTCGTATCTTCACATCACATAAAAAGTACCAGCATGGTGTGTGGGACAGCGAAACCTGTTTGGAAGGATGAAAAGAAAAGAGAGGGGGAGAGGAGACGGGCGCGAGACACAGCAAAGCGGTGCAGACTCAACAGCGAACATAGGGCCGCGGTGATTCCAGCGCAGATACCGGGATAGAATGAGCCTTTCTGCAAAGCCATGCTGGTGGAGATATGCTCTGTTAGATGGTTCATGTTACCTCCAACAGCCGATCTAGCATCTTGTTTATTCCAACTTCTTTAAACATGACCATTATCAGTCATACAACTAACTCTGTATCAGAACAGATGTTAGGGGCAACTTGTAGGTACACTACTGTGTCTCATCCCAGCCATTTCCAATCACATCCTTGAGGTGTGATGTTCTTGGGGCTCGGGAGATGGTTGAGGTTGGGAGGGGAGCAGACGGGGGTTTTATGGGGATAGTAATGGGTTATGGTTCATTTCTTGTGAGATGGGATGTGGATAGCAAGTCTCATTCTGCTGTAGTTCCTTGCTTATCACAGTTACGTAAAGCGCTGCTAGTTGCTAGTGATAAAGCAGGTTAGCAAACAGGCCAGCTTAGCACTTGCAAGCTGATATTGCTACTTCAATTCTGCGAAATGACTGGCGAGACAAAGCGAGGCCACGGCATGGTATTCACAAAAGCAACATGCTACTTGATGTGGGCGGACGGGCAAATGAAAACGGTGCAAATTAAAAAGGGCAAATGAGCTCCTCCCAAATGATCTTAATTATGAGAAGCGCCACACTCAGGTGCAGGTAGGGGGAGAAGGCGGAGCTGACATACGCATCGCGATTCGTTTTGTCGCGGTTTTTCTTTCGTTTTCTCTTTTGGCCTTTACCCTTGCCTTTCCGGGGTTTTCTGGAAGAGAAGAAGCACAACAGCGCAGAGAGATGTCTGAGAGGCTGAGGAGAGAATGGGTCGATGCGTTGACTACTCAGGTGATCAGAAATGACCTGACTGCCAGCATGATTGCTAAACCAATCAATCAACCATCAATTACTAGCAGTTATTTTTTGTTAATTTCTATAAAAAAGAACCAAAAGCCAACCAATCAATCATTAAAAAAATCACTTTATTCTTCTATCTCTCACTTATTGACTTGTTCCAGATTGATAATTTGCCACATGTTGTGAGTAAGGTGTCAATGTCCAACTAGTGGAAATCAGACTACACCAAACACTCTTCGTGAAACACTACAATAACTACAGAGTGTGTATGCGATTAATAGACGGAGGTTTGGCTAGGGCAGCTGTTGTTCCTGCCCAGGATACAATTTCCCAAATAGATTGTGGACAATGAACTTGGACTTCTCCAGCACTACGTCTTTCAACTTATCTGGGTCAACTCTTTATGGCTGATTCAACTCGTTTCAGACCACGGCACAATGAGTGCAAGCTGGTGTATGCAGATCAAGCATATTTCACAGGTGCATGCTGGATTAAAATATGATTTAGCTGCATGTTGGAGTTACTTTGCCAAAGCTGTTGAACTCTTAAGAACTTTGTAACTTTAAATATGGAAACATGAATGCATCTGAAAAACCGAAACATTTCATAATCGTCATTGCTGTATTTCACCATAGCAGCAGAAAGACATATAAAGGTAATACACAATTTCTTTACCTCAGCATAAACCAGTTTCAGCCCCAAGTTGAGCTATAGAAATGCCATGTCCGGTAGTGAATAAGTAGCAGTAGGCACTAACAGCCAAAGGTCATGGCCAACTGATATTGGAAGACCATATATGACTGTCAGCACCCAGGTAGGACTCACCCTAACAGCCCCGGAGGCCTCATACTACTGGGAGGTCAGCGGCCAATGGTAAAACTAACATTATAGTATGGTATGGAAACAGGAGTTGAATGACCCCAGGATCATCCCTTTGTAGAGGCACACCACTGAAGTCAGGCTCATAAACGGTTAAGACGGTTAAGGCAAGGTTAAAGAGGAGGTCTCAAAAACTAACCCTTATCTATATGACAGAAGACCAGATATAAAACCAACATACGACCAACCGCCAACTCCAACCACAAACCTGCAATAGAAATATATTAGTGATTCTTTGCAGGAGGAGGAATAAAGAGGTTTAACGGCCATAGGCACATTGGCTTCTGTGGCATGGGAAGGGTAGAACACTTGAGCAAGGACCATAAACACAAAAGTTGAACAGGGTCTTCAAAAACACTGTTATCTATACCAGAGAAGCCAGTAAAACAGTAGTAAAACAAGCCGCTGTTTTAGGTGGGATGAAAACAGTAAAGGAGAGAACAGATGAATGTAAAGAGCAGGTTGAAAGAAGATAGAGAATGAAGGGAGGGGAGGTGTGGAGGACAGGGATAGAGAGGGCAGTTACCTCATGACGTGTCACTCATTCACCTGAATGGAATCTGTTTGGTACTTGCCATGTGTATCGTGTGTGTGTGTGTGTGTGTGTGTGAGAGTGGGAAAAAGCAAGAGAGAGAGAGTGAGAGAAAATAACAAAAAAGAAAAGAACGACTGAGAGACAGATCGATCAAGCAGGAAAGACCATATGGGAGACTGACAGAAAGAGGGAAAGAGGAAGACAGGGACTCAAGAGTGAGTTTGGACAGAGAGCAAAATAAGACAGATCAAATCTCAGTCCCCTTTGTTGCTCCCAAAAAAAAAACAATCTCCATGCAGAAAGAGCGCTGTACTCACTTTTCTTTCTGCTCTTTCACTTCTTTCTTTAACCTGAAAGACAGGAACAAAGCAGCGTGACATTAGATCACAGCATAGTGTTGTTTCCTGGTAAACAGATACACATCAAGGCTCAAAAGCAGCATGGGTGGGCTCGCATCAGCACGTCATTTTCCTTTACCAGAACCCGGTGGCGATACTGGCTTTTACAGGGAAAAGGCTGGCTTTCCCAACCAAACTCAGTTGGTTGGGAAACAGCTACAGTTCACTGTATACACACACACACACACACACACAAAGATGTGTGTTCAATGATGGATACACAGACACACACACACACACACACACACACACACACAATCATAACCACAATAGCAGGCTGTCAGGGCTGTTTCATTTCTAGTGTGACAACTGCCTTACTGATAACAGACTGTGGAGCAATAAATCCTCTGGCACACTCTGGGACCAACGCTGGGCCAAGAGTGTTGGGAAACAGCGTCTTATTCAGGAAGGTCACGGAGACTCAGTAAAGTTTCAATTTAACAAACTGAAAGAGTAACTGTGTATATGTATCCCGAATGAACGATGGAGGCATGTATGTGCATGAACATGTACGTACCGATGTAGGATCACATGCACATAAATCAGTTTTATGACAATATTCTGTTAGCTGATCTGTTAGTAACGCTTGACCCACATAAAGGTACCACTTCTTGACATGGTCAAGTCACTAATTAAGGAAGGGGCTAATTGGGTTGACCTCAGTCTCTAAAACTATAGAAAGCTACACTGAAACTGTATAGCTACATCTGACTGGCAGATGTCTCTTTAAAGACAGGGGCATACACAGATTGGGGAGGCCTGAGAAACTTTATGAGCTAATGGCTCAGAGGAGAAGCATACAGTGAGAACAGAGCTGGGCCCGATATGAAGTGAAAATACTTCTGATGAACAGGGTTTTGCACTCTTGAGATCATTTCACTCTGTTGCGCCGGTCGACCTCAAACAACCGCAGGAGAACAGCCGATTTTAAATGTGGTACAAATTCAGTTTGTTTTCCCAGAGTTTTCCCAAGAGACTCAAATAGTAGCAAATACAATGTTAAAATTGACTAATGCTGCCTAGCAACCCGAGTAAGTCAATTTACTGTGACTAGAGGGTAGAGAGAGGACACGACACACAGAGCAGTGATCAATAACTGATGCTATCTGACCCAGCTCCATGAATGACCTCCACATGCCATAGAATGAAAACAAAGGATTAGGTAGCACTGTTCTCACACAAGTGTATCTCCTTTGCTTGAGCAATCTGGTGGAATGAGGGTAAATTAAAGCAATATGGAGGACGTCTGTTGGGATCTGCTTAAACCGGTTCCCTTCTGTTTAAGAGCCTTCCAATTACGCACGTTAAATGCGTCAATGGCAAACCGAAAACACTAACTTCTCATGACGTGCTTGGTCAACCTCTGCCCTGTTACACAAATGTACCATGGTTAGTATTTCAGTGTCTTTTTGAGTGTGTGTGTGTGTGTGTGTGTGTGTGTGTGTGTGTGTTAAAGTGTGTTCAGGGTTTCTTACCTACACTCACATGCGCTGTGTTCTGTGAAACTCATGAAAATATCATTTTGTTGCCTTTGGGGTTTTATTCTTTTAATCTGTAAAACAAAATAGAAGAAAATATGAGATTTAGTTTGGTGAGAAAATACCTCCATGTTTTTCTGCTGTCTCTGGTTCTCGATTTTGCAACCACAGCATTCAGAGAACACAGACACAGTCAGTCAGAGAGAGGGATCAACAAAAGGTCAAATGTCATTGTAGGACTGGAAGAGACAAAGGGATTAAGTTCAAATGTAACACTGATATCAATACAAGAGGAAGAGGATCGGCATGGTGTTGAGTTCAGGGTAAAAAAAAGTTAAGGTTCAAGGGTTTAAGTCTCACCGCCATTGTCCCTGCATGCAAACTGGAGGCAGATATGACGGTGAGAGTTTCAGAATAGTATTCAGAATATCAAGATTAGAGACTTTTAGGATGTGAGAAGTGAAAGATAGATAGCGTCATAATGTATCAAAGGCAGGACGGCCGGGAAGAAGAGATGGGGCAAGTTCAGAAGATCGTCTTCCCCCTTTACTAGAAACACCATCCACCATCTGAAGTTACTGTAGCTAACAGCCCTTTGAAATATTACAACAACATAGATACCCAGATGGTGAAAAAGTGTCTTTTTTTTACAGCCAATCCACTAACATCAAGTATAGCAGACATTTAACTCAGGACAGTTAAGTGAGTGAAGTATAAAAGATCAGATTTGTATCGCAGCATCGCAACAAAGCAGCTCACCTCCATTGTTATGTTATGGGTGGAGGTTGGCATGCACTGCAGCATCTCATCATTGCAGCAGCCGGCGCAGCGTGTCAGCACCACGCAGGATGGGATGAAGATGTGCTCCACCTCCTCCGGATACTCCTGGAGAATCTCCACCAGCAGCTCCCGAGGCTGACACAGGCTCTTGTTGTACACCTCCATTAAAGGGATCACTGGGAGACAGATTTATAGTGCACGGGGTTACAAAGTGGAAGCAATGCTCCAGTCCAAACCTTTCCCTGTTATAAAACGTGCACAAAGCTGTAGGTGAAGCTCTAATTTGGTTTAATAGCTTGATTTAATAAATAGTAAACTTTTGAATCTTGAATGGCGCCAAAGCAATAACATACACCTAAAAGGAAACGTGAACTAAAAATACTACCACCCTCACACACACACGCATGTATACGCAGACACACACAGACACTGACAGAAACTCACTCACACACATACACACTCATAATCTGTTTATCCAGTTTCTCATCACTACAGTATAATAAAATATAGTCTATCTTTCCGCTTCACCTTCCCTCTACTTCCCCCTCCCTCTCTCCCTCGCTCAATCGTGGCAGAAGTGTTACTATTGGGAAAGACATTGGGACACCGTAGCACCTCTGAAATACCCCTCAGACTGTTAGTGAGCCTAACACAACCCCTGCTAAGAACCCTTTAGGAAGCCAAACCAAACATACTGTGGTACAATATCATAAAGTTCAGCTTCTGATTGTCCAAATTAGATTGAGCAACATTGAGATTGTGCAAAATGAAAGCTCAGGCCAAGAGGGTGAAATTCCATTCTATAAAAAAAACTTTTCCCCGTCTTAACCTCAAATAATATTAGGATGGAATGTTGTGGAGAATGGAAACGTCCAATAGTCGTGATTTTGGAGTGATGTTACTTTCGGTTCGTTACGTGGGAGAGTTCTTTGGGGGGGTAAAAAGATGTGGACAGGGTTCAACTACGCTACCCGTCCACCAGGAGGCGACAATTCCCCAATATCGTCAAGGTGAACCACAAACCAGCCCCCTTTTATTGGCGCACTGCCAGCCGGGGAGCCCAAAGAAGCCTGTATTCCCACGGTGCCCTGAGGGACACCTACCGTCATGTGGACCCCTTCCTACTTCCCTCGGTATGTGGGCACTCTGCAAGAAAAAAAAGACAGACATGCAAGTTGGTTGTTATATTGCAAAATACGTAAATATATATATATTTTAACATAATTTATTCTATGAACTGACAATATATGGACACATATACATGAACTTAGATGTACATATGTGTCAAAAATACAAAATGGCCACTTTCATATATGTTCCACATGCATTTACAAAAAAAAAAAAAAAAAAGTGGTCTTATCCCAGGATATATCACCCAAGAGTGTATTATGAAATATGGGCTTATCCCAGGAAACATCATTCATGAATATATTTCCTGACATTTTAAAATATATATGCTGATCCTAGGATACATTATGCAGAAATAGATTTACTTACATTTTGAAAAAGCTTCTCCCAGGATATATTATCCCTAAAATGTTTATTTCTATTTCTATCTGTTTATGTTTATTTATTTCAGACTCTATGGTGCATGAGGGGTTATATGGTTATATGTCATATATATATATATATATCTGTGAAGTGTATATATGGGAAGACGGTTTGGTCTTCAATGTGCCAGGAAGAATAGCTGACCTAAATTCTACCACAGCTACGTGGCAAGCACTCTAAGACATAACCTAGGAATAAGCTGTTGAATTTCTATGTTGTTGTTTTTTTTTTCAGATGAACGATATTACCATTCATTACACCGTTTAATGTGTTTCCGCTGCTTCTAGGCAACACTGATTAATAACTGCTGCCATTATAACCGGTAAGAATGTAAGCCAGCTACTTTCCTTCACAGGGGGTAGCTGTCACCACACCAGTCGGATCACAATGGATTTTTTTTTTTTTGGCAAGTTTCCATCCGCGCGCAAATTACGTGTACACGCGCGTGCACAACTCACTCACTCTCTCACTCACACGCACACACACTGTGGGTACCTCGCGCAATAGTTCACCAATATTGCGTGAGACCGGTGCCTGCAGCTCCAGCTTGTCTTAAATAAGGAGTTGGTGGTTTCCATCTCATTTTGAAAAGTAAAGTAGTCCTGAGACTCCGGTTCTATGTGTCGCAGTCTCCGCCCCCTTTTGGTGGCGTGAGAGGGTCCAACCTTTGTGGGTTTAGAGACCCCAGCCCTCCAATAGGGTGTATCATATATTATTAATGATATGGGTGTCAAGCTGCGAACACTGGCCCTTGGACCGAGTGATGATAGGCTTGCTAATAATGAACAGTTGAGCCAGCAGCCTGATATTTGGCGACGATTGGTTGGCTTAAGCATAATTAAAGCAGCCAGTTAGTTTGATAAACGCTTCTGCCAAACTTGGCAGGTTTGGCAGGAGTGAGTCGTATACATGAGACTTTTGGAACTAGGTTACAATCCAAAACAAGAGTTACATAATCTTTGGTGCTTTGAGGTGGCCAAACTCGTGTCAGAAATAATGTTTAAAAATCCAAACGGATAAGACCGGACATCATGTTGCTGTTAAGAGAAAAGATAGCCCAGCCTACTCTGGGACAGTTGTGTTGCTGTATTATTCTTTTTTTTTTTTTTTACCTTCAAACCTTTGCTCAACGCCTCTCACATTGTTCTTGATTAATGATTATAGAGAAAACTATTTACAATGCTCTCTGGAACAGCCATTAAAGTTCTCGTCTCTACTTGATAATATCACAAAATAATGCTTTTATTTTGTGAAAATGAAGGCTAAATTACAAGGTGCTGTTCCCCATTGAAGAAGGCTCGTCGCCTGAGTGTAGTCTCGGTGTCGGTGCCAGGAGTGAACCTGCTCACATGTCCTAATTCAGAATGGAGCCACTGCGCCTTTAAAGCGTAATAATATCTCCAAGGTGGTTTTAGAGCAGGCCTGCAATCACCCGACGCCAAACTTCACATCATTCGTTAAGAAACATCACATTTGCTACCAGTGCAACACAAAAAAACGCACCACCCACAACGCCACAGAGTGTATGGGTGAAGTCTGTAGTGTCAGCTTTGCGTAAGGGCTGTTTAAATCTCCCCAAAGCCACCAAACATTTCAGCTTGTTCAAACATGAGCAATGACCTAGCGGGGGGGACGACAAGGACGACCTACACATTAATGACCAATGGCCATATTTCGCAAATAAAGGTCGGTTGTTTTTCTGTCCAATTTGCTCTCCGGGATCCACAACTCACCTTGACAGCTGACAGCGTCAAAAATAATAGTGTCAAACTGTCAATAAAGTTCATGGTGTTGGAAATCCAATCCAAAAAAACAGGCGACGTTTTAAAATCCAACAGGCCAATGTGGCGTTTTCCTCCAAAGCATTAAGTTTACAACAACAACAACAACAACAACAAAAATGCTAAAACTTCTCTAAATAAGGGTCAGGGGCTTGTAAAGGCAAATCCATATTGGTCCCAGGGCATACAATCCTTTGCGCTTAACTTCGTCCTTCTCAACTATTGCCAATATTTTTCAAAATATCCAGAAAAACGAGGATCCAAGACGCATATCTTCTTACATTGTTCCGCAGCAGACTTTTATTTTCTTGCTCAGTCCACATTACAAAAATAATCCCATGCTTGGTGCGCCAGCCGTTTCCAAGTGCCTGTCCATTGGCAATTATGTGTGCAATTTGAAGCCAACCAAAATGACGTTCATAGAAAAAGACGTACTAAAATATCCGCACAGAAAAACTTTGTCCGTTTGCTGTTTTTTGTTGTTGTTAAATTTGCCTTTGATTTGGTTTCCCCTGTCACTGCGCAATTGGCAGATCCGGTCTCCGTCCACCGGTCGTCCACCTCTGTCTCAGTCTCTATACTGGAGGGGACGGACCTGCACCCCGAGATTATTTGGTAGGTGTGTCCTCTATGGGCGGTATCCAGCACTGGCGGTCTATTTCAAAAGTTTCACCTATTAAACCTTGCCTGGAGCGATAACCCTCACTAAGAAAGCTACTGTAAAAACGTTAAAAAGTGCCGGTCTTGTGTGTGTTGGAACAAGTAATGGACTGACGAGTGCTGCCTGATATTAACGCCCATGTGATACTACTCGAGCGAGAACGATACCAGGTTACAGCCCAGGTTGTTCATTTCCACACACTGGGATTAAATAAAACAACAACAAAAAAAAAAGACGCGCAATCTTTTGATACACAACGTCCAAAACTAGAGTGCGTATGACGGTTGAGAATATAACCAGACAGTTATAGTTATAAAAATGACCACCAAAACTTTGAAAGCGACGTACATCGACGTCATTTCGACGTCAAATCAGCGATTACTGATGACTGACGCTATTTTATTTGGTCAATGTGATCAATTATAAGGTTGCCAAACTGTCTTGCACAGACGCGCACAGTTTAGGGGACATCGGTCCTGGATGCTCCCTTGATGTGATTTTTATATATGGTTTCCAAAATAATATTCTGGCGAATTTTGCTCGATCTTTGCTTTGCAGTACAATGATAGAAACTACAAGATCAAGTCCACGTTCACTAAGGCTGACATATGGCGCGTGCCCCACCTTGCCTTACCACAGCGCTATAGGTTACTCTTGTGACTCTTCAGTCTAACTATTCCGTCCGTTTCCATGACACGAGGAAACGACTCACCGAAGTAGGTCGAGGCTTTGTGGAATGCGTGGATGCGGACACGTATAGGTGTACGTGCGTGCGTGCGTGCGTCCTGCAGCGCCACCTTGCAGACCGTTTCCACTGCGCACTGGAAGTCTCGAGTTTTACACTGCTGCCAACAGCCACCTCCCCTCTCGCCACCCTGTCTGACCGTGTGTCTTTGTCATGGAAAGTTGCAGCGTGCACGTCGTGACTTCCTCCCTGTCACCAGTCGGTGTCGCCTCGGTATAGAAGCCACCTGACAGCGGGCCGACAGAGAGAGAGAGAGAGAGAGACTGACCGGTCTCTCTTTTGAACAAAAACCGCGACATCACGGCAAAGGAACCGGAGGAAAAAAGGCAGACACAGATATGGAGCGCAGAGACTGTCACTGATGTAAAACACTAAGAGATAAAGTAGAGAAGAGGGTGGCAAAATGTAACCCAACTGCTGACATGATGATGATGATGATGATGATTAGCACCAGTAACAGGAGTAGCACATTTAAATATATACACACACGTGCGCCTTTTCTCTCTGGCATAATAGACATAAAGGTTTCTAAAATAGAAAAATCACATGCAGTCTTTTTTCTTTTTCTTTTTTTATAGCTTTATTTGACAACCCACTGATTTATTAGTAACGAAAGCTTCATCCCGTCCTGTCTTTTGAGTGGATATGTCTGCTACACCCCTACATCAAGTCATCTGTCAGTGAAATCTTTACTATGAGAGTCACCACACCACACCACACACACCCTCTGCTGGTGTAATGGGTTACTGCAGGGACAGCAGGTCTTCTACCTACAGTAGAATTGCTGTGGCTGCCACCACCACACGACACAGCACATTGACAGACACCAAGGAAGTGGAGGGAGATGACAAGAATGCAATGACATAAGGCGGCTGCTATGTGCTTGACACATTGGGTCTGGTCATTCTACCTTACAGAGGATGTAAATGGAATGAGGAACAGAGAGAGAGAGGGAGAGAACAACGAGAGAAAGAGAGACACTGGGACTTCAGGGTCGAGGTAACAGAAGGATGATGGAGAGAGAGAGAGAGAGCAGAGAGGCGGAACGAGTGATAGAGAAGGAGAAAGAGAGCTTTTAGGAAGAGGAGGATTTGGCTGTCACGTAACTTGAGCGGTCCTGAGGAGTTCCTTGGCTCTGCACCCGTCCATAGTTTAATTGAAGAATAACACTTGGGTTCATCAGCAGTGTCACCAAGCTCCTGTTTCTGCTGACTCAGTGTGTGTGTGTGTGTGTGTGTGTTTGTGTGTGTGTGTGTGCGTCTCTGTGGACGTGTGCACTCAAGTGGGCAGGTTGGCGGTGTATACAGTGCACGGTGTGTGTATGTGTGCGCCCCCCTGTTTTGTGCTGACTATATGAGAAGAATCAGCATCACACACACACACACTTTAATGAAATGTTCCTTTCCTGCGAGTACAAAAAACATCCTCCCCTGCATGGATCTATACGCACTGACGCACATTTGTAAAGGCTGCCACCATCCTGGTTGATTGCGGTGAAATGATGACATGCCAGTTGGTGCTTTACACAGAAATCAAAGCATCCTTCCCACCATTGATACACATTAGGCCAGCATGGCACCAGGAACTTAATAAAGTCCTTGCAGAGCCGTTTGATTCCTGTACGTACCCACACCTACTTAGGGAAGAAGAAGCATTAGTCACAGACGGGAAAGGTGAAAGATAGCAGGAAAGGGATGATGAAATACTAGCTGCGTAGCTAGCAACCAAAAATTCTATTCCAAATTCCAGAAGTCATGCATCGGACGTGTGTCTGTGTGCAAATTATCCAAATGGAAATGTTTTTAATCATATAAATAAAATAGTGAAGGTCGTCTGTGTGATGACATTTTTTCATTTTGACTGTTTATACTCGCGCACACGTACAGCAGCCGACTTTGTGTACCTCGCAGCGCTTCTAGTACCAATGAATGGGTTTCCTCTACAGGAAGAACATGGTGTGTGTGTGTGTGTGTGTGTGTGTGTGTGTAGCACGAGTGCCCCGTGCACATACAAGGATGAAAGTCACGTTGTTTAAATGTATAATGTAACAGAGGCATTCCATTACCGAAAGCCTAATGGCGAACTGCCACGCTCTTTTATCACCTGGAGCCAAATTACACATTCTTCTTTCCTTTTTCCATCTCCTCCTTTTCTTCTTGCACACTCCCTTTTTGAGAAGTGAGCAGTCACCTCTTGGCATGTTTGTGAAAGTGTAAGCTGCTGGCATGACTGAGGAATGGAGTGATTAAATTGAGTGAAATGTGTTTCTGGGTGAGTTATCAGCCTCTCCCTCTTTACCAATCTAATATAAATTATCCAAGAGTTAACCTTCACTGCAAGCCCTGATAATTTGCCCTGATAACATTCAACAGCTTAACACCGCGTGACCTCACTGGATGTGTGTGTGCACATGCCTGCAAACCTGAATGAGGTGTATGTGTGTGAGCGTGTTTTGTGCATGTGTATGTGTGTGAACTCAGGTGCGTCAGACACATTGTTCTGGGCTGTAGGGGTGTTAGAGGTGAAGCACTCTGCAGATTTTCATGGCCTGGGACAGCTCACTGCTGCTTGGGTGCCAGCTGGTGGGTCAACATGTCTTACACCCGGCAATGTCGTGTGTAAATGTGTGTGTGTGTGTGTGTGTTAGAGAGAGAGACAGAGAGAGATGCACTTATTTATGGTGGGGCAGTTTTTGAGTCATCCATTTCAAGGTTTCTGCAATAGGAAAAGCTTAATCCATGTGAAAAGGACTTCTCATTCTAACTGTTGTGATAGTTTCAATATGGGAGATATCTGATGATTGGTCAAAGTTGGCCGCATTCCCCTACAAATGTGCGTCTACAGTCCTAACTGACAAGAGAAAAAACCCCATTTCAAAAGAGTCCTTGTGTCTTATCAAATTGAGCTGAAAAAGCAACATAACTTTAGACTTTCAGTGTAATTACTGTAAAAAAAGGTCATTCCATTCCTCACAGGGAACGTCTGACAGCCGTTTGGACTTGATGCGGCACAGATGAATTCACTCACTACCGGCAATGGCTGCATAAATCACGGGACAATCTGCTCACTGTGTTGTGACCTTTGACCCTGCCCAGCTGTGGAGAGCATGCCACAGAGGCAGTGCACGTCTCATCACACACTGGGACTGAGAGTGTCCTCCTCCTCCTCCTCCTCCTCCTCATCCCTCTCTCTTATAAGGATGAGTATATAAGTAGAACCTTTTACATGAAGAAAGGGCTAAAGTCCAAGTGCTTTAACAAGCATGAAAAACGGTTTCCCCTGTCCCCTCTCTCATTTTCTGCTCTCTCTAGAAAACGGTATATTCCACCCACCCTCTCTCTCTCTCTCTCTTCTCTCTCTCTCCCTCTCTCTCTCCAACATATCTCTTTTGACCCATTCCAGTAAGTGAGTGAGTTATCGTGTAGTTTCAGTCAAGCAGTTCGAAGGGTTCACAAGTCCATTCGGTCAGCGAAGAAGAAAAATGGAAGGGAAAGAGTGAGAGAACAAAAATATACTTTAACCTGACCGAGGGCTAGTCCCGTCAACATTGATCATATTCCAATATGTTGGGCTGAAGAAAACACATGTTCATGCAACGTTTCCCTGGATGAGGTGAGGAGTCACAAAGCACTCATTTGAGAGGACTGTGCTTGTACCGGCCCCGTTACCGGTTCCCTACAGGCACTGGGATGGGAGTAGAGAGGAAGTCCCTGATTCAGCACAGGACGGGTTCAGGTGAAACGTCATATAACTGCTTCATTCAAACGTTATTGAACCAATTGGCGCCAATCCAGGGAGACTTTTATGTCTTGAACTCTTAGTATTAACACCTGGAGAGGAGGTATGATCAATTCCTTAAGCCATCCTCACTTTTTTTCATCTAAATTCTTCTGCACAGACAAAATCCCACCAAAGGTTAAGCTGTTTAAAGGATGGTATTTGGTATCTGTGGTCTTTTTTATCTCTTGTGAGAACATCTTGAGCATTGTGTTGCAACTCAGGTGTGATGTTGCTTGGGAACCGTCTGTTGCGAACTCACTTTTCCTACGCACGCACAGTGTTATCTGTGTGTGTGTGTGTCTTCTATTGTAGGTCTGTCTCTCCCATAGATGCACGTTGGCAACCACACAAGCAAGCACACACACACAGTTTGACTTTATTGATCGTGAAGTTGACACAGATTGTTTTAACAACCCCTCTAAACCCCTGAATCTGTATGAGGGTGAATCATGTAAGCAAACTCTCTGAATTACCTAAAAGACGACCACGTTTCATCATTTTTGTCTCGAGATACCAGACGTGTTTACATGTTTGTAAAATGTGGTATGAAATGTAGTCCGACTAGCATGATTTGTTGTGAGCTGTATCCGGGAATATGTGTACAGTGTTCACTCACTTTCCATGCAACGGCGGATGCAACGCTGCTCTTCCTTTTTAACGCGCCCTCAATCTGAATTTGAAACGACGGTATTCGCCTGGCGCTGAAACCGCACGGGGAGAAGTGTAAAGCATGGCCTCGATGAACTCATTCCACAAATATTTACTCCCTTGAAAGAAAGTGCCTTACCCATAAAATGCAACACGGTCGGCAGTTGCATCATAAGCCTCTCGATTCATAAACTGCCTCTATGAACTTCACAGTGTTGTGACGCCATATGAAGTGTATCCTCTCTGAAACATAATATTACAACTTACAGCTACACTGGTTGTTGATAAAGATGAAGATGGGATGAATGTAAGGGATAAAATACTGTGTGTGTGTGTGTGTGTGTGTGTTGTTGAAACATGTTTACACTCACTGCTGTGATTTCAATAGGTGTGGGCTTTGCTTTGCTATGTGTAAACTGGAATACCGGGTCATTGAAAGCATGGAAATTAACCCGCGAGGAAAAAGAGGCAGGTACAATACACCGCCCACACCCCCCATTCACTGCATTCCTGAGTACAAATACACACAAATTCAATGTAAGGGCACACATACGCACACAAATATACGTGGGCACGGTCCAAAGGGCATTCCTGAGGACAATACGACCTGCTGAGTGATGGAGAGGGGGATATCTTCAGTAAGACCTTTATTATTATTACAGACTGCACACACATTCACCCTCACACACACTGAGCATATTACCACTTTCTTCCACAATGTTGCATTAGCCTATAATGATACGCCAGCCGCTCCCGCCCAGCGAGACGTTGAGCCCCGAACCATAATCACAGCATGAGACATCCTGCCATTATGACTGTGTATGTCATTTTGCCAAGGAGCAACCTGCAATTAACAGTGAATGTGTCAGCGCACAATTAGTCCGCCAATCACGTGCTCATCGTGTATGTGTATGTATCGTGTGTGTGTTGGTTTAGAAATGAGACCAAGGGGGATTATGGTCCATTTTCATGTATTTGTCCGACTGATACCAGAAGTAATGAAGCATTCTGGTGTAAGTAAGTAACATCCAGTGATGTAACAACAGGTAGCAACAGAGATTCAGGGGTGGCTTTCGGGTAGTGGGAGGATTGACACACACACACACACACACACACACACACACACACACTAAAGGAATTTATTCTTTTTTAAAAGGCCTTCCCCCTCAGTGGGCATGGACACACTTCGTTAAGAAGCTCACTTAGCAGCGCAGGATTCCCACCCCTCCCAACAACACCTTTCACCTAAAACTCCTTCCCACATGCCTCTGGACATATATTATATTGTGGAGGAGAGATGGGGGAGAGAAAATACTAGTGAGTGATTGCAGAGTACAGAAAAAGATGTGTATCAGAGAATAATTTACTGGTGGCAACTGTACCCATACATCAACTTTGCTCTGTGTGTGTGTGTGTGTGTGTGTGTGTGTGTGTGTGTGCCAGTGAATCCCATGCTGCTACATGCCCTAATCAATCAGACTGAGTAAATTAACATGAACTTGTGTTTTTTCATAACGATGAAAGGATTTCCTGCCAAAGGTAGACGGTGAATGCACCATCATTGCTCTGCTTTTTATTTAGTCGGTTCAAGACCTTGGTTCAAGAGTCACGGTTCATCATTATACCAGTCATTGTTGTTGAATTCATTTAGCCTCTGCAGTCTAATCACCTCTTTTTCACAGAAACCCACACATGTCTGCTCCAGTGATCCTCTCCTTCCATGGATGGGAAGTCTGACACCGTGACCCCGACAGGAATAATGGACCCACCCAGTGACATCATTAGGGGGGGAGCAGGGTGTGGGGGCAGACAAAGCAAATGATGAGGAAATAATGAAGCTGGGAAACCGGACACAATTCTCGTTCGACATCGATTTAACAGCAACCAAAGTATTCCGGAAAGTCCTTCAATACGGTTTTGAAAAGTTCCATCATCATTGAAACTCGTTGATTTTTGGTAAATGTGAATCATTAACTTTCACTATTTGATTAATAAACAATAGAGTATTCCCCTAAGGCATGTGAGTAATGCTGTATTCTCCAAGTTAATGAAAATCTCTGAGATACTGGA
This sequence comes from Hoplostethus atlanticus, assembly GCA_034670405.1. Lineage (NCBI taxonomy): Eukaryota > Metazoa > Chordata > Actinopteri > Trachichthyiformes > Trachichthyidae > Hoplostethus > Hoplostethus atlanticus. Next base: position 553,202 of record JAXDDX010000033.1, read on the forward strand.
TTACGGGGAAGAGCAGAGGCCATCAGGCCCGAATGGAGGAAAAAACATTCCTACATTGTAAGATCAGAAAAAGAAAGCAAGAAAGAAGATATTGGGCCTGTTACTGTACCAATTTCTCTGTAGATCCCTTCCAGCAATTAAACAACATTAAATAGAAAAACAATAAAATCCACTGATTTCCCCCGAGACGCACGAGTAATAAAGATCTGTGATAATTCACTGACTGGATTCCTGGAAAGAGTCACAAGGCATAAAATCTTGACATCATTTACTGCATAATATTTCTGTATCTGTAAAAATACGACACGCATGTCAGTATTTGTAAGGATTTGAAGTTGAAATTGAATTGAAATTGTTAAAATATTAATATATTGCTTGACAAATGAAGCCAGTTGTCTTTGATCCCCCGAGCCAATGGCAGCGCCTTTTACTGTGAAATCGTGTGATATTCTGTCGATGCCCATAACGAATTTCTCATTTTGCTAGCTCCCTCCACAGGGAGGTCAGAGGTCAGGTTCAGCTACAGAGCAGCACCACTGGAGCTGCTAGGGATCCAGTGTCCTGCTCAGGGACACTTCCAGTAGAGCAGACGCCTGCCGATGCGGGGAACCCAGGGCTCCCTCCCTCATGCGTGTCTGCATATGAGTATGTGTGCAACCTGCATGTAAAAGGTAAAGCCGGGGGAACAAGAATGACGAAAGATTAAATACTACCTCATAGGTAGGCTTGTTTCGTTGAACTGGAAAAGTAAATGTATATAAATGTAGATTTCAACTTTCACTTACATGTGGAGCTCATGGTGGAGTGTGTGAGCGACGGCAGAACTCAAATCAAACAGAAAGAAATCCCCAAACATGTTTAAAGAGGCAGATGTTAGTCTAGAGACGAGGACGGGGGACGGTATGGGCATACAGTGTGCATAGTGTATGTGTGATTGAAAGCAGAGAAACTTTGCAGTGTGTGTGTGTGTGTGTGTGTGTGTGCGTATCCTCTTTCAGGTGCCTAAATTGCCTTGTCTTTGTTAGCATTGCTTGTTTCAGTGTGACTGAATCCACAGACTGGTGGTGAAACCCAACACCCTCCCGGGGAGAAAAGCCTTTCCCGAAAAACTCCCGGGCTGATTTCTTTACGAGGTGCAGTGTCACACTAGGTGGGCCTACACGCTGGGGTCTGCAAAAAACCTGACGCTGAACACGCCAAATAAGAAACCCCCCACTTCAAATTTACTCAAAGCAATTAAGACGTTGTGTGTTTTTTTTTCCAGGAGGAGGATGCCAGGGGCTTTTATACTGGTGTAAATCAGAGGGGAAAGAAAAGAGATATGGAGAAAGAGCGGACCGGTTAAAACCAAGTTGACCTTTGACCCTGTGGGAGGGTTATTTATGTGAACAAGGTGAGAGATCAAGTTGGGGTTAAGGGGAGGCTGATATCTGGTGTTGACAAGAAACTTTGACATTTGGCATAAAACTGTGGTCTGCTTTTGACAGGGCATGTAGTATTTCATAAGCTTGTTTTCAGAACGCTTTTTTTTTGAGGTGCTCTGCTACTTGTGCTGGACCCCATCGAGAGCGTGGAATTCCTGACGCCGCGGATTTTTCATCGTTGCAGCAGTAGCGGCGACGTCGGCATGTCTGTATCGGCGACATTTTTTGGAAGTGCATGCGACATGTACGAGATTCCTTACATTGCTACGTCGCTTCACATTTCTCCCGCTCCCCCTTTTCCTCGTCTTACATCTCTTCCACTCGATCCATCTCATCCACCACTCTCTCAGCATCACCTCTGGCCTTTCACTCTCTTGTCTCACCTTCTGTATAACGTCCTTACAACCGATTTTAATTCTGTCTATCAGGCAAACACTTGGTCAATTCGATCTCTACCCCAACAACACCCCCCTCTACACACACACACACAAACTCTTTCACTTTATTCCCTTTTTAAATTACCGATTGTACCGTCTGGCTGCCAGACATTAGACGATATATGTACTCTGGTTTTCTCGCTCCCCGAGGCTGGGGCTGTAAATCTGAGTGAGCTGCTGAGTGTCTTATCTGCCGTGTATATCGGTTGTCTCTGGTGCGCCCAGACAGAGCTTTAATGAGGACACAGACACCCTCGCTGGCTCTGTGTGGTCCGGACTTATACGATACAACACTGCACTCTATAAACCTCGGGAGGCTAAATGATCAGCTAGCTGCAGTTGCCCCCGGGAGTCAATTCGGCGTGGATGCTAACTGGCCTGTGCTAACACAGTGTCACATTTGTCTGAGTCAGCCGCAGAACCCAGTGAACCCATCTGGAATAACCGCTATTACAAAACTGGAAAGGGGGGAAAAGGAAAGGAAAGGGGTGAGACAGAGGGAAGGAGGGAGGATGAGTGTTGGGACTGTCAAATTGTACTAATACTGTAAATCCTCCCCTTATTTAAACCCTCACATGTATCCAGAGTGCACACTACACTACACATGTATTCACAGTCAAGACAGTCTGCAGCAAGTGGCAATGCTTTAAAGTGATTCAGGTCCTTGGCTCCATTAGCCTGATGTAAACACCTTTTTTCCCCCCACAGCTGATTAAAGGGGAGCAAAGGAGGGCGGGGCCAGACCGCAGACGCTTGGAAGTGAGGGAGTAAGACGAATGGAGGCGAAAGTATCTGCAACGGAGAGACTGAGCAATGGAGAGTTTATCGAAAGTGGAAACTATGTGGGTTTTTTTTTTTTTAGCAAAGGCATCTTCATTGACAGTTCATCCCTCAGCACTCTCACCGTTAACTGCTTCTGGAGGCAGAGAGAGAGAGAGACGGGGGAGTGGGGGAGGACAGGAAAAGGGCTCTGGGTGTAATGTAAGCTGCGGCTGACGAGTTCTTAATAGATATTTTCATCGGTGAGCTTACGTGCCTCCTCTGGCGTTCACGTACAACCTACTGGAAGCACTTCTGCTAAGTCATTCAGACACGACGCCAAACTGTGGTTATACAAGGTTACCATTACAAATGACATCACTCGGTTAAGAAACCCAACAGACTGGCTATTTGGAGCTGAGAGGAAGTGAAAGGAAGTGAAAGGCAATATGAATTCACATCCTGGGTTAATGCCACTGCTTGGAATGTGATTGGGCCATATTCAGGTAATATGTCAGCCCATTGGGATTCTACCAAGCCTGTCACTGTTGAGAATACATGTGGCTTATCCCAAATTAAAGGTTCATTAAGCAATCTATGACCTCCATCGGCGACCAGAACGAGGCTTTGTAGCGTTGGTAGCTAATGTAGCCAGACGCCCGCTGGCAGTACCGTCTTCCATTGCTGAGCGGATGAAAATGCGTGGCGAAAAGAACGGGTGGGGAGGAAATTGGGAGGGTCTTGAAATGACCATCGGCGGGGAGTTTTTGTTCCAAAGCTGGAAAGTCCGAAATCTCTGCATCTGGCAAAGTACTCATCGGTATTGATCAATCACCCTATCAACCCCCCACAGATTATGCATTTGCGCTATGGGGCAGTAAAAAATCTTACTTATTGCCCCATTAAATTCAAAGATCCCTTTGGGTGATGTGAAAACTTACAGTGAGGCACAACCTGGCTAGACTCTATGTAATGTAGCTGAATCCCAGGCTACAGCTGAGCCCTAATTGATGACCTGGAATGAAAATCTGTGCAGCATTGATAGTGAAAACACAAGATCAGTCTTGATGTGTAACATGTATGCATTCACCGACGCATACGACACACACACACACACACACACACACACACACACACACACACACACACACACACACACACATACAACTCTCACTGACTCTCTCTCTCTCTTACTCACACACATACCAGTGGTGTTAAGGCTGTATTGTTGCTGGCGTCAACTCAAACATGTCCCCAGTGGGACTAGCAGGGCAGCATAGGATGAGAACATGAATCAGATCAAATCTACGTCACAGACAGCACAGAAAGCACAGAGCCAGCGTTGAGGGAGTGTGTTTGTGTGTGTGCGCGTGCACTGGAGCCTTAAGTAAATAGTTCACAGCAAAAGCGCTGACCTGCTCGGTTGAAGAGCATGAAAAAAGAGATTGGCCACATAAATGCTGACATAGAAAAAGGAAATCTGTACAATGTTGTGTCCATAATTGTCGTCTGTATGGGACATGTTCCACTACCTCCCCCTTTTTTCCCAATACTTTCTTTTTGCAGTTTTTTTCTTAAGAGAGCAAATTTAGAGTTCATCCTTCCGTGGAAGTCCTAGTCGCCATCCACCGACTCTTCAGCTTCCCCCGTTACTCTTCCACTTGAAGTGTCCATGGAAGTTGCCGATGCTTTGTGTCGGAAGCTAACTCTTCGGTGTCTTTGAAGATGACCCACATTCTACACATGGCTGAGGACACAGCGGGAGAAAGACCTTCTGACGCTGAACTACGATGAACTGTGGATGACCTCCGCTGAAGTGAGGAGGGGATTCCTCCAGTGAAGACCATCTACCAAGACACTGAACATTAACGTGTCACTTAGTGGTCACCAATCAAAAAGGAGGCCCAAATAACTCAAAAAATGGCACAAATGGCACACATATGTTTCGGTTTTGTCATCCTAGTAAGGGCCAGGGGCAAAGAAGATAATCTGACCCTGATAGGGTGATTCTACTACAGATTACTGCCTCTCTTTTGACCGGAAAGCACTGGTGTTAGCAAAACATCCGCTTGCTCAGTTCTTCACATTCGCCCTGGTTAAAAAAAGGAGTGCGCTTATTGCCATGATTAGAACTTCCTGTTTGCAAAAGAAAACATCTTGTGAAGCAGGTAAACAGTGCAGGGTGGAAGCAGTGGTCAGCTAGCCGAGACCTCAAATATTCCAGCCAGCCACCAGTGGTTTAGGAAGTACCCAAACACGACCAAAACCAAGAGCGGCCTGGTCAGGTTGATTGATGGCTGTTTTTCTGTCCTGGAGTAGTTCAGCACGTGAGGATGTGAACTGAACCACCTGCAGCACACACACACACACACACACACATCCGTGCACACACATTATTTCTTGCTACCATAGTAAATGTTTGAGGTAAGCCACAGTAGCCCCTCTCCCGTTGACCTCCTTAAGTATAACTGTGCGTGCGTGTCTCACATGCCAGGTTCAGGCCAAGGTCTCATGTGAAATAGTGAGTAAACCACTGAAGAGTTTTTAACCACCATAGGGAGGCTAGCCAGAAACAACAGCTAGCAAGCAGCTGCTGATGTAGAAACCACTTACGCTACCTGACAGTCGATTACTCTGCTAATATAGCAACCACAAATGAAACACACGGTAGCCAGCGAGCGCGTTAGACAGACATTGTTAACAGCAGGCATTGCTAATATCCAATTTGTAATCAATAGCAACAGGTCAGCAATCAAGACACATTCATGCATGCACTTGCCAGATGGCTGCACTGGTGGTGGAACCTCCTTTAGCAGCAGTAACCTCAACCAAACGTTTCCTGTAGTTGCTGGTTAGGAGGTATTTTGGACCGTTCCTCCTTACAGAACTGTTTCAGTTCATTCATATTTTTGGGATGTGTTGCATGAACAGCTTCAGGTCATGCCACAACATTTCAATAGAGTTAAGATAAGGACCCTGACTTTCACCATGCCAAAATGTGAATTTTCCTGTTTAAGCCATTCTGTTGCATTTGTGTTTGGGGTCATTGTCCTGCTGCATGACCCAACCTCTGTTAAACTTCACATGATAGACCGGTTCTCCTGGAGAATTTCCTCATACAATTTAAAATTCATTGTTCGCTCAATGATTGAAGCTGCCCAGGCCCCGAGGCAGCGAGACAGCCCCAAACCATGATGCTTCATGGTTGAGGTTTTGCTGTTGGTATGCAGTGTTTTTTCTCCTCCAAACATAGCGTTGTGCCAGTTTGCCAAAAAGTTAAGTTTTTGTCTCATCTGTCCACAGACCGTTTTTCCAGTAGCTTTGTGGAACATCGAGGTGGTCTTTGGAAAACTTGACATGGGCAGCAATGTTTTTTTGTGGAGAGCAGTGTTTTTTTCCTTGATATCTTCCCATGAACACCGCTCAGTGTTTTTCTTATTGTGGACACAGATGTTAGGAAGTTCAAGAGATGCCTGCAGATCCTCAGCTGTTACCTTCTGGTTCTTTGTCACCTCCTTGACCATTATGCAGTGTGCTCTTGCTGTGATCTTTGCTGGACGTCCTCCTAGGGAGAGCAGCAATGGACCTGAATTTTCTACATTTGTACATTTGTACATTTGTACTTTGGAAATGCTTTTGTAGCTTTTCCAGCCTGATGACCCATAACAACTCTTCTCCGGAGGTCCTCTGAAATTTGTTTTTTATTGAACAGACATTATTATGAACATTGTGTTCAATAAAAACACGTAAAAGCACATTTTTTGTGTGTTATTTGTTAAATCGCATTGTGTTTATCTATTGTTATGACTTCGAGATCAGACCACATTTTTAGAAGCCATTTATGCAGGAATGCAAGGATTCAAAAGGATTCAGCGACTTTTTCTCACAACTGTTTATCCCTCAGAGAGCACACAGTCAGTACTGTCGCTGTCTGAACAAAGAAGATGAATCAAATTAACACGAGGAGACGGAGAGGAGGAAGAAATAAAAGGGAGAAAGGAAAACAGACAGAACAGTGAGACAAAAACAACATGTAGAAAAATCTTCTGGGACCAGTGACTGTGGTGTGTGTGTGTGTGTGTGTGTGTGTGTGTGTGTGGTTTTGCATGCCTGCTCCTCTACACAGGCCTGTTGGGGCCAGGTAGGGATGTCGACACACAAGACTGCACTTTTTGTCACTTGAAGGACGTCTGCATGCCAAAACTCGCAGGTGACATAGATAGACAGACAACATACAGAGCATGTGGCCCGAGTGTGTGTGTGTGTCTATGTGTGTGTGTGTGTGTGTGTGTGTGCGTTTGTGTGGTTTGTGCATGCACGGGGCGCTACAGTGGGCCTCAAGAGACAGATTTTTTCTTTTGATTAGCTTTCTTCCTCAGGCCTTTCTTCCTTCCTCTCCTCCCCCCTTTTCTCCTCCTGCAGCTTAAGGCAGAATACTGGTGTCATTCAGAGCCTGTTTTCTACTGTCTACGTCTAGTTTCACCCAATCATTTTTGCAATGGATGCCTTTATGTAATTTCGGTCTTTTCAAACCTTGACACTAACTGCTGCCCTGTCTAACAAAGATGCCCCAAAAAAGAAAACATGGACGTGACAATAAAGTTTTGTAAGGCAACTTGTGTTTCCATTTCTTTCTGCAGGTGTTCTAACGTAATCACAAAGGGTGTGTAAAGTTTTGTGTACTTCCTGTGTTTACATTGTGACACGCTGGCCCTCCACACCCTTGCCCATCCAAACAAAGATCCTGAAACATTCTCTGGTCCAATGAGAGGTCTCTGAATGCGTACACTGATAGGAAAACACTCAACTTGGGCGCAATGAAATAGAGATAAAAGAGAGAAACTTTTCATACTGTAAAAAAATGAAATGGCTTCTTCTGAAGGTATCTCTAACTACCCTGACAGTGTGTAGACATCTCCAGGGATAATGTAAAGGTGAGGGGAAACCTAGATGATTGACACAAACTGGAAAAAACAATATTATCCTTTAAATTGAGAGAAAGTATATGCTAACATCAGGCCTAATGCTTTAGTATCTGTAGTCAAACAGCAAGGCTCAGAGAACACACTGCTGTCTCTCTTCCTCTTTACTGGTTTTGTAGAGAGTCAATATTGACCTTCAGTCAGGCAGCAGAGTCTCAGATCTAATGTACTTTACAGCCTACAGTAAAACCCAGAGATGTGAGAGAGGAGAGGAGGGAAAGCGGCATTGGCTTGGGGAGGGGGGCTACAGTAAGCCCTGCATGTACCCAAGGGTGATGTGGTCTACACTGGAAGGAAGCATAGGAGCATGGAAAGGAGAGGAGGCAGAGAAGATAATTTTAGGGAGATAAGAACAGAGGGGAGTGGGAGAGAGCAGTGAAATAGTCCAGAGGGGCCTTGAAGAGGTGTTAAAGGCCAGGCCCAGTAAGTAAGAGGGATAGAGGTGAAAAAACAAAAGACAGGCAAAGCTTGAGAGCAGTGCTGGAGGGCAACGGAGGGGAAGAAAGAGGGGAGACCGGAGGGGTGAGAAGAGGAGTCTTTCAAGGTGGCAGGGGAGGTTACAGAGGCTCTGCAGGAGTTTGGGAACCAGTGAACCTTGCTCTACCGCCCCCTCTCTCCCTCCCTCCCACCCTCCTCTTCTCATCTCCTTCTCCATCAATGTGAGGAAAGCCTCCTGGTGTGCCGGCGATACGTTTCCCATGAGCTTTAACATGTGGCCCATTAACCCTTCTCTGCAACGTCCCGCGCTGTTATTCTGTGTTCCCTGGAATCTGTACGGAAAACAAAATAATATTTTGCGCAGCACGGGATGACATCACGCCGACGGCGAGGGCGATCGAGATAGAACGAGAGGCGGTAGAGGTGGACTGTGGGGATGATGACGACGATGACGACAATGGTAAATCCTATGATCGTTGTAATGTTTGATAGGAGACTGGGAAAATCAAAGCAAGGACTGATAATTATATAAATACTCTCATAACTGATCCCAAAAATGTAGTTTACCGTTGCCTCCCTCCTTCAGCAGGGATGAGTAATATTTTATGAAAGCAATTAAGCTGAAATGAAATAAAGCATGTGCTCACAGTCACGTACAGTCTGTGAATGGGAGGAGGATAACTGATAATTACGATCGTGAGTGTGTGTGTGTGTGTGTGTGTAACGGGTGGTGGTGACATTCACTGGGAAAGCCCTTACATTGGGCACACCCAAACACACAGACAGACAGCCCTGAGCTAATCCTACGTGGAATATCAAAGAAAGTTCGAACTCATGAGAAAGATGGAGGGGAGTGAGCAGGAAAGAGAGATAGACAGATGAGGGAGAGAGGTCAGGAAATAGGCAGGGGGAGTTCAAAGAGATGGAGGAGAGAGAAAAAGAGAGAGAGGGAAAAGAGAGAGAGAGAGAGAGAGAGGGAGGGGCCAGGACATCAGGAGACAGTCAAGAGAGTTCAAGTGTAAAATTAAGAGAATAAAAGCCTTTATAATCCGCTGCTTTCCCCACCTACTAACCACTGGTGAGCCTTTGCTGGCTGGATCTCTTAAATCGGTTATTACAGCTCAGATTTATGACTTTTCATAGTCGTAAAAGTTGCATTATTGTTCACCATTTTTCAAACAGTGAACAGAAGACTTCTGAATTTATCTTGCTGGTGTGCCAAACACCTGGAATGATTCTGTTCTCAGCATGCAACCTTTCTCTCCGTTTCATTTACTCATTCTAGTGTACACAAATATCTTTCTCTATCTATCTACTTCAGACACACACACACACACACACACACACACACAGTGAGCTCTATACAGTAAAGACGCTGGTATGGAGTGTGTTTTGTCTGAGCGGCCCCAAAGCCCCAAGCTGGCCTACCTTATCAGCCTCCTCTTGTCCCGTTGCCCCTGGCGACACATCCCACCTGGAGCGGGGCCAGCACCACATTACGAGATCAAAGCTGGTTAAAGTGGATGAAGCTCTGTCTCTCTTTCTGTCGCTCTCTGTCTGTTTGTCTCTCTCCTTATCATTTGTTTATACGTTAGTTTCTTTCTCTTCCTCTCTCTCTTTCTCTGCTTTGTTTTCCCTTCTCAATTCTGTCTGAATTTTTGAATTTTCCTCTCTTCTACTGCTCCCATTCAATCCCTGTGACAACTCTCCCAAAGCGTACTATGAGGAGAGGTTGAAAGGAGACTCGTAGACAGTGTGGACAGTAATATAAGAGCCAGAGCAGTATGAGGGTGAATGGAGGAAGGATGGAAATGTTCTGCACAGGACACAAGACATACAGATTCTCTGTTGAAGAATTATTATCAGTGGCAGTTGACAGCCACAGCCGCACGTGGTTGACTAGATTGGTGATGGGGCCCCTCGCACCCTCAACCCAATGTTTTCAGAGATAAAAAATGGAATCAGACATATTCTCCTCTCGTTTCCTCTTTAGCGTAGAGGCTAATTAATCCTGGCTGTCAGCGGTTCCCTCAGCAGGCCCACTGTGGAGCCAATGTGAGTTATGTGTTTCTACTCCCCAAGGACGCCCCCCACCTCCCTACCAGCGCCACCACCTCAACCCCTTCTCCAGTCTGTCACGCCGCCCTCATATTTAGCAACACTTGGTCACTCTGACCACAAAACATCGCGCTCAGTGTTTGTATACGTTTTAAATGTGTAACATAAATAAAGACAAAGACAGCCACAAAAAGCTTTGCAGGGTGATGACGGCCTGGTAATACAAACAGAGCGCTAGCGTTCCTCCCACGTCTCTTCGCTTGGTTTGCTGTGTATTTAGGAACAGCAGCGAAACCGTGTGGTTGTCTTGGACGCCCTCTTGTCCTTACCTAACTTCGGGTGACTGGAAAGTGGAAGTCGTCAGAAAGGCAGCCAGCTCACGATCATGCTACTAAGGGTCACTTACAATAAATCAAAAGAGACTGTAACTCTAGGTATTTATAGCTATTCTATCTAGTTATAACAACAGGCTGATAAGGGAAGTCAGCCTTGTGTTTAGAATTTCATCATCCTTTCTTTTCAAGTAAATGATCAGCGATGAACAGAAAATAGATCTGCAAATTCTATTTCAGGAGTTATTTGGCTCTTTCCTGATGGATTATCCAGCAGTAGATGCATCATTACTACATGCGGTCCTCACCTGAGGTAGGTATAATGCCTGCATGACTTAGACTCTGTCAAATAGTGCAATAATATCGATGACTGGCCACCTGTTGCAGGCATTAAACAATGTCACAATCCATAAATATGATTTTTCTACTTGGAGGGGTGAGCAGGTTCCTCTTCGGTCCTTTCTTTCTCCTGTAATTTGTCCGTCGCTTTCTTTGACCACCTGAAACCTCTTGAAATAAGCACTCATGAAGTAAAGGTCAGTCTACGGGTGGGCCAATAACAATGTCATATTTAATTGAAAGCCGTCACCCACCTTGTGCATCAAGAGGGGTTGTGTCCTCTCAGGGTTATACAGTAAACAGTGGGTGGAAAACAGCTTTTAACTCGTTCCTCTCTCTCCCTCCGTCCTTCTCTTTCTCTCTGCTCTCCAAGCATCGACCTTTTCAGTCTGCTCCCTGACATTGGACTCTCTCTTCAGTGTTTTCACACTAATTCTTCAAAGTCAATTGAATGTTTTCGCTTGCTTGTCCCTCAGAGGAGTTGTTCAAAAGCCTTTAATGTTGTTCGCAAGAGAAAACAATCAGTATTGTAGGACTGAGCAGACATGGGGTTTTCGGTGAATGAGGAGAGACCAGAGGGAAGGCCACTGGAAAGGAGCGAGGGAGAGGAAAACTGGTGATTCTTAGACATTCGATGGTGACAGGTTCATAGATGTTTTAAAGGAAGAGACATAATTAAATAATTAAAATGTTGAAGGGGAATAAAAGCAGACATTGCACTTCCTTCATGACACAGAAACTTCTGGAAGGTAATGCTGAGCTTGCAATATTGGAGGACTGGCTTCATTAGGCAACCACTCTCAAATTCATAGAAATGATTCAGAGACAACAGATCACATGTATCATTGTGTGTCTTCCAATGCGCAAGATTGATCTTATTATTGGTATGATATTGTAACAGTGCCATGCTGTACTTGTGGTAGGCCTGCGGAGGATAAAGGCATAGCATGTGAGATTGATGTACAATAGCACCCCCTGCAGGTGCAAACATAAATGACTGATCTAAATCAAAAGACCTGACGATCATTATAAATGGCAATAATGGGAGATAATGTTATCTCTCCCCTTTGCGCAGTGTTAGGTAACTTTGCTCTCAGTACATATATTTTCATAACAGGATACAGAAGTCAACATAAAATGGTTCCAGTTCTCAAGATTCAAGATTCAAGATTCAAGATTCAAGAACTTCTTCATTGTTTCTTAGAAAATTGGTCGGCCACGGCTAGCATAACAGGTTAACATCCTATAATATTAGTAGTATCCTGCTACTACAGTATAGCACGCAGCCTAGCAACATATCGGCACCATAATAACCAGCACTAGGCCTTTTCTAGATATGGAACAGTAATAGTGCTGTACTATACTAATACTAGGCCTACTATGGTCACGGTATACTAGCAGCAACCTTTGATTTTCCCTTAGAATACTAAACAGGCGTGGTCCTGCTTGTGTAGGAGAGGAATGTGCAGATGTATCTGTGTGTATTCCCCAACATCAACAAACAGTCATGTGAACGTGGACGTCTCCAGATAGGAGGATGTCAGCTAATAGGCAAAGGGAGTAGAGGGGAGTTGTTAGGCAATCTGCTTGCCTATTTAAACCTGGCTGAGGATCTAAAGAGTCTAACTTGTGAAACCCATGTCAGTAGGGATCCAGTGAAGACAGTTCAAAGACACCCCTCTGTTTCAATAGTCTCTAGGAGGCAATACAGATAATGGTTTATAAACAGAAGTAGGGGGTTTATCCTGAACACCCAGTGAACCTAAACACAGTACATGTGCAGAACTGCGCGCATACACACAAAGAAATGAATGGGCCTCTTTACTCTTCCTCTTCCTTTCAGTCTGACCTAGCCCTGGTACAGTACCCTTTGTGTATCTTTCATTGTTTCTTTTACCTCTGCCAAAGGGTCCTGCTCCATTGACTTTTTCCCCTACTAAAGTTGGCGAGCTCTGTAATGAAAAAACTATGTTAAATTTCTGTTACCCAAACAGATAACAGTAATCCTTCACTTGCCTACTTTGACCGCGGTGGCACGCGATACATCTCCTATGCACAAATACACTTTTAGACTTTGTTAAAGACAGGTATACGCCAAATATCCAATCAATCATCAAAGATGGCTGACAGACACCTTGAATTCTTCATTGGTACTCTGCTGCCAAGCAATCCACTCACTGCTGCCTCCGGTGGTCAAAAGATAGACTGTGATTGCTTCTCTAATAGCCTAGGTGTGCAACCTTTTATTACCTCGACAAAATCGAGTATTCTTGAAGCGACAATTAACCCCTCATCGACAGTCAATTTAAAATATGTCTGCGCCAAGATGTTGGAACTGCAGTGCGGAGTTTCAAAAGAAAGAAAAGGGATATCACAGACAATCTGTTTTATCACACACCAGCCCAAGGACTTCAAGAAAGGTTCTTCCAGATGTAGCATTGATTGATAAATCATCATATATTTGTCCAAACTGCAAATCACAAACAGTAAAGAAGGGTACCTTTCGACCACCGGTGGCAGCAGCGTGCACGTTGCTCGGAAGGAGAGTACCGACGAAGAATTTGACGCGTCTGTCAGCCATCTTTGATTTCATTACAATGGAGATGTTAGAGTATACCTGTCTTTAACAAAGTCTAAAAGTTTATTTGTGCATAGGAGATGTAGAGCGTGCCTCTTTAGTGAAAGTAGACAAGTGAAGGATTACGGCCATCTGTTTGGGTAAGTCGTTTTTTCGTTATAGAGCTCGACTTTTTCGTATGGGAAAAAGTCAGTGGAGCAGGCAGGACCCTTTGGGAGAGGTAAAAAACCCATACCATGAAAGATTCCCAAAGGGTCCTGTATCACGGCTCAGTCTGACCCTGCTGCTCTTCTGACTAAAGATTGTCCTCCTCCATGTGAGTCAGCAACATTAACAAAGCAGAAACAAGGAAAGGTATCAAGTTAGGGATGTATTTGATCTGTTCGCATGGTAAACTCACAAACAAAGTCACTGTAAAGTGAAATACTGACCACAGTTACTGGCAGGTCCACAGGAAACACCAGCAAAAGCCATTTTGCAATTAAGTCTTGTCATCACTCTTCTCAAGTACCCGCGACACCAGCTAAGCCACCTCTGCTTCTTGGGTCTAAGCCATCCACTGAAAGAAAGAAAGAAAGAAAGGAAGAAAGCCTCTGAAGAATAGTGGACCTTTCTTGCTTCTTAAGGGCTGACTTATGTTTATAGACAAAGCGAGTACTATTGCCAAGGAAGTTACAGTGTCAGACTGAATTAATGTCTATAAGGCTGGAATACACTCCAATAACGGCTGTGGGCTTTTCATTGGGCCACCGCGGTCTAACCTCTTGATTTAAAGGATAATAGGCTTTTCATGCAATAATCAAAGCTTAAATTGGCGGGGGAAAACTCTGTGGCCCACGTGAAATCGGAATATGTAGCATAGTTATCTGTTAACTACAAGCAACACAAAAAATGAAGACACCACAAATGTTAAATCAATGAGGGTCACAGGGGCAACTACAACATGTTTCTAATTTTGGGGGAATTGTTCTTATTGAGCACCGAGAAAAACATTTTGTGAGCTGAAGCTGATTTAACGTGATTTGGCCGTGGATGGTGAAACACGTCACAGTTGCCCCTATGTGTCCCATTCATTTAGCTCTGGCAACTTCACTGATGTTGGTGCGGTGACCAAACAGCCAAGACCGTGCATTCCAGTTTCACCTGAGCCTTTCTCCGAGGTCCAAGAACAATCTGACTGTTCCGTGAAAAACAGCCCATTGTACATTCCAGTTGCCTACACATTCATACCTGGGGAGCTGCCTAGCGCAACCGCAGTCTACTGCTGACCACTGGACAACTCAGGGAACAAAGAGATGGAAGATACTCAGTCACCCACCAAGCTTTCCCTTCAGGTTACTATCACTCATTTTTGTATCCTCTCTTTAGCAAATCTATTTACAGTGTAGCACAGAGAGTATATTATATGTGTGCAGAGCAGATATTTGATAACAAAAAGGACTCCAAAAAGTTCTGAAGTAGTTAAGAAGCTGGTTGTAAACCTAGCTCAGCTCAGTGTTGATTGTACTCTGCGTTATACAATGTCCCCTTCTAGGTGCATTACTGTAAAATGAGATGCCTCGGTGCACCCGCTCACACTCCAAGACGCTACAGCCCCTCACAATCAACAAACGAGAGACCTCCGCCTGCCACCAAATGAGGGGGAGTAGGAGAGAGAGAGAGAAGAGGGGGAGGCGGAGAGGAATGTTAGATGGAGTGGGGCAGTTTAGTCATCGTGCTTACTTTCCTGTGTAGGTTAACTACCATACTGACAGATAGCTTACTAAGAGAGAGACACTGAAGGTGTGTGTGTGTGTGTGTGTGGTGGTTGCTAGCAGTTCCCAGCTGTACTGCTTAACCATCTTAGTGTGTGTAGCCTTAGTGTGTTTCTGCATCTCTGTGTTTATTGGTGTTTGTGAAGGAGAGTGAGACAGCAAAAGGGAAAGGGAGTATATGCATTGGTCTTATAGAGTGTGTGTGCAAATCGTTCAAAAAGAATGTACAATAAGTGTATTCACACACTTCTGTGTATGCATGTCATTGCTTGCTTGACTGCACAATGTATATGTCTGTGTGTGTGCATACGTGTGTGTGTGTGTGTGTGTGTGTGTGTGTGTGTGTGCGCATGATGTACACCTGGAGTCACAGTCGAGTGTTTGGGATGTCTGTATCCGTATACTTTTCAGTCCAGGGGTCACTGCAAAGGTCCGGCATGTCACTGCAGGAGGAAAACCAACACATCAAAATAAGCCATGCAAACACACACACACACACACACACACATACACACACACACACACACACACGTTCAAGTCACACGATTGCATTAATCATCATAATTGTTACTTTTGTAGCAATTACACTCCCTTACACGCAAACATTTACAAATAGTAGAGGCTCGATCATGAGCACAGGCAGATACACACTTGTGTGTGGCCTTGTGAACGTTGCTCAGTCATTCTTAACTGACTCATATCCAGCAGTGTTTTCTGTTTTCTGATAATTGCCGTGGCAAACTTCGTTGAATGAAACAACCCCCCCCCCCCACCAAGTACCGACCCCCACACACGGAGTAGTTTCAACACAGCTGTTTTATATTTGGTTTTCACCTCCATTTGGTACATTAAAGACACAAACAAATCAAGCATCCTGCTACTGAAAGGGGTCTGAAATGGTCTGCGTGTGCATGTGTGCTCACGTGTCTGCCCTAATACATTCTAAGTAAATAAGGGATTAACTTATATATAAATATCTGGACCATCGGTTTCACCACAATTGTGCTAAATCTGTGTTTCACGTGTGCGGTAGTGTGCGACGCGCCAACATACGTGGGCGCTTTGACCCTCTGGGAGGGTTCAGGCAGCTGCCGCCCCGTCCAACCTCCCTAACCTCGTCCTCCGACATTAGAGATCTCGGGGGCAGTGTGGTGAGGGATGAGCCAAAAGACGATGAAGAAGAAAGTGAAGGAAAAAGGAGGCTGTCTAAGGAGCTTAAGTGCTTTTTTGTCTTCATCCGTTGGGGATCAAAGCTAGCCCCGGCTATAAGAGCTGTCTCTTCCGTAAGAGGGATTAGTAACAAATGCAGTTCCAATGGGGCCTTGCTGTCTCCCATTGGAGAGGTCAGGAGGGGCACGTTCTCATGCACCTATAGGTAGATAGTAGATAGCTTACGAGCATGAAGAACCTCAACGCCACTTTAGTTAGAAAGTATTTTAGAAGGTATTTTAGAAAGCTTTGCATATGCATACACACACACACACACACACACACACACACACACACACACACACACACGACCCTTCGGATTCTGTGACGGCTTAACCGCTGTTGAATGGTCAGTATGTTGGGGGAGCCCTTGTCCAGCCAAGCTCAACTCCAGCCTGTCAGACAGATAACCCAGAAGGTACAAGATGAAACAGTGGTGGGTTCAACGAGTACGCTCTGACCACCCTCTGTGTGTGTGTGTGTGTGTGTGTGTGTGTGTGTGTGTGTGTGTGTGTAGTGGATCTATGAGTTTATGGGCACTTGCAGCCAGCAAAACTTGGACTCCTTCCCTTGACCCACAGTGAGATACATCTACTTGTTCAAAGTCTACTATCATCCCCTCCATTTGTTAAAATTAGTAGATAAATATTAGGAAACAATCTTTCATTATGACGCAAACACACACACACACATAAATGCACGCACACACACACATAGGAGCCTGTCCATAGGCAGTGGCAAACGCTGTTTTCATGTCCATATTAGGTCATCCTATTTGATATCCAACTAAAATAGAGACGTGCAGCTGTCTGTTCTGAGGCCACCTGACCAGCACACTCACCACACAGGTGACTCTGCCATCAATACCAGACAGGGGCCATCACAGAGATAGGGTATAGTCTGTAAAGTATGGGTATGTCTGTATGTGTGTGTGTGTGTGTGTGTGCACTCGTGAAGCATCGGGGAAAGGAATGGCTGGTGGGTGCCAGACGTAGTCAGGACAGTTCTCATTAATCTCACTGTGACATTTCCATGCCCTACGCCCTGGTGTACATCTGCCAAAACCTGACTGGTCAAACATTCGTAACCTTGAAACACCCTGACAGGCTGGCAAACATCTTAACAAACATTTGTATTGGTCAATGGATATGGTTAGTGGTTGGTTCCCACTGGTGCCACTAGTATTAAACTGTCCTGCTGCTGACTCCAAGGGAATGCTGGTGTGGCCAACTAGGACATGGTGTTTTTTGGTGTTGTGGATCAAAAACAGAAATCATAAACAGAAATTTTGACATAGTTGTTGCGGAATAAAAAGCTTTTAGCTGTCACAATTTCTGTTGCAAAGACCAAAATAAATGTTAAATAAATATATATAAATAAATAAAAATTAAAACATTTAAATTAAATCAAATCAAATCAAATCAAATCAAATCAAATCAAATCAAATCAAATTAAATTAAATTAAATTAAATTAAATTAAATAAATAAATACATGTTTTTATGTCTTTGCCTTTTGGACAAGAGCTTAAGATTTTATTTGCAATCAGCCTGTGTCGAACTTAACTGTGCAAAAATTAAAATAAACAAATGTCGTCAAACAAAGTCCAGACTGAAGCCGGTAAATGAACCGTGTGTAAACCCCCCCCCCACTAGAACACACTCACACCTCAGCACACAGTAACTGTGTTGTTTGGGGTTCACCAAGTCGTCTAGTTGTGCCAGGTCAAGACACATTTCTCTCTGGATTGACATGCACAGGGGCTAACATGTTCAGAACTGCCTCACTGTGTTTTCTCTCCATACACAAACAACATCCAACTGTCATCACTTCATCCTTCAACTACCAAAGGGCCCCCCTAAGAGTACGGGCTCTGCGCTGGCCTCTACTCAGGCCCCATCATTCCTACTGGAAAGCAAGTCCCCAAGGATATAACCTCTACTCTACACGAGCTTCGGGATTTGCTTCTCTCCAGGTTTTCTGTAAGCAACCTGGAATCTAGGATAACAGTATAACCTCAAACGTACTCTGAGTGTAATAATCTGATACGGCATGCTAGCGTCACATAAATGCCATGCAGGTGAAATGACTAAAAAGGGGGCCTTCAAAAAGACACGATGCATACTTTCACTCACATTGTGTTCTGTGACATTAGGATTGGATTACACTCCGACGGACATGGCAAACCTTTCTCCCCGATGCTATTTTACAACTGGTAGTCAATCTCTCACCCTATAAACCTGCCGAGCCTGTGTCCGTGTGGATTAGTGAGAGTTTTCTCACAGGTTATCACTCTCGCTGCTGTTTTCTGGCTGTAATTTTAAACTACTCTGCGATGATAATGGATTTAACAGGTTTCCTTTTAACAAAGTGCTAACCAGATGTGCACATGGGCCTGGGGATAGACTCTTTATTGTCAAGTCTTCAAATCGTCTAAGGTGGCCTTCCATTTTCTCCTCACCTGGAGGTCCTCGCCACGCCTCTTACCTGTGCTTAAGCTGAGATTTCCATATATCATACATGTCATATAACTAGCCTGACCATTTTGATCCCACCCCTATGCCTGTCCTCGCACCTCAACTTCTTCTTTTCTTTGCAGCTCATCTGTGGCGTCTCCACCCCCCTGAAACTTCAACCTCACACATTGATGCACTGATTATCTACTTTTCAAATTCCTTACATTTCTCGTACCCTTTACTCGTATCCTTGTATCTACAATCTGCTTGTTACTTCCAACCTCCTCACCTGTTACCTACTTGGACAAGCAGCACCCTCTTAATTCCTACCTCAAGGTTTCTTTTTATGCCACCCGAAGCTATCCCTGTCTTACTACCTACCTGAGTGCTCCAGCCCTGCCTTCTTATCTGTGTCCTACTTGTAAGTAGTTTCCTCCAAATTCCTAACCTGATGGTCACATTTCACAGAGCACTGAGAGACTGACACGTAGTCTCTTATAAGAGGATTAATGGTGGAGATTATTTAACAAATTGACCCGCTACCAGTAGCAAATACTCCCAAGAGCCTGCAATTTGATCTCTATTAGAGCTGTGGCTACTCGGTGGAACTTGCCGTCCGACTGTGTGAAAGGTAATATTTCGCAGGTCAAAAATAATAATTTACTCAGGAAAAGGGATGAGAATAGAGTCCTCACTCTCACTTTATGAAGCAAAAGAAGTTTTTTTCAGCATTTCAACCTAAATGTCCACAAGGCCAACTTCCCTCTTCCCTTAACCCTCCCCAGATGTGTGGGTGAGTAGAGAGAAGGGGTGTGGACGGACTAGTAGGGGTGAGTGCAGTAATGAGATGGGAATAGTACGCCTAAAAGAAAAAAGAGTGAGGGGAGAACGAGGGAGCAGTGGGAGAAGGCGGATACAGCGAGGGGGATGAGTAAGGCTGTCACTGCCTCCAGGGGTGAGCTAGGGGGTCGGGGGTCTCTGCTGTCTGGGTGGTGGGACCACAGGGACTGAGAGCAGCATTAGGAAGAGCATCGGACAGGAAATAAATACAGTGTAGGCAGAATTGCCAAGAGGCAACCAGCTAGACAATGTTGAAAACGACAATAAACAGTGAAGTATATGGGTTAAGAAAATGTTTCATGGTGCTCAGATAGAAAGTAAAGGGCTTATTTCTTCTGCACCCACACACACAAGATTATGTTTGATTTTATCTTTAGTTCATGAACTACACTGTTGACTCCATCCAGTTCAAAATTGTATTCTTTGATGCATCCTCTCTCAGCACAAAAGCAAAAGTGCCTGAGAGCCAGGCCACTTTCAGTCCATTCAACTTCTGGTCTTGTTTGTTGATGTTGATGTTGGGGCCACATTGTGTGGGCTACATCCTATCATGTTGTGTCTGGTTTTCTTGTGACGTGCTGACTAACAGATGGAGAGGGAAGACAACTGGATACCTCAATAGCGCCGTTGGTTAAGGGTCATCCATTCTCTCTGTCATTTGTCCAAGGATATTTGAGAGGGAAAGAATGAATGGCATGGAGAACGCGAAGAGAGAAGAAAGAGGCGACTTTGAAGAATCCTCTTCATATATGTCATGGTCTAGAGTTTTCTACCAAAGCAAACTCTGGACCCCCAAGCAACACAAACGAACAAACGAACAGCTGAAACACTCCAAAACACCGTTTCTTACACAGTCAAGCAACAACATGAAAATGACTTTTTTTTCTCAGATTGTTGAAGACATAACTTATGTGGCATCCTTTTCAGTTTCTTGGCTTTGTCAGTCAAGAGACGCTTGGCTGTGCATCCATTGCTTCTGTAACATTAAGAGACTTTGAGGGAAAGGCAGGACACATGACCAAAATCTACAGTGAGAAAACTGAGAAATAAGGTTCTAACAAGGCAACTGAAAACCTCCAGTTGTGTTAACTTTTCTACAGCTTGGATGTCTGGACGTAAAAATGATCTTCATAGCATCCGGCTGAATCAACGTGTTGCCTTGATGTGGTTTTGAAGTCCCTGAATGACTTGACGTTAATGAAAGCAAATGAGTGTGTTAATGTTTCCTGGCATGGCAATTTGGACCATTATTAATGCTTCCTAACTACTATTAGGCATTCAGACAGCAAAACCCTTCCAAGAGCAGGCTGCCTATGAGCCAGATAGCAAATCCAAAAGAATGGATGCTAGTGAAAATTCTCAGTAAGCACGATTAAAGTCAGTTTTAAGATAAATGCACCTCAGTTATGTGTTGGATTATTGACCTACGAGCTTCTGCCTCCCATCTTTTAATTGAGGCGAGCCACTTTCCAGATTCCTGGGAGGTGTCAGTGAAAAGACTGTACAGATGGTTTCTTCATGTGCCAAGTGCTTGGTCTAGTAACCACATCTAAGATTTGCCCAAGCTACAGACCAGCTAATTGGTTCCTCAAGGAACACAGTAACCACAGACTTGGTTAAGAAAAAAATCCTAAAAACAAACTTAAATTAAGATCTAAAATACAACCCTGAGGCTAAAATGATTGCACATTTAATACATAGAACATGTGTTTTGTTTTCAAATTTAAACCAGTTAAGCAGCAATTGCATGCGACAGGCATGAAGTTAGTGGGATATCCGTGAAAATAACTTTTCCACTCTGTGCCACACAGACAGAATATCCCTTACTTTTCAAAAAGCATGTACAACATGATATAAGCTGACAGTCAACAAAACACACAACCAAAACAGCCAAGGGGGGTCTGTGACTATTCATCCAAGACTATTATCTTTAGCCATCTTAAAAGTAATATTATTCCTCATGTTTTTTTTAAACGTGACCACCGTGGTGCTATGAAAAAGAGGTAATTGAATTTCCAGCCAGGCCCCAGTCAAGAGAGGCGTACTCTGCTTGGAGCAGATCCACCCGGATCCCCTGCCAGGATGTAAAGATCACAGGCCAAGACAGGCTCTCTGTTGGGACTGCTGGATGTTTTCTCTGTGTACAGTATTGCATTGTTTTGCAATGTCTTTATTGTACCTGCAGAGGAAAACAAAGACAATTTTCCAACCTTTTGGGACAAAATGCTGTGTTCTATTCTGGAGGCTGGCTTTAAGGGCTGAGGCCCCGGACATGGGCCCTGAGGTCCCCCAAACCTCTCACTACCTCCCAGACCTATTTAATACGGACATAAGGTCAACATTCAACATGCACATGTCTGTATAAGTCAATGGGGACTCCATATAGAGGATATTGTTATTTTCTTTATCCTTCAGTGCACTAGTGGGATTCAGCCATATCTTGTGAATGAGGTAAGATAATGATACCCGTGTGGGACAAAAGATAACTGTGGCTACAATGCATCCAGTGGTCCGCTAGTATGAGTTACTGGTATATAATTATGGTTGTATTACAAGTATTTTGGTCATTGTAAAACTTCAAAAAGATCAACTAGCATATTGTAAGAAAGTGTATTTTAAGATAATACAAGCATAGCTAAGAAACACTTCTTTCAAAAGACAGACCCCAGGGTTCTTTGGTTTGATTGGCAGTCACTGTGATTGCATTCTGGCAAAAGTCCCAGTGAAATGTTCAGAGACTGGTTACGTATCTGGTTGGGTTAGGGGTTGTCTGTGTCTTGTTTAACAGAATTAACGCCTTGATAGACACGATTCAAGACAGCTTTCTGTAGACTTCTCTGCACAGCCACGTGCAGACACACAGCTTCACTCGTAAAATACAGCCTGTCAAACATTGAAGTGGTACTCACTGTGACCACAAAGAGAGCAACCGAGGCAGATGTTTGACATCTGGGCTCATATTCCTAACACTTCTCATAACAGGAGTACAGGTCACTGGTGAGGCCGCAAGATGGCCTAATAATATTCACTCTGAGGTTAGAGTTAAAATGACCCCAGATCAGTTCTCTGATTCTAGACAGGCTAATACAGGCTCAGAGTAAGAGAATTATTCTCACGCAAACTGAAAGTGTACTACAGATATATCACAGTGCTATAGCTGGACCACAGTATACACAGTATACACAGCATACACTGTAGTAAACAGTTCATCTGCTTTTCCAAGTCGAAGGAGAACTATTGAGATGGTAAATGATAACTCCTCATACAAGGTCAGGTGCAGTCGGTGAATCAAAATGACAAAATGTTTGGGGTTAAAAACAGTCGAGCCCACCAAAGTTACTGCAGAGCTTTCATTTACTTGTAATAGAGCGGCAAATATTTTGACAGTACATAATTTTAATGATAGGCCTATCCTGTTACCAGTGGCATGCAAGCTCTACAGCTCCTTTCAGTGAGCTCTCTGTGGCCTTGGGGTAGGCAGATATTACTTCTCATTCAGCAGACACAGTTCAGAGACAGTTGTCTGGTATCTGGATTTGAACAGCGGTGTTCACAGCCCAAAGCACAGGAGTTTAAATTTTCTGGATGATGACAAAGGCATGTATTCTTAAGTAAGTGTGGGTGTATCAGTAGAGCTAAAGATATAGTATATCTGTTTCACATTATTGTGCCTCCCAAGGTTTCCCTTACTACTCATTCGACATACAGCCTCAATAATCAGAGCCATATTTCAGCTGCAGGGAGGTAGGGTGATTTTTTTCGGGTCTGGCATATGAGAACCATGATTAGGCTGTCATATTGCAGTGAATAACTATTCTGTCCTGTGTCAGAGGTCTCCTGGACACAGCATGTGCAACAGTGCAGTTGAGTGTGTTCATCTTCATAAACGCTCCCCCTGTCTCTCGGTCTTATAAGCTTTACATCTCATTTTATTATCGTTTCAGAGCTTAGCTAAGTTAAATCAAACATATTTGGATCGTTTATTCTACTTATTCTACCATTTTGTCAGGGTAAAATGAAGATATAGACCAACTGTACAGCAAGTCCTGTAGAACAAGGCGCTTGGGGTATGCAGTTTCTCACAGAGATCTTCAGAAAAATTCAAACTTGTACACAGTGTGCAGTGACTGTCACCAATAGCTGTTTTGTGTTGCTGTCACTTCAGTCACTGCATGGGAGCAGAAACAATGAGTCGATATTCCCTAGTTTTTAAACTCTCCAAGAGACCAAATATCTGTAGATTTCCTGATGACCATTCGTAGATTATCCCCACTTCCCATTGAGTTGTGCTGAACCCTTACACAAACACAAGCTAGATCTGTTTAACATCTAACAGATGTAGTGCTCAATGTAAAAAGAGTTTTCTCAAGTCCAGGTCAGTATTATGGAAAACACACATTCTGTATGTACTGCTGAGTAAATGTGAGGAGCTTGAACTCTTTACATCATGTACCCCACCGACCATCATTCAGTGCTGAAAGGTATCTATATAAAAACAGTATGCACAGTACAATATGTCAAAATAAGATTCTCCCTTGGAGGCTGAGAGGAGTTTGAGATGCTCCTGGGTTTTTTGACAACTCCACACACCTTTTTCCTTTTTTAAATGGATGCACTTCCCATTGTTCCTGCTCATGTAGGGAGTGAAGCGCTGACAGATCCAGATGCAGCTCCCAGAGTTTTTTAGTAAAAGGCTTCCAGAGCTCAAAACATGAAGGCAGAGTACGATTCTTAGATGATGCTAGCAGGTCATTGTTTCGACCCAGACAGGATTTATTCTGTCTCTGACTAGGAACCATAAGTTTTTTAATCTTTCTTTTCATATTCACAAGTCATCTGAGGTTTATTTTTCAAATATAGTACCCAGCTGCTGTGATCGCTTCAGTCCAGGATTTTCTCATGGCGTCAACACTGATGATTACACAGGGAGCTGACACAGCTAAACAGTATTGTATGAGGATGTGCATGCGTCTTATTGATAGTGAGTGGATGACCCTAGTGGCCAATCCCTCTTTGGAAATAGCCCAGGTAGAAAGTCTCCCATCTCTCCAACAGCTGTGAGGTCAAAGACATGAAAGAGCGCAGGGCACCCTGATCTAAAATAGGGAGTGTTTGAAGTGTTTTTGGGTCACTTTTTTCCTGTACAAGCACATATGGGAGACTCTGACAACGGGGTGTATATGAGACATGAAGAGACTTTATATCAGCTGAGAGGCCTTTGTGCTTTTCCTCCTGGTACTTCACTGTGTTTCTGTCTTCCTCGCCCTTCTCCCTCCTCTTTAATCCTTTGCTTTCTTTCCACCATCACAGTCCATGAGGGTCCCTTGTGAACTCCCAGGGCTTGGGATCATTTCGCTTACCACAACAAAGAGAAACATCCCCCATTTGTAAATGGGCTCCTGCCAGCTGGATGGGTGTTTTCAACAAGGATTTCAGCGGGAGAAAGGAAGTCTGCTCTCCTGAAAATCGGCAGCCAACAGCGTAGGCCGAAGGCTGAAATGTACAATCAAATATAATTTGCTTTTGGCAACACTTTATATACTTGACCCCGTCCTTTAAGCACTCTGGTGCAAATCTCTGGTGCAAATCTAAGCCTTTGAGAGCTGAGTAAGATGTTGAAGATTTCTTTATCATCACTGTGATTCTTATGAGCTGTAGGAGATTTATTAATCATAATATTGACATGTTTCCTTTCCAACTTTTCTCTTGATCAGTATTTCTTCTATGGAAGTTAATGTAATATTTTTTATTCAAGCATATGTCTAGCATTGAGCCTTCTCCAAGACTAATGGACAAAGATCATTATTTCTAGTTATAACAAAAAAAAAGAAAGAAAATGTTTTCTTAATCTCTGCTTTTTTTTTGGGTCCCTTGCAAAGTACTGTTTTTAAAGGTTGTGCTCAAATCTGGCAGAACCATGTTGGACACCTTCCCCATCTCTCAGAGGGATTAGTGCTATATTCTGTCTGCAGTAGCGTTTCTAAAACACCTGAGACGATAGGGATTTTATGTTTGAGAGTCAGATGGTGAATGATGATGAATCACTTCATTGACAAAATGATGGCAAAGCAGCGCTGATGTATGTGACATCACAAGCTTTTTATAGATCAGAGTGTGGGAACCTTTTCCAAAGCATGTTTTTGGCCATTAAAGCCAGATCCAATCAGTCAGTGAAGTCATGTAATCATGTGCAGCTGATCATTTCCTGAAAAATGAAAAACTGTTCACTTTTAACGCTTGACCATGAGGCTCATAAAGCCATGCAGACACATTTAGTTCTCCTTTGAGGGCTTGCTGTTTAAAGTTCCCTTAATGTTGAACCTGAGGCTATATGCCACCTGTGCTCCGGCACAGTGTGAGCTGCTCAACCCAACACTGCAAGAAGTCGGTCTGCAGCTGGATCAAATGTAGGCTGAGGAAAAGAGGAGAGTGTGATACATATCTGTCCTCTCCTCTCAACCCAATCCCGCATGACCCTAATGATATCAGTCAGTCTACTCGGTCCACAGTTCATGCCTTTGATGCAGATTTAGCACAGCACTGGCTTGAGTAATGCTTTCGGTCTGAATGGGAAGAAATGAACATGTGAGTACATTTTCAGTTGATGAGAAAACAATTCTCTGAAAAACTAGCTCTTAACTCACTGCTGTTCCCCCTTTTCCCAGTGATTTTACAGAACAGTTTTTCTTTCATTTGACTGCCCAGTCCTTATATGTCCTTATATGAGTGAATGGGAGATGGAGGGACTTCAGGTTTGCTTCTTTTCAACTTCCAACCCTTTTGTTGCATCATGAAGGTCTCCTAATTAAGCCTGATGCTTAAGACTGGAGAAACTCTTGACTGACTGCTGTTCACTGTACTGCGTCTTCTCACCATGGCAAGACAGACTGGACACACACACACACACACACACACACACACACTAAGGGTTCTTACATCCTCATTCAGAGAAGATGCATTGGACACGGTGTTAAAAAAACAAGAAAAAAGAAGGCAGTAAAAATAAGAAAAAAGAAGGTCTCAAGTTGTTACCAGGAATGACTCCTGACTGTGAGAGGAACAGAAGTGGGAACAAAGATCATGTAGCCCATCAGGGAGCCCACATAGCGTGTCTCAGCGGAGTAATGGAGGGTTCTCAAGTCTGAACACACAAGGCTCTCAAAGGGGAAAAAGTCATTTATTGCCTCTGTTTTTATTCCATCAACAGGCTAGAGAAGGCTAACACAGTTCATTCTGATAAGAGCAATAACCTTCCATTGTTGATGAAACTTTGATAAGTTTAAAGGTCTTAATATATAACTAGAAGGACAGCTATCTAGCCCATGACATGCAATAAGCACATCCATAAATCCAAGTGTCCTTGATAATATCCAGTTGAATATCGTCACCTTCTTAAACTAATGGCCTAAGTCATATTTTGAGGAAAATGTTTTTTTTGCCTAAATCATCTCTTCATGATGCTGGCCACCTCTGGTAAAATTGCCTACATCCTTACTGAAAAGATCATGCTGTTCCTACCCTGGTAGTATAATGGCCTATGTCAAGAGTGTGAAAAAAAATGGCTTAAGTCACATTTTCTTGTGACTTAGGCAATTTTACAAGCTTTACTAGATGGCGGCTGCTTCCAGAAGAAAGAACAACAATATATTTGGTTCAGTTCTTTCTGTTTTTGGAAAAACTTTAAAATATGACTTAGGCCATTAGTTTAAGAAGGTGACGATATGTTTTATTCTTTAATCCTCACTGTCTCCCATGTTTGGCAGCGATTCACTGCTGCAGGGTAACAATCTAAAGAAGGTGGGAGGGAGGGGGGTCAAGCAGTGTCAGTCGAGCGGAGCTGCACCTGACAATCACCACTGCCCCCTGCTGGGCTCACACCTTCTCCAATATCCTATGTATTCCATGCTATCCTATCCATTCACTCTAGTTCAGTCACTATAGGAATCCCACAACAGGAGACGGACTAGGGATAAGACAGAAAATGTAATAACCTTGTGTAACAGTATTTGAACCCAGGTTCTTTCAGAGGCAGGTGTGGGTCACATAAAGAAGGGGTCTTCGTCTAAACTAGCCTAATATGCCTAATATCATCTAATATGTGCCATTCTTGCTTCCTCACTTTGTGTGGAACAGAACATCAGATCAAAGTCCATGCTGAAATCTGGCAGTTAAACGTCTTGAGAGCTTTTCTGAATTGCCCGCTGGTAAATTCAGGATTCATCACCAAGCAACATTATTGCGATAAAATGTCAACTTTTGAAAACGACCCTGCTCACTACCGCCCCCCATCGTGTCATTTGGTTTGGTATGTTCAACAGGCAAACCAGTTGTGAAAGTTCACATTACAGTTTTTTTACAATCGCTTACACTCTAAAACTGGTACTTGAAGCACAATCACTGAAACCATTAACTCATTCCCAGTCTGGAAAACTACAAGCACATTCTCTGCTTTAAAGAACACAGGTTAGCGCTCTTGGTTTGGACAACAATGGAGGCCGATATTGTGTGTGACGTTTTGCATCTTTTGTGTGCGTGTTTTGGGGTTTCGTGTGTAGAGTTTTGACACAATGAGTCATAGTTTCAGAAATTGTGCGTAAGCAATCGTAAAAAACACTGTAAGCTGCCAGATTTCACAATGGAGTTTGACATACCTTTCCTCTTCCATACAAAGAGAGAAGAGAGAACTGCACGTAACAGGGCTAGTTCTAGATAAATGCAAGTATGGCGTAATGGGAAGTGGTGACATGGGCTGGAGACTGCCCAGGCCAGAGTGGGAGGAAGTGGAGATTGATGATCCACGGAGATTGATGGACAAAAGTTAGCTAGGGTCAAGGTCAGCCGCGAGTCCTCGCTTCAGACAGGTGTCCCTCTGACAGCTACAAACAATACTACAAAGCGCCACGGCAACACATCTCACATATGAAAATAGTTTAGAGACAGCAGAAAACTGTGGAGTCACAACCGAGAAAGTTCTGGGTCAACCTGTCATGTCAGGGCAGGCCTGTCTTAAATGTGGTGTTTCCCTGGAAAACAGGCTGGGTTGACTTGATGACGTCCACTGAGAAAGTGAGAATTTCATTTCTGATGCATTTACTCTGATATTCAGCACCGCCCTTATCAAAAACAGAGTGACAACAAGATTGACACGCATATATAGGCGTAGATTTCGGGGGGGACGCAGGGGATACGTCCCCCTCAGTATTTAGAACACATTTGTCCCCCCCAATAAAAACATGAAAGACACAAACGAGGACAGAAGAGTAAATCATGCCTATATGTGTGTTGACTCAGTTGATCTACAGGAGAATAAATATTTGAAAGCAATACAGAACGCCTGAGAGCCTTACTGCATTATATTCCATTATATTTTGAATTGTCACCTGGTGCCTGAATTTTGTGTTTTCCTTTACATAAATAAAGACATTTCCACCATAAATTGATGCAGAATGGCACAAATTGGTGCATCAAAATTCACCAGAATGCAGGAAATTAAGTGTTTGACGCTCAAAATTTCATGGGGGAGGACACCCAGACCCCCCGCTCAATGTGTCCCCCCCAATGTTCAAACGAAACCTACCCCACTGCACACATACTGGAGTAAGAGGCATGCATATACACTGCCCGTCAAAAGTTTGGGGACTTTTTCAACTAAGTAAGAAAAAAAGACCTGCAAAGGTTTTGTTAACATAAAACAGCTATTTACTATTAGTATATATTAAAGTGTCTTCCTTGGTATGAAGAGTAAGCTTTGCCTAAATAATGGTTTGATGGTTTTCTTTTTCCAAACTATTGTTAAAAGCACATATTGAAAATCTTTTGTCCCAAAGGTGTTTAAACACCTGAAAGGTAGCCACAACAAGGATAAAACATGGGTGGGGTATATCATTATTCCCACGGTAGTACTTTTGTCAGTCGTCACAAATATTTACACGTGTGATGTTGTTTTTCTCAAAATAAGCCTTTGATGTGTTAAGTTATTGCAAACCGACAAAGAAAACATGATCATTTATTTTTAACTTTTTCAAAAGCTAGGCGTCCCCAAACGTCTGACAGGCAGTGTATACAATATAGTTATATGCCATGCATCTGACACGGCAAAAAGGAAGTGGTCCCAGCGAGCCCCATGGTGCTGACAAAACAGTACCAGCTCCTGCGTGTTTAATGTAAATGGTCAACTCAGAGGTCACATGGCCACCTGCAGACGGGATTTCAGGGAAGAGGAGATCAGTGGCGTAAGATTCGCTGGAAACCATCTGGTCTGAGTGAGAATGCCGCTGCAGGCGTCATGGCAACATGCACAAGGAGGAAGTGAAGGCAGGGGGGTGGTGGGGGGGCAGCTGTGGTGGGAAACTAATCTGGGTACTGCTTCAACAAATCTACACAGCATGAGAAAGCCAGACATCACACAAGAAAATCCCTCAGAGTTTAATTGAATCATTAGTTACGTTTCTTTGTTCCTACGGGTACAGATGGAGTGACAAGGTTTTTCCAGGTCCATGCAAGAGCAGTGTTTGGTTTTTATTACTGGGCATCGCTCCGACTGAAAACTAATGAAGTCTCAGCAGGGGAATAAACATCAAAACGACACAAAGACACAGGTGATATTGCACAGGTACTACAAACAGTGATGTTCTTCCAACATAGAGACCAGGGATGAGCCCTTGAAAGACCAGACAAACACCACTCACACAACCGAAGGTGCCTGGACCTCAGGATGTGCTGCACCAGTTCCAAACTAAAACAAAAACTACATTTCAGAGGGAGAGTACAAAATGTTTTCAAACCTTTAAAGAGGAGCACTCAGGAGCCAAGCGCTTATTGTATAACAGGCGATGCATCCTGCATAAAACGGACATTAATGGACTCAAAGGGCTGGCCGTCGCACATGAAAGTGTGGGGAGATGCAGGGGAGTGTGAGTGTGTGTGTGTGTGAGAGACAGAAAGAGAGAGAGAGAGAGAGAAGTGACGGAGTAGACTGTGAGGATAGAAGCCGGCACTCTTAGAGGTCCAAGCTGAGGGAAAACAAGGATAAGAGCCTCTCCAAAGAGCATTGATCTTTTGAAGAAGCCAGTGCCATTTAGCACGTACGCCTCGGGTCTTTCCATTCATGCAACAGAAGCACGGGAGGGGTGGTTGGCTGGGCAGTGAAAGAGACTGAGACAGAGAGGGACAGATAGTCAGACAGACGGACAGACAGACAGACAGGCAGGCAGACAGACAGACAGACAGAGTATAGGGGCTTGTTGATACTCGGATGGGCGAAGATGCACGTCACTGTCACTGCGAGGCACCACGCCACATCGCTTCAGAGGAAGAGCGATGAATGCACATTGTAGATAGGATGAATGTAATCATTCACATCGCCCTTCAATCTGGGAGTCCAGAGGAGCTCCACAGGCCGGTCTATGAAACCTGTGTCTCTGTGGCCAGTTGTCTGTTTTGGCAACCTTATTTCTTCTCGCCTCATTTTACAAATAATGGGGGCCTTTTACAAAATAGGCTAATTGTGTTCAGTTGACTTCCTCGGATGCAACGGCCCTTACAAGTTAATCATCCAGGAAAGCCTCTTAGTGACAACTATGCCTTAATGACATACCAGACCGTGCCTATCAATTTGGAGAGCAGCAAATCCAGACATGCCATTTGCATGGGAATGAAATCGTCTGTGTAGACTTTTGTCTTCTCGCTGATAGAAATCCTGATGTAAAGAAAACTCACAGCACAGAGAAGCATTAAGAAACTATGTACCATGGCACAACAGTGAAATTGTGGGGAAATACAGATGAGAGGAGGAGAACACCAACATATAACATTCCACCCCAGATTCAATGATCCAGAGGGTTTCACAGTATTTATTGTTTATAGGTTCTTCAGTAGGGGTTATCACCAGGGGCCCTTCAATGTTCAGCAAAACATTAAAGGCAAAACAAACTATTCTGACTAGAGTGACAATAAAAGGGGATGTAGGTTTCGGGGTGGGGTGGATTTTCTTGTGTGTGGCGTAACCAAGCCCACTCATCCTTGGTCCGGTCTCAGCTCATCTGGCCGTTCCATGCTGTGCTTAGCAGTTTATCCAGGGAAGCAGGGTGAAGAAGCTAACCTTTTCCACAGAGCCATAACTTCCCACCATGACATCAAACCAACATTGCCTCAGTATCCCTCAGCACTCGCTGTGAAAATGTCAGACCAGCTCTTTTCATGAGGGAAATCCTATCTGATTTACTTCCCTCCCCCTCGTCCTCAGCTGAGGCGCCTGTTTGTATAGCGCCATGTTTCATTTGAATATCAAAGCCTGTGAGACGGTGGCCAGACACTTTAAATGCCATTTTTTGGGCTTCTCTCAAGGAATGTGACTGCTTAAGTGTCCTTGATGAAGGGGACCTGGTCATTGAGACAATGCTTTCTTTGTGGTGGCGGGGTGACGGTAATCTCTAGCCTTCAACTCTCCGTTCCAAGGAAGACACGATTACAGAAGAAGTCCATTTGCATCTTAGTGCACAGCTCTCTTGATGATATTTGCGAAATTGTTCACATTTTTGAGCATGGACCCAAGGAGCTACGATGGTGAACATGCCCCCCGAGGTCGCCTTCTTCCATTCATGCATCCGATCAGAGCCAACTGTTGGGGAGAGAGACACATTGAAGTCTTTGTAGTTTGACAATGACTTTCTAGCATCAATAAGCTAGACCTAAACAATAGCTGCTCTGGTCCCAGTAAATTGTGGGCAGTCTACAGAAATAGGATGAGCAAGAGACAACCTCCAGTATCCTCCCTATCAAAATGCATTTCCAAAAACATTCCTTGTTTCCAAAAGGCCCTGACAACTGGATCTACTTTCTCCCATCAGTTTGTGCTTTGTTGTGTTATTAAGACCTCTCTAAGGGGAGGAACCCATAAATGAGTCAAAACGGTAAATCAATAGAGAGAATGCTGCGTGTTCATTGAGGCTCAATGCTACCTAAATTGTTTAGCCTTCATAACCCTTTTTTTGTTTGAAAGCATAAACCCACCCTGAGGACAAAAAAAAGAAACCGGTTTGTAGCAGAGTAATAATTCTGAGGTGCCAAAACCTGAAAGGAAAGCCAGGGACCAATACTCCTCACCGTGGATTCATGCTGTTGTACTTGTAGGAGATGGCCTGGTTCAGTAAAACCTTGAGGGAGACTTTACTAGTAGCATCACCTCAGACATCACACCATGTTTCAAATAGATGACGGCTATGCTTTATGTAATCGGGCAAGAAGCTGAGAAGAAAAGGTCTTTGTAAGCAGGTCCATTTTTTTTTACATACCTCTAAGGGTTTCTTTTATGCCAACTAGTGAACTCATAAGCTAAATCTTGAGAGGCAGAAAACAAGAACAATGGACTCCAGAACTGTATGGCATTTGTTCTCCTCTAAATCCTCACACGGGGTTTCTCTATCGTCAACCTTCCTTTGTGCTTTCTGTCATCTGCTTATGTAGGCTCGGAGGCAGAGGCATGCAATGTTCCTATGATAACAGTATCAAACATCAAACTGAGTCTCTTTATCTGGTTGTCCGGGCATCAAGAATCTACCTGTATCTTTTGGTTTTCTGTAACAAAAGTTGGGCATGTTCCTACACTGTTCCTCTCTGTACCTCATCCTTTCATCTGACAGTGAACTCAGCATGAGTAGAGGAATGACATCCATGACCCTATCTTTGTTGTGGTCTCTAAACCTGCGAACGAAGGCAACACTAGAATCAAAATATCCTTGTGACCCATCATATTCATACTCAAGATTTATTGTTTTTCCATGTTATTCCATGTTTGGATGTAGCGGACTTGTATACAAATCACTCTGCATCTGGAAACACGGTGCTTTCTTAACACAATGAATCATGAATCTGGAGTTGAAGTGAGGCAAGATGTCTTGGCTATGCTGAAATCATAACTTCAGTTCAATAGATGGAAGACTCTCTCCCACTTTAAAAGCCCATGTTATTGCACAAGAGGATATTGTGTTCCATTTACGAGGCATTCGAATGTAGACTGCCCGTAGCTTAGTGAAACAGATTTAGCCATGGGTTTCCAAGGAATACTTGGAGCCTTTTTTTTTATTAGAAGAAGTCCACACATTTTTTTATGTCTCACACACACACACACACACACACACACACACAGGCAGCCAGGAGCAGTGGGCAGCCCTGTGTGGCGCCCGGGGACCAATGGCTCCAGGTGTTGAGTCCACGTCGTGGTCGGGGACGGGACAAGAGATGGCGATCTTCTTTGCATGTTTTTTGTCAATTGGGGTTCTTATTTTTGGAAGAGGACCCCGTGTGAGCACGGGGAGAACATGCAAACTCCACACAGAAAGGCCCGGGAATAAATCTGGATGTTACTGGAAGGTGAAACAACACCAGAGGGATTTGACCCTTTTTCCAAAGCCAGAATGGAAAAGTGCAGCGCAAACTGGTATACATTTACAAAAAACCCTTAAGAAGAACCCCTTATAAGGCTACTGAGTTGATTTGTATACTGTGTACTTTTTGTAGTGATTTGTCTTCACCACGAGCGTCACTGTATGATTATTCCTCGATCTCGCGAGATCATCAAACAGGAAGAGGACAATAGTCCAAGATGGCAGCCCGCAGTGTGTTGAGGTCCGTCTGGACCTCCTTAGCTGGCATCAAATCAGTCTCCACCGGCAACAACGTCAGTGCTCTGCAGAGGATAACTGTTCCACAACTCTCGTTTTTTGGAAACACCCAGAGCAGAGGCATCCGTCAAGGTGATATTTCTTTGCAAACGTCAAGTTGTTAGCCTGCTAGCTACGTTACCCTGTAGCATCACCCATAACCTTCTGTCAAGCGTGTCCTGCTGCTGTGTGTCATGATATTTATCTTGTACTTATGAATTAGACACAGACTACTTATAGTCTCATATGATCTGTGGTTTTCTGCGGTCACTTTCATGATGTGGATTATGAAACAACTTCGATTTAGCACATATTGACTAATGAAGAATATTAATATTAGGAAACGAGGAGCGGCTGAAATCAGTTGATATGATTTTCTTTTTAAACTAACCTTAATTGTATTACTTTGCACCATAATCCCTGGCAATGCCTCTCAGAGATAAGTGCCTAGCAGGACAAAAGTCCCATATTTGTTATTTGCTAGCTATGACTATATTTCTGATGAATGACTATTTTTATATTCTATTTTACAGTGGTGGAGAAGCAAGAGGGTAAAACAACAACTGTAAGTAAAATTGTATTTGATGTGAACTGTTATGATTGTGTAAATGCATGCAGAATCTGTTTACATTCATTATTGAGTGATTTTCAAAAGTCAAAAACTGTATGGTTTGCTTTTTAGATTAAAGGTGATTAAGATTAAGGTGTTGAGCATTGGTGTATATAGATTAAGTGTAAACAGAATACTTTGCAACTACTACAGCTAAAATGAATCAACGTATGTACTATTATATTATATTGATTTATTAGATCATTGATTGTTATGGCTTGTATGGTGTCACATCAGGATTATTTTCTAAGAAAACATTCAACAAATAACCCAAAAGAGAAATCACAGCCACTTTATTAAACACAATATTTATATAATAATAATAATGGATCCATGTGTGTGGTTCTTTAAAATAACAAATTGTGTAATGGACATAAAATTCAACAGTGGTCCATCATTGAGAGAAAAGTGTCTACAGTAGGTGAATACAGTACAGTGGGGGAGATTATACCTTTTATCTTAGAGGATGGGAGTTGTATGTAATGTAACCTGCGCTAACTTTGCCACTGAACTGGAACAAAATATGTAACATAACTGTTGTCTGTGCAGATAACACATCTTAGCTGTGATTTAATATCTATATACCATGGCCTGTTGTGGGTTATTGCTTAAGTGACCCCTTGCCAGTTGTGCAGTGTATAATGTGTAATCACATTGGCAAGTAGGAGCATCACACTCATGTTCATCTTATATCTGAATGTTGGGCAATTTTACACATCACTGACATCCATGAAGTGTTAAGTTGCTGTACACATACAATCGCAAGAGTGCAGTTTGAAGCGTAGGCTCTGTTTGATGGATGAGATTCAACAAGTACAAAGCTCCTTTTACCCACATTGGCACAACACTAAAACAATGGGAAGTGAAATGTGGGTGCAATAGATGTGCGACTACACGGCTCCTAACATCACTACGCCGATCAGATTCAGGAGAACTGCCCACATTAAAAAACACAAATTGTTTACAAAAAGTAGCAGACTGGAAAAGAGTCAATAATGGGCTTGGCTGGCACTTGTGGAAAACAGTTATGCAGGGAAACCCCAATGTGTTGTTTACACAGGATAGAGATGCATTCCATATGTGAGAATGGCAACTCTCAGCTTTATAGAACATGGACATGGAGTTCATCCCTGTTTAAGTGTCCTTGTGCAAGACAAACTGAACTTGTGCTCGAACCTCTCTGACATTCTACTGTGTGAGGGGCGTGTGGGGTGGCGGGGGGTGGTAGTGGGATGATATGATGACATGATAGAAAAACCCTTTCTCTCTCTCTCTGCAGTTTACTATTAGTAGTGATGTAGTGATACATCACACCCCATTTTGTTTGAGACCTCTTAGGATCCCGAAACCGGAATAACGGAGACAAAAAAGATAAGCATAAGAAGAAAAGTACCATATCTAATTTCACTGACTCTAGGTGTGTTCATATTTTTCCAGATTGAGGGAACAACAGCAGACGTTCCAGCAGGACTACAACCTCCCAACCCCACCGCCAAGTGCCCTATCTACCAATGGAACCTGCAGCACAAATACAACTACACAGTAAGTGTAGCATAATGACCAAATCATCAGTGAGAGATTATTTAAGGTGTATGAGCTAGGGATCTTTTCCTCCTTCTCTTCTTTAGTATTTTGATTTTCTTTTCTCATTTTTGTTTCACCCTCCCAGGATGTCTTGTTGCTCAGTCAGTTCATCAGGTCAGATGGAGGGATGTTGCCCAGGAGAATCACTGGTCTCTGTCCAGAGGAACATCGAAAGATCACCATCTGTGTACAGATGGCTCACAGAGCAGG
The DNA here is from genome assembly GCA_034670405.1 of Hoplostethus atlanticus. Classification (NCBI taxonomy): domain Eukaryota; kingdom Metazoa; phylum Chordata; class Actinopteri; order Trachichthyiformes; family Trachichthyidae; genus Hoplostethus; species Hoplostethus atlanticus. Next base: position 589,870 of record JAXDDX010000033.1, read on the forward strand.
TCCGAGTTACTGTCTGTCTCAAGTTTGTGTATCGTATACTTCAGTCTCCCTCCACTACAAGTCCTAAATTAACCACCACTTTCCTTTTCTGCTTTGAAACTGGATACCTTAGGTTAAAAAGTGGAAATACTGCAAGATTTCACCAAGTTTCAAAAACACTATAGTATTTTATTGGAGACAAGTAAACAAAGGCACCAATAGAACCTAACAGAAACAAATCCTACTTTTGTACTTCTTTACTGATTGATAGTTGGTCATTTTGATGATACAGAAGACACATTTGAATGAAGTAAACATAAAAAGGTGCTTTGTTTTATTGAAGGTCTGCTCCCTGACCACAAACCCAAACTCCCAGAAGGCCACGTCCCAAAGAGGCCCAAGCCACAGCTCAACAGGTGATGTGTGTGTGTGTGTGCGTACATGTGTGCCATGTGAGCCCTCCTGTGTGTGTCCCACCATTATCTGGACTCCTTGACCAATGGATATGGATATCAAGTCCAGCTCATATTGATATTATTTTTGTCTTTCTAATCCACATGTACCGTTTCATTTTACAGATACCTGACTCGCTGGTCCATTGACTCAGTGAAACCCATCTACAGAATGGGTCTGAAGTGGTGTAAGAAGCGCATGCCTGTTGGCCACCCAGTACTCAGCAACAATGTGTGCTATGGTGTCAAACCCCTCTACATGAGACATTGAGGGACAGAATGCTTGCCCAATCAATATAGCAAATGAAGGAGAGTGGGCGGGACCAATATAGATGGAGGAAATTTCCACTGGATGTTCCTCAGCCACAAAGCCCAAGCCAGCCTTCTCGGTGAATTGGCAATGTATGGTGACTTTCAAAATCCAGCTCTGGGAAAAGGTTGAAAGAGTTTTGTGTGTCTGTATTTATTCTGCCTTTTTGTTGCTTATTAACCTGTTTCACACTGAATCATGCTAAGCACCACCCAGAACCATGTATTCTGTCTTATTTGCTTTTTGAAAAAGTCATCGAAATGAACTCTACCAGCAACTTTGCCTGAGCAGCAACTGGGTCAGTGGTACAGTTTCAAAGTAGGTGGTATGTTGACTGTGTATACTCAAGGCAACACAGATGTGCAAATAAAATGTGTCCGTTTACTCTGCCTCTCAACATGTGTTTACTGTATGAGTCTATGGGAATACCTTTTGTGCATGTGAACCAAATGGAACAAAAATCTTGTATAACTTAATCACAAACTGTATGACTGTTCCTCTTTGTTTATTTGTGTTAAGACAACACAAACAAAAATCCCACATCCATTTTGGTTTTGAGGGTTGGTGTGGAGGATAGAACTATGTACATGAGAAATTGTTAGCTTGGATTAAGGACGATTTGCTGGTCTTTTTTTATAGCATGAAAGGAAGGTCCAAATTCTTGGACCCATCACCCATGTAGACATATCCGTGCTGCGCCGTCATTGGCACATGGAAGAAGGTCAGCCCAAGCCACAACAGGCTGCGAATCACACACAGGTTGCTGCCACATTCAAACTGCAGGCTCCATGATCCTACACACAAACACAGAGATGAGATGAAGTTTATATCAAATATAAATGACGTCTTGCAGAATTGTTACCAAATTAGGGGGATTTTCAGAGTTTGCACACAGTTGAAGAGCCCCCTCTAGTTCTCCCTGCTGACTCCAGATCATTATTCTTAACTGTACACTATTCAGTAATGTCAATTACTAAGGAATTAAAGTCAACCTTAAAGCATTAAAGTTAATAGTTGGCTAGAAGTTTAGTCATTCGTGGGCCAGTTTTCCCTGTCTGCATCAGGGTGGCCTTGCTGCACACAGCTGTCTTCTGCTGGCCTTCAGCCACTGGGAGCCAGGGAATGGGTTTGTAGCAGAAGGCTGCCACGTCATGTTCACTGACTGTCTACACTGCTGAGCTGGATTGAAATGGAGGCTCCAGCATTCATTGGAAGTCATTCCCAGATGAAAATTGGACTATCCCCATGCCAGGGATATTCAAGGGATATTCTGATAAATCAGCCCATTGTGCTTTTGATATCTGCAATCTAACCTGTTTCTCAATACTTTTGGGTGGGGCCATGAACCCAAGACCCAGAGAATTGAGTCATGCATCTGCTACTATGAAAACATAAGGGTAGTGATTGCAGTAAGTTGGAAGTTGTACTTTTCATATGAATCAAATTTGTTTCACCACCATTTCTTGTATTTGAACCCATGTTACAAAGTGTGATTTGACTAAGGGCAAATATAAATTCTGCATGAACAATGCATCATGCAGGCATTAGTGTCCAGGTTGTAACTGCAAGCCAATAATGCTGATGTAGTTTGTTGAGTGTGGCTTTTTCATACTGCTGTGGCATTAGGAGAAATCCAAAGCCATGAATTAGGAGCTGGAAGCAGAAGCCGTTTCCACAAACTCCCAGGCAAGTCTGCAGGATTGTTGCAGGGAAGAGGAGGGGGGAACTCAACTTGGGGTCCCAGAGGAAAACACCTGTCCTTGAGTGGAGATACAGTATACCACATTGTCCTTAGGGTCCCAAGTTGAAGATGTGAACTTCTCCTTCTCTGCTGTGAAGTTCACAGTGAGTGTGGCATTGGGGCAGCTGTGTAATGTTTGCTCGACTGAGGAGGCTGGAGACGTTTGAATAAACTCAAAGTACACACACAAACACATTCGCACATTTCCAAGCCCTCTTAAATCAGACAGCTGTTGCATGCTTTAGTCAAGGGCACTAAACATGCTCAAACATTCTCTCACTCACACACATAGACTTGCGCATACAGGACCTCACTTGAGCTACATTTACTATGGCCTAAGTCCAGCTGAGCAACTAACCTCACACTTAGCAAACAATATCATGTCTGTGTAATATTATTATAAATATTATATAAAAAATGTCAATTTGGTTTGATTTCCTACAATATAAGCTATCCCATTAATTGTTTGCCATCTTTTTGGTTTCTGGTGGAGTTCTCTACCTCTTCTCCTACTCACTTCCCCAGTGAAATAAATTATGATGGTAGAACTGCCTGCAATGTTTCAGTGAAGATCTAAAGGCCAAACTAGCAGTAGGTGGTCCTGGAATCGAGAGCCCAGCCTTGTAATCCAAGGGTAAGAATTGGGTTGCCTGTTACCGGATCATTGCATCAAACATCTCAATGGTGAATCAGTTTGAGCAAAGTCAAGGAGAATTCTTCCAGCATATTCTGAGAATACATATTCCATCTGGTGTAGATGCACAGTCAACAGTGCAAGGACGCCAGCGGGACTCGTGCTGACTTAGAGATTCAGCCTTGCTTCCTCACTCCTGGTGACCCACTATAGTGGCAAATGTTTAATATGACCTAACCATTTTACTGGACACAGAAGGGGGGGGGGGGGAGGCAGTCTCAGTTGTTTCCTCTGATGACTCACTGGTAGCCTGAATCATTATATTGACTCCAGTAACACAGCTAATTTAGATGTAATGTTGCATGGCAGCTGGGAAATGGCAAACATAAGTAACCTCATGTTCTATCACTGACATTATAAAGGCCTAAAGCTTGATGCCTGAGCATTTGCTCAAAATGCAACTGTACGTGTTAATGTGTTCAGGCCATAGGTGGACCTTTTTATGTACTGGTTTGTTTATAGCTTTCCCTTCCCTACCTTTAGGAATGTCGTCACTCAGTGGGTCCAGGAAGTCAATGGATGCGTCCAAATCAGCCATCTCCAGGATGGATTTCTTTTTCAGATTCTTTGGCTCGGTGAAGTGAAGGAAATTGTCAAGCTTCCCTGCCTCCGAGTAAGAAAGACCTGAGGAATAATACACATAGACACGGTGTTCAAACTGAATGACAGCAACGATAGTGGTACTTCATGTGACAGTAGTGACTAGTGAAGTACACACTACATGTGTACTTCACTAGTCACTAGCTCTGTGTCTATTAAGACACTCGTTGGGCCTCTTGAGGAACCACAATGAGACACACACACCATGTGGCACAGCATAAACCATGCAAGGCCACTCTGATGCAGCAAATTTACCGTCAAAGCTGCGGTTGGTCTGGACCAGGCCATGAGGACTCTTGATGAAAGCGCCACGTGGTACCACAGACACCTCCTCATCAATTTGATGAATTGTCACTGCCAGCCTCGTTTCCTCGTTCACCCTGATCTGCAACCAAGAACAGTGACTGTACAGTTACCATGGACATCAGCCTGAAACAACTAAATAAAACCTAAAAAAAACAACAACAATAAATCCAAAATTTTGGGACCCAATCTGTAATTCTCTTGAAGTATTTCTGTTGGCCAAGGTGGGACAGTGTTTTCTCAGAAATTTTATGTAACAGCGATATTTTTAAATTTTGGTTCCACATCTGTCCCCTTTTTGGCCCCAGGTATGGTGTGCTAAAAATGTTCTTCTTTCGATACTTTATCATGTAATTGACCAAAATATAATCAAACACCATCTCTTGCACTGGTGCTAATTTTCTCAGTGTGATGCCATAGCACGGCTGAATGAATACCATGAAAACACTGGCGGAGTCCCCTTTGACTGACTGGTGTGAGAGTCCATGACCCAATGAGACACCCAGACTCAACTCCATCTGTCATAATTACACAACACTGATCACGCTCAGAAGTGCATGGCCTTACCATGACCTCCTCCTCTGAAGCCTCATCCCCCTCTCCTTGCCTGCGTGTCTCAACATGCTCATACTCATATGAGGGGTCTCCCATGAAACGACCCTTGGCAGCTTTGGACACCTCCACAATCATGGACTCTGTGGCAGGGGGAAGTAGATGCCAGTCCATGCAGTTGAAGCTGGAGGGAGCAGACAGACAGAAAGACAGACAACCGAAGCCAAACATAGTTTAACAGCAAAGAAAATCGTAATAGGCCTGCATATGATTTGACATCAAGGGCAGAGACCAGAGACACAAAAAAAAGCAATTAATTCAGCGCCATGTAGGAGGCACGCGCTATTTTACCTGTAAAGATGCTTCCTGTCCTTCATCTCATCCTCTCCCTTTCCCTGGGCAATAAAATAATCCCCATTTATTCCGAGTATTCTGCCCCAAAACAACACACGATTGAATTTGTAGTTTTTCTTCAGGATGACCAAGGAAGTCTGCAGAGCGGCCCTTTGCTCAGTATTTAAAGTATAACCGTTACCAGCAACAAGGTCCACAAAATAGTCCATTCTGTGTATGAAATAAACGCCTATATAATGTAAGCGTTAGCTAAATTAACGTTTTTTTAGTGCAAAGTAGTAGTGCAAGTAGACCAGCTAACATGCTAGCTAAATACAAATCCGGTTGCTAGGTTTGTTGCTAATGAAAACAAGTCTCCCGGTTACTCGTTACGTTGCCATAGCAACGCTCGGAGAAGTTTAAAATATATTTTTAAGGGTATATTTCCCAGTAAAAATAAATTCAAAGTGTTTTCTCGAAAGATTGTGAATGTCTTATTTTCGACGTGTATGCTTGTAATGCCAGTCGACGGTCGTGTCTTGTCTGCTGTCAACCTTTCCGCGTGTGTGTGGAGAGAGAGAGAGAGAATCGACTTCAGCCAACTTCAGTACTGAGACTGGGTGATCAAACAGACTGGTTCCCAGACTGGTCCTTGAGACGGTTTCCAGGGCATTCCCAGCAAACTGAGGATCAATTCAATTTCAACATAACCGCATTCACTTGAAGTCAGTATTAGGAGATTATGTATAATGACTATGCTGATCGGACGTTTCACTCTGCACTGTTCCCCACCTACAGACAACAAAACTATTCTCAAATGGGGGTCAGTGGGACAAAACCTTCAGCAATCTTACAAATGTTTTTTCTTACTTTAGCTACTAAAGCCCACTGAACAGAAATTGAACTGTGTGTGTATGACAGAGAGAGAGAGAGAGAGAGAGAGAGAGAGTGCAGATCTCTCTCAGCTCTCTCTATTATCATTATTTGTAAATATAGTTTGCAATTCTTATTTTTTGATAGTTGAGAGAATGCAGCATAATTTCCAGGACCTTCCTCTCTCCAACAGCCAGAAAGTCAAATCTCCTGTGGTGCTCTGATTGATGGCTCTGTGTGCATGCTTCAAACTCTCTTGCTCCTTCAGCCATGAAGCCCAGCCCAGGCAGAGGGGAGCCGCGGAAAAGGGAAGGACCAAAGAGTCTGGCAGTTGAAGACAGAGTCGGCTCGGCCCTACATACAGCTGGCAGGATGCATGCTTAGATCTCACTAACATGACAGCATGACACCTGGGAATAGGAGTGAACAGGGCTTACTCACTTGCTCTTCCTACCGTGAACACAATCTTTGTGTGTGTGCGAGAGAGGACGACAGAGCAGGAGAGAGTCTTTGTGTTCATCTGAAGGCTATCACTCAATTATAGATGAAATACTCACGGTGTAAATTTGTTGCTGTAGACAAATAGACTAATAAATACAACTAAAGCTTCATGATTTAATGAGAGCTGAAGTTCTCCTATGGCCATAACTCAAGGTAACTTACCGGCTCACGGATGTCTCACATCCCAGAGGGATGTCATGAGTAGGATTTGTGGCCGGAAAATGATAGGAGCAGGGAGGAGAACAGTCATATTGTGTGTGTATGTGTGTGTGTGTTGGGGTTGAGGGTGAGGTGATGTAGCCAGATTCAAGCAAATCGAGACATAATCAAGGATGAGGGAGTGGAGGAAGAGGAGGACAGTAGAGTCAGTGGTGAGGGAGACAAAGATGTAAAACAGAGATGAACATTTCACAGAGGAATCAGTGTGACTTTGAGAAATAGATAGAAGAAAAAAGACAACAACTGATGCAAATACTACATCAGTACTAAAATACCAGTACTTTATTAATACAGCATCACTGTGTCGCTGTGGTACAATGGACAGTTACTGAATGCACATCTGGGGCTTCTGCTGTAGCAGAATACAACAGCAGCACCCCCCTCAGGAACGACAGGTGAACAACTACTGCAAACATTCACATGACTAATGAGAATTTCCTCCTTACTTCTTTATTTGCGGACCATCTGATACGGTGGGAAATTACAGAGAATTTAATTCTGGATGCATCAATTCTATGGTGCTTGTCACCTGCATTTGACCTCAAGAAAATCAAACAAACATTTCTAACAAGTGGGCGATCAGCTAGTGTGGGGCTGACCTCCTGCTGGATGATGCACACCTTGATTGACAATCTTAACCTTGTCACCACCACCACCACCACTGTGTTCCTTTGTGCCATTGGCTTTACACCCCCCTCAAATCCAAGTTAGGAGCTTTACTTCCATGCAAGAAAACAGAAATAAATTGTTTATATCACCCATGGCTTCCTTCTAACCATAGCCACAGATCTGAGCACAGTACTGTCTGACTATGCCCTAACCATTACCAGAAGATCTGTCCTTAAAAACAGTAGTCAGAGTTTTAATAACGCCTAATCTTTGCTCATTTCCCATTCTGGTCTGCCTATTCCCATGCCACACTGGCTCTGTGCGTGGGTTGAAATTGCCCAAACAAAAGTGCCTTGGTCTGGAGTCACATGCTTTATCAGTGGCAGTGATTTCAGATGCCTGGACCTCTGCCCTTCTGGCTAATGTAGTCCGCCAACACAAAAGGGAGGGAGAGTGGGGTGACTTTTCCGCAGAGTACCCCACACAGAGCAGTTGTACGTGTACACACAAGGACAACCCCCCAGCCACCCACCCACTCACACAGACACACACTTTCAGCAGTTCGCCCAGGAAGACACCTCATTAGAGCTGGCACTCAATGTGGAAGTTTTGGGGTAGGAGGCGGGAGTCGTAACACAGACCCCCCCGCCCGCCCCCAAACCCCCAATTGGCTGGGAGGGAGGTAAGCAGCGGCCTGTTTCTGTCCTGGGTCCCACTGCTCTGGGAAACTCACTTCCCAGGCGACCAGCGTTGCCACGGCACTAATCCTGAGGGACAAAAGGTGGGAGCGCCACAGAGCACGATGCTGCCGCAAGCTCTCATTGGCTGGCAGAAGGCCACGCGATGCTGTGATTGGCTGGTGCTATGTTTATATACAAATTGGAGCGGTCAGAGTTCACATCCATCGATCTTGATGGTGACATGAAGGAAAACTGCCCCCCCACCACCACGCCACCTCCGGAACTCTAAATGGGTTTAATTCCTATTTGATACACGTGTGCGCACACACGCACGCGCACGCACATACACACACACACAGCCCTTGTTTCTTAGCATGGGTAGGTTCAGTGGCCCGGGAGTGAAGAATGAAGTGAATACTGAGAGAGGAGTGAGATTACTATATAAAGAAGTGTCGGCGGTATAAAGCAGCACAGACAAAAACAATGCCAAGAATGTGCTGAGGGCCCTGGGTTACACACCTACACACACACACCTACACACACAGACACCTACACACACAGACGACAGGATAAATGTTTTGATCCAGAGTAGGGAGTGTTGTTTAAACTAGTAATACCAAACAGGTTAAACCTCTTCCACTTGACTTGACATGGCACGTCAACACACTGCAGTATACCAAAGCAGCCAGTAGATATACATCAATACATTTGTTTTCCTCAAACCCAACCTTCAAAATGTATCCTCTTGATACTTTTTTACCTTAATACTGTCCCCATGTACTTCTTTGTATTTCCCGAACTCATTTAATATTTACAATTTCGCTGTTTCACCTTTTCTACCCAGTGATGTATCAACATTTCTGCCTGTCATTGCATTCCCACAAATGATGTCCTACCAGATTAGTGATTAGGTCAGAAAGTAGAGAGGGCAAATGGTATTTTCTGTCTGAAAATGAGAGATAAAATACAGAAGAACATCTGGAAATGTGTGAAGGAAGAAATGTAACAAATAATGGAAGTGTTCAAGGGCCAAGAGTGGAACAGAGTACCTTAATGCAAATCTCAACATTATATGTATGAACGTCTGAGCGAGGCCATGGACCACTCCTAGTAGAGCCGACTTTCACACACCCTCCAGCTGAAGTTGAACCATGTGGGTCTGAACTGAGCCAGCTAGTCTGTGGTCTGAGCACTGTTTAAGTTGAGGTCAGGGTTCAGCGTGTGGTTTTGGAATGCTGTATACTGTAGCTCTGGCTGCCGCTGCTGGCTCGGCCTGGACAGAACCGCTTCCCAGGCTCCTGCAACCCTGATTTCCACATTACTTCTGCTCCGCTGAGCTGGCTAAAGGCAGTCTCTCAAACAGCGAGCGAGCATTAAACACAGACCACATACACACAACCCAGAGACAGTATATCAGGTGTCTAATAACACTCTCTCTCTCTCATCTCCTTCCCAGCTCATCCTCAGAGCTGCATGAGCATATCTGTAAGTTATTAGTGCCCCCGCATCCCCGACTCTGCACAACTTTCTCATGTGACCTTATTGAGGCATGTCTGTTCAAATATGTCTCCAAGTCTCTTTGCATGGGATTCATGCAGTGTGTGTTTGTGTGATAGGTTTTCATATTCTCAATTACTGCATGCCGGGAGATCAGTGTGTGAGAACAGACTTTATACACTACCTTTTATTACACACTCACACAATGAAATAACACGTGTGTATGAGCAAACAAGCGAGAGATTGTTTTGTAATACTTAATCTCTGTCCAACCTTAGGGGCCAAGCAACCCTGGTAACCCTTGTGCCTTTAGATATTATGAAATTTATAGCATATCTCAGCAAAGAAAACATTAAAATTGGCACTTTTCAGTGTCTCTTCGTAGACAACCTTTGAGCTCTGCCTGTGCTCACTGTCAAAATATAATATGCAGTTATTAGCAGTACAAATATGTGTGATGGTCCCAAAATGTATATGTGCCTACGTGCATGCATCCATCAGTTAGGGCTGGAGGTTTCGGTATTTCTTTTTTGCATTTTACCAATCGTTTAATCTCTAGTTATTTGTCAAACAATAAACAAAGCACATGGCGAACTGGACCTTAATGTTGTGTCTCTCTCTATGAATGAGACCTTGAACACAGAGTTGCTCTCATAAGATCTCCCCTAGGCTAAAGAGTTTGCAGATTATTTTGTGCTAGTTTAAGAGGCTTTTAGGGGTGTTAAAGGGTAATTCCGGTATTTTTAAACCTGGGCTCTATTTGTACATATTAGTCATTTATACCCCAAAATAGGTAGAAAAACATTTGGAATTGCTCCAGTAGATCGCCTCAGCCGGCAGTCAGGAGACGAGCTGCAATGGCTGCAACGTAATCCGCAGGGGCAAGTGTGCGCAATCAAAGTACATCCACTAAAAGTGCTTGTTTTTGCCATTGATTTTTAAAAATACCGGAATTACCCTTTAAGGCCCATGTATACATCACAAGTAATTAGGAAAGCATAACAAGTGAAAAGTGTGTCAGTGGCTAAAGCCAGGAAGTACTCATCTGTAGCTAAGCCATGAAGAACCACATCTGTAGTTACTGTTCCTGATTTTCACTGTTCGTCTCAAGAACTAGTGTGAACCTCCATTAGGGTACACTGATCCTAATCCAATAACAAACCCCCCTCTTTTCATCTCAGCTAACAACCTAGATATGTTGTTATCTTAGCACTTCATTACCCATATTTAACAACTAGGCTAATCGCTATGGCACCCTAAAAACAACTTGAATGACAACAGAGGTCTTTCTTAGCTGGGGTAGGTACCGTGGTGAGAAAGGGGAAAAGGGCAGGGGAAAAAGAGGAGAGGGGAAACGGGAACAGGAAGGGAGACAATAGTGAAAGATCAGGTGAGGAGGAGTTAGTGGAACTGTAACCCAATAAAGTGGTACATACCCATGTCAACATGAGTTACAAGAGACCTTCAATGAAACACTGTGCATTTCTCCTTTTTCAATGCTTTGCCATCCCCTCACGGCTCAACAGTGCCCCCCATTGATAAAGCACACTCACAACCTGTAAATTTCTATTATTTCTATTATTTTAAAATTGCATGTGTCAGTAAATTGAACAGTGAAAATTGTGCTGCCATACATTACTCTATTAATACCCGTCTAGTGAACAGAATGATTGAACATAACAGTTTGACAAAATAATGATATAACTCCTTGTTAATCATAATAATAAAAAAACATTTTAAAAAGCTACAAAACTTTTCTTTGTCATTTATGGACAGTGTACATTGTAGTTGTAATATGTGTATGTTGGTCTTTTTTGTACTGTGCTAATTGTCTTTAAACCAATAGACAATTAGTTCAAAAAGGTACAAAACATTAAAAACAGGAAGCTCTTGTCCTCTCTCAGTACAAAAAAAACCAAACTGCTATAATGATATTAGCCAAGATAGCCTCCTTGGCAAGAGCTATCCACTGGCATCAAAAAGGCACAATGGAGAGTCTGCATAGACAAGAATTACAAACATACAGCAAGCTCTGTGGTCCACCTCTTTGGCATCAGTGGCTCTGGCTTCATTGTTTTGGCCTGACCTTTGTACAATTAGCATTCAGCACTTGCAGGAAATATCTTACAGTAATTTGGATACAGTCTTTGGAAGGAGAAGGGTCTTTGTAAACCGTATGCCTTGTTTGAAAGAGAACTTTTTGGTTTAACATGGCTGGACTGGTCCTTGTCACAGACGGCATTTTAACTGCGCTTTACAGAATGATCAACAGATAAGACTTTTACCGACTTGTCATTCGAAGGAGTTTCCCATGGAAATGCTTCTCTTGCTTCACTAAACTTCAGTTCTTAATGGACCAAATATTAATTTATCCTATTTACCTTCTTTCCTATAGAGAGCAATATATCTTCGACAAAATGTCGTCAATAATACTTTCACCGTATATTTTTCCAAAAATAGAGAGAAGGTAAGGAAGTCCATTACAAAGTTTTCCTTGTGTTGGACAGTACAAATTCTGGCTTCGGTAACCTTTCCTCTCTCTTCTCTGGTAACATCTGGAGTTTCCCTCCAGGGGACAGGCAGTGTCTGATTCAGCAGTAGGGTGGAGTTGAATTCAAAGTCTGATCTATGTAACTGACTTCAAACAATGAAATCATCATAAAGGTGGGACATTCATAATCAGCACTCAAGGGCATCTTGACTCCAGAGCGCTGATCCAGGGCTCTAATAGATTGATTCAGGGTTCCAAGAGGTTGTCCTCCACTGGGCTGGAGCAGTGTGCTGGGCTGCCCTCTGTAGAGCCATAAAACGGCTGAGGGTCAGGCTCCTCTGGATAGGTGTTGGGGGACTTAGGACTAAGCACTCTGGGGAGGTAGGTCTGTGGACATACAGAGGAGAGAGAGAGAAGTACTGATGGTGTTCAAAGGAGAGATGAAGGGTCTTTCTCGATATGAGATCTTGTGGGTTACTGTGTCCTCCATGAGGCACTTGACGTGATATGTAATGGCCAAAACAAAATAATGCTGAGGACGGATAACGATCCCAGAGGTTTAATAGCCAACCAAGGATGCATCAGGTACTGTGCATCAGTGACTTGGCAGACAAGAACAAATTGGAAGCCCTGAGTTTCATTGCTAGAACGCATCACGTCCAACCAGTTTACTATTATACAGAGCCAGTTCAATCAGCTAGGAAAATGAACACCTGTGTGTATTAATCAATCGCGTGACATCAAGCACACAGCCCATCTCAAAACTGTAATGATGCTTCTCTGTGCTTGTGTTCTTGAGAAGTTTTGTTCTCTCCAAGTCGGTCTGCACAGGGACATAAGTATCCACTTGGCATTCTCGGATTTACTGGCGGGTTCAGAACTCTGAGCTCTGGTATTTCTTCCCTTCTCCAAATTAGTTTCACTTCTCTTGCCATTTCCAGGGCAGCTGAAGTGAAAGTAATGAAGTGGAAGTTTATGAATGTTACAAACCAAGCAAATGAGGAATAGGGTAGAATTTCAGAATTTCCAGCAAAGTTGGGAAAGGGTCTGATCTTAATTGGACTCATATGGTTTATCGAGATCAAATAGAGGGTCAGTAAAATTAGCTGTGAAATTTGTGATAGAACATACACTTACCATGCTGTTGTCTGCCTTCCCATCTATTGTATCATCATCCTCCTCTTTCACCTGTAGGAGAACACAAAATGGATAAAGGTTGAAAGCACACAAACACACACACACACACACACACACACACACACGCACACACCACACACACGCTTACCGTGTAGTTGTGTGGACTGAGGTGCTTGAAGTGTCCGAAGCAGGTGTAGCTGATGCAGATGATGACAGTGATAAACAGGATCACCAATGTGAAGAGAGACGTGTCAGCCATGAAGCCTGAGACCACCATACATGTACACACACAAATACAGAGAGTTAAGATGGTGGCATTGGAGATTTTACTGATTTCAATAGCCTATACCCAAGAGATACACACACATATCTTGTAAGGATAAGATGTGCAACTGCATATGAGAACCTATATGTAGGTACATCGTAAGGATGAAATGGTTCACAGCTCTCACAGTTCGGTGGGTACATCCGTGTTGGGGTTATGGTTTGGAACATTTTTAGTACAGCTGGCGAAAATATTGAGCTATTACTTTAGTGGTACCCTTTTGCAAAACAGGTCAGTTTGTTGACGTACACTGCTCCTTCTTGTAGATGCATGTCTCTCACCTGTCCTGACGACAGAGAAGAAGTAGAGCCAAATGAGGCAGATGATGGGTGCCGCCAGGGCTTGATTGACAGCTCCTAGGTGGACCTGGCAATCCAGGCGGGTAGGCAGATAGGCAAAGTACATGTTGTGTTTGTCTGCTAGGTGCTTCAGCATTAGGTACAGGAGGCCTGGTGGAGTTAGACACACACACATAGACTAAGAACCCAACCATGCAATTGACTGGACTGAGATACTTTGGGTATCCAAAGCAGGTGTAGGAGGGGAGGGATATGTTGAGGAAAAACAGAAACAGTGTCAATAAGTGAGCAAGAGAATGAGAGATCTACAGAAAATATAGATGAGGGAATGTGTTTTGTGTGTGTGTGTGTGTGTGTGTGTACAGCACTCTGAACCACTCACCAAAAGGCACGATGACAGGACAAGTGATGCTGTAAGCCATGATGACAGTGAACACACACAGGGTCCAGCCATACATGGCTCCATATTCAAACTCATAGGCCTGGTTCTGTAAACAGGAGTGGAATAAGAGGCGGTTGCTGGTCATCAAGTACTTAAATTAACCAAGGGTATAGATAGAAGTATAGATGTTGAGGTGGACTTTGTTAGAGAAGAGCTATACTGGAAATTGTACAGAATCTTTTCCTCTAAATTTCCCCTGAACTTGCAGGCCAAAGTTGCAAGAGCGGGAAAAGGAGAAAAGGTCACATTTTCTAAGGCAAAGCAAATGTGGCTTTGAGTATTTTTGTTCTAAAATGACAGTAGGACATCCAGTGAACTTCAGTCAAGATAGACACAAAGAGAGAAAAGACAGCATAGCATGTCAGTCTAGTCACAATATATGGACCATTTGGCTGGCCAGAGCACTACTCTACTCCACCCCAAAACAAAAGCACCGATACTTGAATGAACTTGTCCTGATAAGGGTCGGAAAGACCGAAAACGTTGACGGACAATAAAACCAGTGCAGAGGTGATTCTGTGTGTGCAGGGAATCTTTTCATTTTTTCTCTATCAACTTGATTTTTGGGATATATGATTCCCAGCACCACAAAAAAGGAATAAAAAACATTCAGCTATTCAGGGTATTCAGCTTACTTTAACTTAAATGAATGATGCCATGACTAACCTGTTTGACATATTTCCTCTCAGCAGCAGAACGAGCAAGCATCATACGGATGGTGTAAAGCAGTAACCCTGGCAACCGCAACAAGTCCATCCCAGAACCCACCAGGCCCGCCGTGATGACGTAGTTGACGAAGAACGCCCCTTGGTCAGGTAAGAACACACACCTGGAGGATAGTGGGGAGGGAGGAAAAAAAAAAAGAAGACATGACAAAAGGAGAGGGGGGCGGTGAGGGACAGGAAGGAAAAGGAGAAAAGGTAAGAAAATAGAATCTAGGTTAAATTACAATGAAACAATGAGCCATTCTGCACATAAAACAGAGGCACAATTTAGCTTGGCAGAGTTACTGCCCTTTATAATATATGATGTGGTACATTCTTAATAAGAGAGAAATAAAAGTGGGGATTACTTACTCAAACCTAAGCTTCCCATCTGACAGAAACTCATTATCAAACAGCCAGCGGAAAAAGTATGAAAGACTGATGGGGAAGAACAAAAAACATCACAGCACAATTAGGCAGGAGTTCTGGTCGAAGCTATTGATCGTAAAGACGACCCTTGGCCAGGGAGGATTCCCTGTCATTCCCTGTCCCTGTCAGAGTTTAAAAATTGGCCTTTTACTGTGTGTGTACACATCCAGTAATTCAGCCAACTAGTTTCTGGAAAAAAACTCAGTTTGTCACTGAAGCAAAGGTGGCATGACATCAGCTGTCAACAGCCAATCACATTGTGCGCCTCCTTGTTTCCCTACAATTGTGCAACTGTTCTGTTCAGTTCTGTGCAACAGTCAACCGGCTGCCATCTGGCTGATCAAAATGGACAGAGAACATTTAGGACTATGTTTGACATTTTCATTGATTATTAACCTACAACTAAACATGTAATTCAGATACTGAGGAAATGTAGTACCGATTACCTGGTGAGTCCCAACGAGGGTAGGATCAGCACCATGAACAGCAGGAAGAAGTACAGCTTGTGCATCATGCTCAGCTGCTCAGTGGACCTGAGACACAGATGGCACTGGATCAAGACATTTTCCTCTCTGAACACAAACCAGATATTACACTACGACTGTATGTGTGTGTGTGTGTGTGTGTGTGTGCATACCTGCTCCAGTGGGCCTCTCCTAGTGTAGAGTAGTAGACTATGGTAGGCAGCAGGGCAGAGAATGACCACAGAATAAGAGTGGGGAAGAACTGACTGATGATAGCACTCTGAAAGGCAAAAGAAAACACTGTATAATCATAGTTTTAACATCACAATTGTGTTAGTAAGTATGTGGTGTATCTGTGTGTGTGTAAGTCTCACGTTGAGGTAGTCGATGGGCCTGGTGACATTGAACTTGTCAATGGTGTTCATAATGATGGAGGGAGTGGTGAGGAAGAAGAGCAGCACGAAGAGGAAGATGTTGAGCAGCAGGCAGCGCAGCCACCAGCGAACACCCTGCACCGAGAGATTGTCCCTGGGGCAGAGGAAGACAGAAGCAACTGGATAGTTACACAAGGAAAGGCAGTGCTAAGCAGGGAAAACGTACACACTTTTAGACACGTTTACATTTATAATACTAAAAAGGTATAAAAACAGATTGTTAGCAAAATGAAAGTTGGCTGTATCCGACAAGGTCCAGAATGGGCCATGTTTACCGATAGTCAGTGATCGTTGCACTGCACTCAAATTCAGAGAGACTTGATGAATAGGTCTGGTGTTGAACTGCAGACTAAGTTGTCTTTAACCAGGGCACATGGTTTCCAAGTAGCACACATAAAGGGTTGATGTTTGGAGCCTTACCAGTAAACATTATTGGGATGTGGTGCATAGCTGACCCTCCAGTTCTTCACTTTCAGAGGTCCACTATTGGATGAAGGCTGGGGCTCCCGCCCACAACAACTCCTCACTGATCTATCATCACTGCTGTTTCTGCCCCCACACTCCAGCGCATTGAAGTCTTTCAGGATGCTGAAGGGAGTGAACGACAGCTGTCAATGATACACATCGACAAAATCAAACTGTTGCTTTAAAACGTGAATGTTATGGAAAACTGGCTGAAATATAAAGTATTAGAGGTCTGGGATTCAAGGTTAAAGCACAGATATAGATACAAATACAGGCAGAAATAGACCGCTTCAAATAAGTACTTACAACTTCGCCATAGCCTCAGACTGCAGTGTGACAAAGGCCATCCCCAGGGGGCGTTGTGGCGCCAGTTCTGTCTGCCTTCTCAATTCCTGCAACAACTCTGCCTCTTGATTGCGGTAGTACTCTATTGCATCTACCTGAAGGAACAAATAGAAACACGCATACACACATCCACATACAGAAAACATTCAAAATTCAAAAATTCAAATACACACATGAAGGTATTGTGGCACAGATTACCCTGCACTGTAGAGTTACAGTTTAGTCTATTTGTAGTTGGTCTACTAAACATAATGGCTGCATATACAGTGGCAGAAAACAGTAGTAAGCTGCTATAGCAACACTAAACAAAGAAAGATTGTCATCTATGTGCAAAATACTTCACATGCTTTCCTCACTCACTATCACCGTAAACCAATAACACTGAAATGACCTTTTCATTTTCTCTGCAGTCATAAGCAACCTATATGCAAGTTACTTCTTACTTTTCTCAAGAGTTGAAGAGATCTTAACATGAGACTAAAAGCAAGTAAACACCCCTAGTTAAACTATCAAATAGTGTGGCCCATCTCACCTGCTCACAGTTGGGGCAGAAACAGAGGTGGCCGCACAAACGGGGGTTAATCATGGCAGGTTTCCCTGTTCTCACCAGAACCTGCTCGTAGTAGCGTAGATTTTTTCCAGCTCGCAGCCTGGGGTGGGAAAAAAAAAACACAACACACAAATTGCTTTAGCTTAATAAGTGAGATTACATGGGTTAAAATGCACCAAATCACTCAACAGTATTTGAACAAAGCCCTTAAGAGAAGTATGATGTTCATATTGGAGTCATCTCTTGGTTTCTTACCTCTCCTTGTCAACGTGCATGAGCTTGGCCACATCATAGCCCAGCGTCACAGCACTCACTTGACAGGAAGGGTATGCATCTCTGTAGTAAAAGAAAAAACAGTACTAACTTTATCAAGTATCAAAACTGTGAATTTAATATAAGAACACAGAATACCATTAAAGGGTCTACTCACATGAAATGGGTCTTTACAGCCTCCTCTGTGGCTTCTTTAGGGACTGAACACACAAACAAGGCGTTTCTGGTCTACAAAGAGGGAACCAGGATGACGGATTAGATTTAGGTAAGGTATCAGGTATAGATGAGCCTCACTTGGCATCTACTAACTTAGCTTTGTAAAATGGGTGATGTTGCTGTATGTGTATATATGTGTGTGTGTGTGTGTGTGTGTGTGTGTGTGTGTGTGTATATATATATATATATGTGTGTGTGTGTGTGTGTGTATCATCCTATCATGCCAGGATTATGCATGCAGCTCTACATAATCTGGACACAATCAGGAGCAGGAGGGAGAAGTAATGTGGACATGATTTAAATCAATACAGCCAGAGGAGACATGTAACAGTGTGGATGCCGTGGATGCCCAGAGATGTGGGAATCGTGGAAATCTTAGATAGTCAGAGACTCACCGTCTCCCTGCGCATGTCTTTGATCTGTGACGTGTGACGTCGCAGCAGCACAACCGTCAGGATCAGGTACAAAACTGCAAACACTGTATGCAGCCACAACAATTTGTTTCTAGAAGCAAAAATGGTGAGCAACTGTTAGCTTTGTGTAAACCAGAAAAAAAACATTTCTCTGCAATACAAGTTTCATGTGCTATATGTCTACATGATCAAATTTCAATTACCCTTTTTGAAGATTGGCAATCGTCGTCCTCCCAAAATTGTATGGTTGATTGCCTGAAAGAAATATTTAAAAAAAAAACACAACTTTTAAACATAAGATTGTTTTTAAAGCATTCATATTTTCATGAGATATCCAGTAAACACACACCTGTAACCCATAAAAGTTCACTAATGACAACAATTATTTAATTATCAATGTTCTAAAATCACTGCCTCTCATTATTGCTTGAAAGATAGAAAATAAGCGCCCAACCCACCCAGCAGGTCTCCAGACAGGTTGACAGGCAGGATGATTGAGACAGAGGTGACAGTGATAACTACCAGCAGGGTGATCAGGTGACGCTGGAAGGACAGGTAGTGGACGGCGTCGATACCACATCTGGCTTTTAACTTTTCCTCACTGAGCGCACACACACACACACACACACCACACACACACACACACACATTATAGGAAACATGTGTGCATGTGCACAAAAAACACACATTTATGTAATGGATAAAGCACCAGACTCAAATTACATTTATTTAGAATCACTCACTCCATTCGGATGACGTAAGGCAGCCAAGAGCAGAAACCCTACACAGAAACATCTTGATTACTATGACATATATAGACAGTAAAGGAAGATTATGGTAATATTGGATTCTATTGATAAGTGATAGTGTCAGTCTGGTCTCCCAAAAGCATCTTAGGACTAAAACCATATTAATACAACAGTATGTCAAGTCAGTGAAACAAAGATGATCTTGGATGGTTCAGAATATGAGATACTGACGTGACTAGTCATCTTGATCATTACTGCTATTCTTAGAAACTTTATGAACACAGACCTTGGTGGTGAAACAGAGGACAAAGATTGGCTTTTCCATACCATTTCATACTCAGGGTCCTCAGTATTGGATGACATGCGTCCATAACGACGGTGTGATGACTCATGGAACCTGATACACATAGAGCAAGGTGAGTGACAAGGATCTAATCAAATTTTACCCTTCTCAGGGTAAAAGGGTTCAACAATAAAAACTAACTGTGTGATGTCATGAAACTGACCCTTCGTTGTCAGAGACCAGCGCCAGACGCCCATAGTCCCAGAGCTTCCTCCTGATGATGGAGAAAAGCATCAGCAACACCTGTCGTGAAACGTAGAAGCAATAAACTTTAGCACATAGCGTAGCACATATTGCATGACTGGAAGAACTTTCTTGCGCTCTTCTCATAGTAGAGTAGTTCAAAACAATATAATGAAAATGTTGGTGGGCAATGTGTCTGGCATACTCCGCATGAGAGAGAGAGAGCATGACAGATAAATATGGTCACATGTTTTCCTTTGTGACTGTCACTTGATCAGAAAGACAGCACACATAGACACACACATACTGTATACCTACACACATAACTATATACACAGTGACACAGGAAGACACACACACACCAGAAATACAATGAAGTCGAGCAGCAGTACAATGGGCACCCCTCCGAAGCTGACTCCCTTGAGGACGGTGCTCTGTGTGGAGCTGAAGCAGGTGCTGTTGTCAAAAAAGCCAGGGGTATGGTTTCTGCTCAGCAGGGACTCCCACAGGGAAGACATCACTGGGGTGGAGTGAGGAGACTGCAGGGATTGAAATTGTATCATGAGAAAGGTGGAATTGTAAACCAACATAGCCCCTGGTTTCTGTGGGCCGGAACCCAAAATAGGTCATGGACCTGTTATGAGTGGATCCCCTCAAGAAACATTTACCGATAAACAGGATCGAGGGTGACTACCATTTTTATGCCGGTTCTAATAAAATCTAAGAGCAGTTTTACCCAAAACATGTGTCTATAAATAAACATATATCCCTCAGGGCAACCAGGAAGATGTCTCGCTAGACAAGTAACGCTGAAAAACGTTGTGATGTTTAACATGTGATTCAGCTAAATTGTTGTCATAGCCTAATTACCAGGAAGAAGACAAACATTTTTCTGCGTTCCAAATAGCTGACCTCAAGTGACCCCTTACGAAGGCATACCATGACATGTAACACAATTTCAAGGTTTCAAAAGTACATTTTTTCTTGTTTAATATCTGATCTGAATGTGCCAGGTCTTATCTCTGGCTACAACTACCATTTAAGACCAGTACTATGAGGACATTTCTGTATTGGGTTGGGCTTTTATTCCTCAAAAAGTATGTGTATCAACAAGCAGCCAAGCTAGACAAACATTTCAGTGGTTGGGGAATGATTATCAACAAATTTGCACAAGTTCCATTTTCCTTAACTTTTCCAGGCCTGGAAAACATTTTTTTTTTTTTTAAATTCCATGACTTTTCCAGTTTTTCTGTGACTCTGAAACCATTTTAAAACGTTTGAAAGTCCAGGAGATACCCTATGAATCTGATGTAAGTATTTGTTGTGCTATTTGGGTGAGTAGCTACTGTGGAAACCTAGCATGAATGTTAGGAAAGAGGGATGGGTGAGAGCGGCCATGTTATTGAAGTTATCGAGTTAGCACCTCCCATCAAAAATGTTTCACTGAGTCAGGCCCGCAACACCCCCAGAAGGCTCATCGGTAAGTTCAGACATCTCAGAACCAGCCCCACACCTGCTCTTAACACAGATCACAACAGTAGTAATACAGGGTGCCTGCGGGTCCTTAAAAAGTCACAAGTCTCAAAATAAATTATCAAAATGTAAAGTCTTAAAAAGTATTACAATGTTTTAAATGCAGTTATTAGAGATCTTATTTTCCATCATGCAATGAGGTTTGTTTGTGCTGCATGTTCACTTTTAGATTAATACAGAACAGGGTTAGTAGTACAATGTGCAATGCATCTGCTTTACTATACTATCCACAATTGGACTTCATCCTTAACCAATTAATTTGCTGTTGTCGAACTTTCATTAGCTATGTTCAGTCAGATATAGTCTGTTTTCCACAGTTTTGTTTCTTTATTTTGGTTTTAAAAAGTATCTTCAAAATCTATTTGGCTTCCTGAAACTTGCAGACATCCTGTTAATATGTTGAGCCTGGGTGCATTTCACATTTGCGACCCTATGTGTGTAAAGGGTGATATTTTAATTAATGTAGCGACATTTTGTGGCCTTTACTCAAATTAGTGTCACTAAAACACTGAACATGAAAGTTTCTTGCAATACAGGGCAACGCCTACCTGTATATTGTGGAACAGTCTACTGTAGCAGCAGATTTAACAATATTTAACAATAAAGGGGATGTTGTCATGATCCGCTGTCTGACCCTCAGACGGAGAGGTAAAGATAAAATACCAATAATGTTTCACTACACAAGACCATGTCAAATCCCAACTGTCACAAGTCATTACCAGAGCCCTCGCGCCCTACCTTGCTCGAGATGGAACGGACCGCGCTTTGAGTCACGAGAAAGCAGTTAGGATGTTGTCGAACTGTTGACTTTTGTACTTTCTAACGCCCTGACATTAAAATACACGAATAACAATCGTGTACAAATAACAACCTGCAAAATGGATCATGTCTGCTCTCTGCTTGCGTGACACTTCAGATAATTTGCTTTGCGATACAGATGGTGAGGCTGTTCATTTATCAACAGCTGTTGACTCTTGATCAACGACAAGACCAAGAGGATATGCATATAGTGAAATGAAGTCATCGCTGTTGTTGTTGTTGTTGTTGTTGTAATACTGTGGACGCACCCAGTAGTTAACTAATACAAATTTGGTTAGTTGTTGTGGTGAATTTAAGAGGCTGGATAAACAACGCCAACGTCAAAGTCTGCATATACCACGTAAGCTCACGTAACGCTGCTATCTTACCTCAGCACAGGCACAAAAACATCCGCTAAACTAACTCGCTAGCGTTACTTCGTGTCCCATCAGGCCATGTCTCTCAAAGCTAGAAATGACTCTTGTGTTTGCAGGCGCTTGCGTAAGTGTGCGGGTTGTGGACGAACCTACCTGTTAGTTATCCGTGGAAAATGAAACTGTAATACCCGAAGTCATCGAGAGGAACTCTGCCTGATGCAGTTTGAAATTGGTCTTCATGTTACACTTCCGCGTATGCGCAGACCGCCGTCTCCTGCGCAGTGGACGTGTTCCATTCAACAAAGTAGGACCTCGTCGAGTGTCCTTGTATTTTCCCCTGAGAGAATTATGGCAACTACGCATACCTGGGGGGGTTATTTTTTTGACATATTTACATGCAAGAAGCTCACTGTTTAGGGAGACATTTATAAAATAGAGCCCCACCCCCTCCGGAAATGAGGACGGGGAGAACCTTAACGACGAATCGCTGTCATATTCATATTCCTATGGTCTGTGCTATGCACATGCGGGTGACAGAGGGGGTAAGCGCCCCTGCCCTTTTGGTCTTTTAACCAAATTTAGGTCAAATAATCAATATTTCCTGGCTGAAAGGGTGTCCAAAAAATGTGTTATTCATGTGATTTAATCAAAAAGTCATACTTGAGGGACACCCACCAGCACTGCAGTTCTTTACATTTTGTAAAGGGCATCCTTAGGGCACAGGGCTTTGTGACCTGACCAAAGACCAAGCTTGTGCCTGGTCAATCTGCTGTTTGACACACTATTAGTATTTCATTATATCAGCTCTGGATAAGAACATCTGCTAAATGGATAAATGTTATTTCCATGTTGATCAGTGCTGCTCTACAGACAGAGCATGGGCTGCACTTAGTGCTCCTGTCCTCCCTATAGGTGCTCCTAATTGTGGCAGACCTTGCCACAACCTCCCTCCATCCCTTGGTAATATTCACTGGTGTCTCCTTAATCTGATTCAGACACTCCTCATAAGATTTATCATTTCTATTGGCTGGAAAATAGAATGAGCATATGAAGATTTCCTTGAGACCACACCTGTAGAATGAAACTTCTAGTAGCCAATTTCTCAAGAAAGTGCCCTTTAAAAATGTTTTGGCCCTGCCCCTGGAGGACACGCCGCTGCCTATAAAGAGTTATAGTGTGTCTGCGTTACTCAATAGTGTGTTTATAGTGACCTTATCGTAATTTATGAACAGTTATGAATGGTTTGTTGTTGTTTTTTAATTTGGTATGGCATTGTTATAGGATTATCTGTGGTATGAGTTTTGACCTATAGTGGGTGCGAGTTTTGCCCTTTTTGTTGGAGGATTTTTTTTAAAAGCCAACAGACACACTTCAAATAAACAAATTGATCTGTACCTATTGACTAAATTATATTCCACGTGCAATTATGCATTATATATACTGTGATGCTCTCTGTTCATCAATATCAGACACCAATGCTGTGCAGCAGCAGCAGCAGCAGATTACCGAGTGCAGTATATGGACTGGGTAACTGTGCACAGTAGTATGCTCTACTTCCTTCAGCTTTCCAGTAGAGCTAGTTATTTTTGTACTTGATGGGAGAACACCTGTCATTTCCTTTTGCCATTAACTAGACTGGTGGAGCTACTGGATATACAGTACATGGACTGATGCCACACAGCAAAAAAATACTTTGCTCATCAACTTTGCTCATCAAAGTACCTTTTCCAAGCAACGTGGTGAAGGCATAAATCACCAACCTTTTGGACAACTGACTAGTTCAGAAAAATAGAAAAACATTTTGCAATGTTTAATGACATTTACTGCATTGAATGCAAGGGTTTGATTGACATCATCATTTAAAAGTGTTACTACATTTTCTGCACATCTTTCATTTCTCAGCTTTTTGTTTAATGCATGTGGAAAGTTGTTAGATCATCTGTTGTTGTTAAATCATTCTGTATCAAGTCACATTACCCACTGCTGCTTGTAGGATCCAACTCAGTTGGAAATACCATCAAAATTCCTTTAATGACTAGTGGGAACTAACTAGACATCCTAGTCATTCCTAATCCATAACCCTCTGTGTTTTCAGTTTTGCGAAGAGAAACAGCTTCTCTTTTTTTTCTTTCACCCTTTAATAATTGGCAACATGTAGTATTTGAATCAAAGTGCATAGAATTATGGTAATAGCATAGCATTGAAATCAATAGCTGTATACTTTTATTTCACACATATTATTGAGAGAGAAACAAGGGCTGTAAGGGGTGTCCCTGCACCTTTGCTTTACCATTCACCAACTGCGCTGCTCAAACACCGGCGCACCATAGGCAGCTTTACACGTAAATAATTTTGTCAATATTTGTCTGAGAGAAATAATGATTAGAGAGCATTAAATTAGAACTGATTTTCCATCCACTGATAGAAAATGTATCACACACACACACAAACACACATGCACACACATTTTTGTCATCTAATATCTCTGGACCAATTTATAGGAACATAAATCTTTTAAGGTCTCATTAGGACTCATTCAGAGATGGTTGACTGAGCATACAAGCTCATTTTCAGCGCTCAGCTCCACACTTTAACACTCACACATATTCCCAACTACAGCCCAGTCTACTGTGTCAACAGTTGGGGGTCAAGCAGCTGGTACAATGGTTACCTTAGACAATAGTTGTGACCCTTTTTGTTTACTTCCCCATAATGCCTTAAAAAGCCTAGATTTGTAATAGCTATATACATGATGTTTTTCAGGGTGCAGGTATTGGACCACAAATTCTGACTAAGTGATACAGTCTTTTTTTTGTTGGTCATGATAGTCTTTTCATTAAAGGGATCATGCCCCAAATCATAACAGCAAGCTAGGCAATGGGAAAATGATCGATAGACAATGTAAAATAGAGGTATGATGAAGAGAATAACCCCAATAGTGAAATACATTCATATTTTTCTTTAAATATTTTAAGACAAAGTAAAGCAGGTGATGGAAGCATTAGCAACGGCAATGGCGGTGTGTTGGTTGACACAAATCAAGATAATGACTAACAAAGTGGCTGTTAATCCTAAAATGAGGGTAGCAGTATGAATGGTGCAGAGCCCCCCGCCCCCCGCCTGTCTTGACTGTCATCGGTGGTTACCACTCAGAGATATCCATAACCGTTGCTAGGCAACTCAACCTGGAGCACATCCCTCAGGTATGACTGAGCTTAAAGACCTGCTCTTGATTCAAGTAAAGCTGCTAAATTCTGTTGGGTGATAGAGTTCTGCATTCATTGAGCCCCGGGCTAGGATCTGAATTGAGGAAAATGAGTGTTCAACTTTGTTCAGCTCAGTACTATTCTGATATGTATGAACACCTTTTAGCTTAGATTATAGCTCTGGTCTTCATTCTTTACAGATAAGTTATGGTTCAACCTGAGTGATAAGAAGCTTTATGTGGACAGTACCAGAGGATGATCACCAGGCGCGTGCCATCATCAAGAGTCTCCATGACCACAAATCGTTGGTGTGGTGACAACTGATGGTGACTATGGCCGATGTGCGCTTGACCGCCTCCAGCAGCATGCCACAGAGAACAACATCTGCCCGGCCTTTACCTCTATCCTACCAGATGTTCTGGGTCACTCCTCATGGGCCGCATCAATGCAACAGTCAGAAGTATTATTGACAACCCCAATGTCAAGGTCATTGTGTCCTTCGCCAAGCCTGACCATGTGATGCATCTTTTTAACAGTCTTCTCCAAGATTGGCGAGGCAGGGGGAAAGTTTGAGTGGCCAGTGATACTTGGTCAGAGTCACGCCGTGTGTTAAGCAGCTGGAATCTCAGTGATGCAGGAACCATTGTTGGGGTCACTCTTAAGCCTGGAAGCACATCTGGAAGTTTCTGCTGTACCTCAGCAATTTTGATGTAAATCCTGACTACCACAAGAACAACACTTTCTTGCACAGGTTTCTACAGGAACATAGGGGAAAACAGAAAGGGAGTGAAGAGAGACACACTGTTGAAGCCCAATGACTCAGCCAATGAGGTGCTGAAGAAGAAGATATACGTGTATGCTATGTTCAGTGTTGGGCTGGCAGTTAGAGCGATTGTGTTAGCAGGGACTGTAAGACAAGCCAGAGACTGCAGCCCTGGGAGGTGAACACACACACACACACACACACACACACACAGGATGATGAAAACTATGCTTGAAAGTCATGTGAAAATGGGATTCTCTTTTCACATGATCACAAATTCGCTCCACACTCAACGTTTTGCATTTTCAGTTGCGGAGAGCCCTAAGGAGAGTCACGTTCCACACGGATGGGCCAAACTACACATTTGACAAAAGGGGTGACCTCAACACAGCATAATGATGTCATCCTTTGGCAGCAGATTTCATCAACCTTGGTGGACGTGCATTACATTGTAGCCGAAACAAGAGTCTGACTTTGAAAGCACAGCAGGATGTCCTCAGTCTCACCGTGATATTTTTTATTACTTATATTTTTTATTACTTACATTTTTCTTCCTCTCTAGACTTCTGTCATTACATTTCTTCCCCATTTGTGGTGTTTAATCCTGTCCTGTGTTTCCTCATTCTCTACTGAGTCACACAAAAGCACAAAAGTATGGATTTCAAAGGTTCGGGTTTCACTCAACCTTTATCAGCCATATTCTTTTTTTGTATTTCTCAGATAGCTGTCCTTATATTTTAATCAACTCTACAAACAGTGCATCATGTAGAAACTTTGTGTCCCCAGGGAGAAGTGGTTTCCAGGTGTTCAAACAGCTGTGCTCCAGGCTTCAGGAGGAAATCAGCCCAGGGCCAGCCAATCTGCTGCTCTGAATGTGTCCCCTGCCCAGAAGACTACTTTTCCAACCACATTAGTCTCGCGTTAGGTTTGACCTCCCTCGACACTCAACTTTACACTCACTCACACTATACTCCATGAATGATGAAAACTCCAATTATAGCTCAAAACATCACAACACCATATAACCAGTCTTGTGTTGTTCATTCCTTCTCTGTCATCAATGTGACACCGACACCCATTACTCTAGTATGGGCAGCGCAAGGAAACTGTATTCCTCAGCTGGAAGGACATCTATTGTAACACGGCCCTAGGGGCACTGCTCACCCTCGTTGCAGGGATAATCTTCATAGCTTGCTGGAACACCCCTGTTGTGTGGGCATCCCTGGGCCCCATCGCCCTCCTTCTCCTGCTACATTAGGTCTGGGTATCATTGGCGGTAAGCCCACTAGGTGGCAGTGCCATGCGCTGCAAGTCCTGTTTGGCCTCAACTTCACCCCGTGTGTCTCCTGCATCCTGGTCAAGTCCTGTAAGGTCATCTTCGCCTTTGAGTTTGACCCGAGTGTACAGAGGGTCCTGAAGAAGCTCTACAAGCCCTGCATCATCGTTGCAGTGTGCATGACGCTTCAAGTAGTCAACTGTGGCTAGTCCTCCAAATGGGAGCAACTGAAAAACGAAGAGGAGCGCCTGTTCAAGTGCAATGAGAGGTCGTTTGGTGCATTTGGAGCCATGCTAAGCTACATTGGCCTGCTGGCTCTCATTGGCTTTGTTTTTGTCTTAGAAGGCAGGAAGGTGCCTCA
This sequence comes from Hoplostethus atlanticus, assembly GCA_034670405.1. Classification (NCBI taxonomy): domain Eukaryota; kingdom Metazoa; phylum Chordata; class Actinopteri; order Trachichthyiformes; family Trachichthyidae; genus Hoplostethus; species Hoplostethus atlanticus. The sequence continues at coordinate 617,789 of JAXDDX010000033.1, forward strand.
TAGTTACAATGAAGCCAAGTTCATCACCTTTGGCCCAGTTTATGTCAGTTATGTGCGGTTGAGATGGTTGTCATCTCAGCCTACCACATCCTGTTTTGTCACTTCCTGCCAAAGTGTTAAATCATTCTGTTCAAGCAAGCAAGAAGCAAACACCGAGAGGATGTTAGGAGCTTTTCCTTGGGTGACATACTAGATCAGGAAGGTGGGCGCTCGTCTTCGTTGGATCATCACCAACATCAAGGTCACTGCCAGACCAGAGCTCAGCCACGAGGTCATCACAAGAATTTCAAGAATCTAAACCAAGGCTTAGTAACAGCCATAAGCATTTAAGGAGATATTCTAGCCTGCCAATATGTCGAAGTGATTCAACATAGCTAAAAATGTCTTTACAATGTTCACAATTGCAGCACACAATGTAACAATTCAAATATTATTTTGATTTGTTACATTTTGTGTAAGACGACAAAAACAAAAAAAGCGAACGTAGGTCTTGTTAAATCCCTGAGAGCCTGAATTAAAAAGGACATAAAATAATTAGTCACATTTAAGCTTTGCTATTAATCATGTTACACTGATGTAATTGGTGTAACAAGCCGATGGAACTTGATTCATGTGACAGGGTGGGTGTAGGGGTGATAAACCTACACGCACCAGACAAGTGGGGCAGAACACTGTATTCTGTCATCCTTCAGATGAAAAACGGGTCCCCGGCCCTTCTAGACACGTTGCTCTATTTGTGTTCATGTTGTTAGCGTTGGTCGGTTGAGTAATGTGTAGCATTATCACAAAGCTCCTGATGTTACAACAACATCTTGATCAAATATATTAAGCCTGGATACCAGTAGCAGTTGAGACACGACTGCAGTTATCAGTGGTTACGAGCAGCGTGCTTCCATTTTGGATTATTCCGGATATGGATTATCTGTTTCTCTGTTTTGTGTCTATTTATAAAAAACATGTGATGGCTGAGATTAAAATGCATCTTTCCAGGGGTTGATAGGCAATTACCTGTCTCAAAAAGATTTTCATTTCAATGTTACAGCTGCCTTTTAATCTTTTTGTGGATTATTATTTTTGTATTATTGTGTAAAAAGATTTCTGAAACTTATCTCACTATGCTGGTTTATGGTGGCATAAAAAAAACCCTTCCTCTTGCTCGTTCTGCATTTTTGTACATGAAGGATGTAGCTTTATTAAGCCACTTCAGTGAAACCTCTCTTCTGAGCGATTCCTGCACGTTACATGGGGAAGTCTGTTTAATTTGTTTGCTTTCCTTGCTGTAGAGAGAGAGGAAAACAGAAGAAGAAGAAGAATGAGAAATAACAAAGTGGCACTAGAATGGAACTGATAATTTCTAATTTCCTTTTGAAAAAATCCCTTCATCCCTTCATGCCTCAGTGTTGGGGTAGGTCCCTAATTTGTCAGCGCACTGTACAGAAAAACACATATATCCTCCTTTGCAGATATTCCTCTCATCCTGCTCTCCTTGCTTCGACCCCGCCCGCTGCCAAGCAAGTCAGTAAACTCGAATGACATGAACAGAAAACAGAGCACATCATTGTCTTCCCTCTCCACTATCAAAACCACCGAAGAAGACTTTTCTCATCTCACCCGATAAATGACTAGGTCTATGCTAAGTCTTAACTAAGTTTTATATATAAGGATTAGCGTGACATCAGGCGTAGCAGAGAGAATTGGGATTGTTCCACGTTTGAAACATCACAGGAGATGCGTCGTTGTGGTTTGTAGGACAGAGCGTTGCTAACCAATGTCACAAGGCTCCGATCAGATCTGCCACTGGTCAAATTAACGAGTCCAATGCAATTAGTCATTCAATTTACTGTGAGATTCTGTGGCTGCATTCTGAGTGTGTATGATGCTTGTTTGCTCTCTCTCTCTCTCCTCTCTCTCTCCTCTCTCTCTCTCTCTCTCCCTCTGATTTTCCATTATGGGATTTTCTGTTTATCTGTTGTGGTTTCGACTGTTCATTTCTGGTTCCCATGTCTTGCTGTGTGTATTTGTGTGTAGTTTCTGGTCTCTGTGTGAATGTGCACCCACCGTGACACCGTGTGTGTTGTAAGTGTGTATACGCTAACATCAATCTATGTGTGTATTTATGTTTGTGTGTGTGTGTGTGTGAGTGTGGTGACTGTTCATGCCTCACTGTGGGACGCGTTGATTAGCGCTCGCTGCGGCTCAGCTCCCAGCTGTCCTTGCGGCTGGCCGCTGATTGAAACCAATCAGGCTTACGATGGCCCCATCGCGGTGACCCCTCACCCCTCCCACCCCCGGCCTAATCACCTGCTGATTGGCCCATGCAGGGCCCCCTCCCGTTGGCACGGAAGGTTAATTTGACCGGCGGATGAAGGCACCAGGAGGGAATAGGAACGTGCGCCTGGGTGATATTGCATGGATATAGCCCACCTGTCAATCACAGCCACTTAAAGAAGAGCAGCTAGGGAAACACTGGCAACCGGGAAGGAAGGAGGGAAATAAGGAAGGAAGGGAATAAGGGAAGGAATGGTGTTGCTGCTGTACCGATCTGTGTTCAGTGGTTTGCCTTTTGGAAGCAGACTTGTGTTTGTTTGCTTTTTGTACTGTCTGCTACTTTCCACCGTAGGAACAGCAAATCATCCATAACTGTTATTCTTTAAATATTTTAGATATTTAGGAGTGATCCCTTAGGAAACAGAACTATAGCAATACTATGGTACATTTTAGAAGGATACAGTACAATTCACAGCAAAACTATATATAACATAAGTCCCTATAAGAACAAGTCACAGTCATGCCAAAGGAGACAAAAACGTATAAATTAGGCTATAGTGGTTTTTCATTAGCTGTCTTACTGTGTAATGTGTTTTCGATTGCACACATTAACCAAGACATCTGTCCGCCATGCTATATTTCGTAAAACACCCATTTCAGCCGACCTGTTCAACTACTTATCTCACATTACAATGTCTTTAGCCTCATGCTCAAATTCTGTTCACCCTAATTCCCCATTCTATCTACACTATAGAGTAACCCGTTCCTGTAGTGCGGCAGTTTGACCAGAGGGTGGCAGTGTTGTATTCAATGTACGACGCTGTGCCCCGTGGAATAAAAGCGCCATAGGTCAATGTGCTATCAATCTCAGAAATGTTGGCATGCCTAGATTTGGGTGTTTCACAATTATCTGACTTGTTTACAGTGGATTTAAACGTCAGATGTTGTTGTTTAGCGCGCGCTGGGTTACATTTGTAAGTGTGGCGATATGTTGCGGTGTACTTTGCAACTCTTCAGGTTACAGTTTTCACTCGATTGCTACAAATACTGATATCTGCCATCAACCAAGTAATATAGCAGTGAACCAAAGACACAGCACACTAGCCTACCTCTCCTTAGTCATTCACTGTCAGTTCATAGATTTCACCTACCCTGTGTGTGTGTGTTGGTGTGTGTGTGTGTGTGTGTGTGTGTGTGTGTGTGTGTGTGTGTGTGTGTGTGCAGTTTGTGGCAGGTTCCTCTCCCTCCTCGTCTCTGGTGGGTAGAATAATGTTGCCAGATTACCATATCATTACCATATCATTTCCATGTCATTATCATAGTGCTGCCTGCGATATGTATGTGTGTGTGTGTGTGTGTGTGTGTGCATGTGTATGGACTTGGTATCAGATCTTCAACTGTTTCTCTTTCTATCTGCGTAACACAAACACACACAAACACACACAACACACACACACACACACACACACACACACACACACACCCACAATCCCCCGATGGAATACACACTCTGACATCCTCCCTCTGTTTTTCACTGTCATGGACTATCTCTCTATCTCTGCCCCACATCCATGTAAGCACATCATAATTCTCAATAATCTGCCATTCATAATCCGTGTTTGTTTATCTAAATGCCAATTAAAGTCAACCTCTTAGTGGAACGGCCACAATAGCTAGCGTTTATTTTCGAGTGACTGCTGGACTGTGTGAACCTGTACACAGATTAAGACCGGGTTTTGCTTTGTAAACTGGAGTGGAGCGCCACCGCCATAAGGTGAGCTATTCTTCATGGATGTTAGGTCAGTACAAAATCTACTCAGGTTACCCACAATCCAACGCTTTGAGTGTACAATGGTTGAACGTCAGTGATGAATTGAGCTTCCCTGATGATCCACGTCTCTCCATCCTGTCTGTCTAGCACCAGATGAGAGCAAATGCAAAGATAAATTGAACCCGACATGATGCATGCAAACCCCCTTTTCCACAAAGTCATCCATGTTGGGTCTTGCAGTGCCGAATGCCCCGCTGGTAACACATTGTGGATCCGTGACAAGCTAACATCATTTCTACACGGCCAGAAAATGCTGCAGTAATGAATTAAAGTATGTCCATCCCTACAATACTGTCAGTCAGCCATTCTGGCTCCATTTCCTGCCCTACAAAGTCAGCCATTTTGGCTCTGCAGCTGGCAGATAAAGCCCATTTAGTGAGAGGAGCATGTTTGGGGTCGCGCCCTTGTTTACATGGGGAGCCAGAGCTGATGGTTTTAAAATGGCGTCCAGATGGTGACAGAGGCTTGATTGCAGCAGAGGGGGCTTCGGTGTCCCGCCCACTCCTGCTGTCCAGCTACAGTAGCTGAAGCTGCATCCCTCTATCTGCTCCCTCTATCTTCTATCGTCTGTCTGCCTCGCCGCTGCTCACTGCTATTGTGTGTTTCCTCTCTGGATGTGATTCTAGACTTGTCTGTCTTTATGTTACAATCTGTGTTATCTCTGCTATCGTCTCTCTCTCTCTCTCTCTCTCTCTCTGCCCCCCTCTGTCTCCCTCTTATGCCCCCATTGCTTCTGACTGACTCACTCTCTTGCTCTTACTTAACCCCCCCCCCAGCACACACACACACACACACACACACACACACACACGCATGGCCCCGGTGAGTGTGTGTACATTGTCTGTGTGATGGATTGGACTACCTGTTGGTAAATTACAGTGTCCCGCCACCTCCCCAAGCCCAAGCTTAAATAAGAGCGCTCTGTATTAAGATAGAGAGGCAGAGATAGGGAGAGAGAAAAAGAGAGAGAGAGTACATAGCTTGATAAAGGGAGACAGAGAGGAGGAGATGAAGAAGTGAAGGAAGGTGGGAGGGGGTGGGGTTGTCAATCTTCTGGTTTATTTGAAGTTCCATATTGAGCTTGTCTCTCTCTCTCTGTAGCTCAATGGACTCCGCCTGGTCAGCCTGTCCCCACTCCAGATCTGGGATGGGGAAAGATGGAGCGATAAACGGCCAGCTAGGAAGAGCGATGGAAAGGGAGGCATACTGGCATATGATAGGAAGGAAGGGAGAGAGGAAGGAAGCTGGGGGGGTGGGGGGGGGGGGGATGAGGAAGAAGCGTGAGGAAGAGGGGAGGGAAGCAATTGTGCTTTGAAGGAAAGGGAGCGAGGGAAGAGAGGGCGGGCCGCGGTAGATACAGATGTTGTGATTGTGTTTGTGTCAGTGTGAAATATGATTAGTGTTCTCTCTCATTAGGGAGCTGATCACCCTCGTGCCTGACACACACACACACACACACACACACACACACACACACACATATATAAGCACACAGCAGATAAACAGGATGTCACATATGCATTAGCATGTGATGGTGAAGTGTACGTGACTGTGTGTGTGTGTGTGTGTGTGTGTGTGTGTGTGTGTGTGTGTACGGGCGCACGAGTGAATGTTTTCTCCCCGTTGCAGTAGCTGGTAAGTGATTCCACAGGCTGTTGGCTGAGCTCCAGACCAGCTCAGAGGGGAAGAGAGGAGTGAAGGGAGAGGAGAGGAGGGGGAGAAACAGGCAGAGAGAAAAAGAGACAGAAGAGAGAAAGAGGTAGAGAGGTAGAGAGAGAGAGAGAGAGGGAGAGAGAGAGAGGCAGCGGCTGTGTAATTAGTAGCAGGTTTTTGCAGCACTCTGCTTCTGTTTAATTAAAAACTGAAAGAGGGAAAGAGGAAACAAGGAGAGAGAGAGAGAGAGAGGGAGACAACGAGAGCGAGAGTTATTCTGTTTTTGCCAGGGGCAGGTGCGAGGGTGGCGTTGGGAAAGATGCCCAATAGCCCTAGGCGTCTCCCAGCAGGCTTTTGGAAGAATAGTTAAAGGGATGAACTCAACCAAGAATTTAATTCATTTGGATGTTATGTGAAGATTTTTTCAGTTCAGAGGTTGTTTTTTTTTGTGTGTGTGTTCTGTGATCACTGATGGCATTGACTGATAGACGCGACGGCTTTATATCTCTGTGCAGCGTAGCATTAACGATAAGGCTGAGGGTGGTAATGATAGCGATGATGATGGTGATAAGGATGAAGGCTTTTTTTGCCCCGCAGCTGTGTATTGGGGCGATGATGACTCAGCGATATTGGGAGCAGTCTAGGTGCTGATGAGGAGTTCTCTCTGTCTTCACTAACCCAGGGCTATGGATCCATATTGCTGAGCGTGCTGTTTTCTCTTCCACCACAAACTCCTCTCTTTTGTTTCCGTGACCTTATCTCCAACTTTGTTTCCATCATTTGTCTCCGCTTTAGTTTTTAGATCATTGCCCTGTTTTTTTTTGTTTTTTTTCTGTTTCCCAATCTCCATCTGTCCTCTGTCGCTCACACGTATACACATTACCACTATTATTTTGGTGACACGTATCGCTGTTGTCATGTGTAAACCTTGTAACTCCAGTTTTGGTGTTCGTGTTTGAACTCTAATTGAAGGATTACATGATCCTCTATGGGTTGAGGAAGTTCTATGACGTTTGAGTTAATAAAACCCTTTCAAAACCCCATTGGATGAACTAAAAACAAGCCAGTTGTTTTTTTTTACTTCCTGAAAAGTTGACATTTTGGAGATACAAGGTTTTCGATATTCAGCCACTGGGAGTTGCACAGCACCACCAGTCTTGCGCTGCTGGCCGTAGCTTGTGTTTCTGGGTAGCTGCATTCCAGCGATGCAGCCCAGACAGACAAAGAGCTGGACAGGTATGAGGACTGACATTTCGTTAGCGCTCCCTCTCTGTCTTTGCCTCTCCTTTTTCTCTCTCTCCTCCTTCTCTCTGTTTCTCTTTCTGTATGTTCTTTGTTCGATTTTTTTCATACAGACACACACGATATCTGATACAATACGTTGTGAGTGTGTGTGTGCGTTTGAAATGCCTTTGCAGACCGTCTCCATGATGTCTTCTGTTCCCCTCTCTCTCTCTCTGTATCCTCTCCTTCTCCCGTCTTGTGAAGTAAGAGAGATAATCTGAGAGTCATTATTTTCAGGTAGAAAAATAAAGAGAGCAAAAAATAGAAGAGCAGCTGCCAAAGCCAGTCAGTTAGAGGAGAGTGAGGAGTAGGGAGATAAGGAGACAGCCAGAGAGTGGGAGCTAGCAGGCACCCGAAAGAAAGACACTGATACCCTCTCTCCCACCCCCCCTCCTCCCCCTCTCCTCCCTTCCTCCTTCTCCTCTCTCCCTCCTCTCCTCCTTTGTGCAGTGTCTCAGCGGAGCTGCCTTTGAGTGGCAGGCCGTCACAGATCAGCTAGCAGCTAAAGCAGAGGGCTGTGTGTGTGTGTGTGTGTGTGTGTGTGTGTGTGTGTGTGTGAGAGAGAGAGAGAGAGAGAGAGAGAGAGTGCAAGAGAGAGTGTCACAGATCAGCTAGCAGCCGAGGCAGGGGGCTGCCAGCCCAGGGCGAACAGATCAGGGGAGAGTCTAAGTGGGTTTATCAGCGCCGCCGAGAGCCAACACACACGTACACACTCACAGGGCACAAACATGCACCGACGTCAGCACAGCACACGCATGCACACAACTGTCGCACACAAACAGAAAGTAGAGTAAAGAAACAAAGAAGCGGGGAGTAAGCCACACATACAATCAGATTTAGGCATATGCACACTCACATGCTCACACGCACACACACACACACACATGGAGAGAGAAGGGGGTATTAGACCCAACCAAAGCAAACCTGCGAGCGTGAAAGCGCCTTACTGCCTGCCTGCTAGCAAGAGATGTGACTGGATTCTTAAGCAGCCAGCTAGAGAGTGAGGGCTGCTCAACACACACACACACACACACACACACACACACACACACACACACACACACACACACACCCCAAGGTTCAGACGAAGGCTTGTGCTTCATTCCTCTTGTAGCACCTTAGCATGCTTGTTGAGGTAATGATTATCATGTGGTGTGTTTGCGTGCTTCTGTGTGCGTTGTTCCCTGAGTGTCTTATCTTTATTTCGAGCGCTTTTTATTGACTTTTTAGATTATTTTCGAGACAGTTATATTTTTCATTAGATAGTAAAGCTGGGAGAGAGGGGGGTGACGTGTAAGAGAGGTACCGAGCGAGATAAAAAAGCCTCGTTGTCAGAGGAATAAAGCGTCTTAGCCCGTTGAACACACAGAATACAACCCACAGGAGGTAATGTTGATTTGTTTCCGAGTTGTTTTCCATATATAGCGCTCTATTGTGTTAAGTGCGATATTAATGCAGCTATCCGTCTGTATGTGTGTGTTTGCGTTTGCTTGTCTGCATCTGAACTTCTTCCCTCCCAGGTACGAGAGCCTCTGTGTGCTGTGTGATGTCTCTCTGTGTAGCAATGGAACCGGCGGGCCTAATTATGTCATTAAGTGTGTAATTAGGAGCGGTTGTAATTGTGGTTTACACACACCTGCGCGCTCCTGCTTGGAAAACACATATCATGTCTGACACAATCCCTAACATGCCTGTTTACTCCGGCAGTAACAGCCATTATCACCCCACACACACACACACACACCTAAGAGTCAATAAACCAATCAGAGATATAAGGGGGCCCGTGCATGAATTGATCGCCCCAGAGGTAAAACGGAGGATGTGCGATGCATGTGTGCTTACGATTTTTTACGCAACAGACGGAGATATGGCGGGGGCGAAGGAAAGGAGCCGAGGAGGATGGAGGGAGACGGAGAGGAGCGGAGGAAGATTGACAGGTCAGGCCTCCCGCCTCTCTCCTGTCCACAGAGGAGCTGTTTGTTTAGAGGAAATGACACGTGCCGCCGAGGAGGAAATGATCTGCTTGGCCCCATGTAAGATCCTCCCTGGCACCCAGACCACTGCACTCAGCTCTTTTCGCTCCTTCAACACCCCCCTGCAACACACATCTCCCCCTCCCCTCACCCCCCACTCCCCTCTTCTTCCCTTCATCTTCTCAGCTCTCCATCCATCGCTCGTCTGTCACGGCGGGAGTGCAGCCAATCCATCACGGGTCGGAGCTAGGCGAACCGTTAGGGCGTCGGTGTTTGTGTGTGTGTGTGTTTGTGTGTGTGTGTGTGTGTGTGTGTGTGTGTGTGTGTGTGTGTGTGTGTGTGAGTGATTGAGTGTGTGAATCTGAGTAGTGTTTGTGTATGAAAGTGCCACTGTAGAGCACACTGAATGCCCGGCTGTGTGCTTGAGTCCATTTTCTGTTTGTATGCAAGCTTTTGTGTGCACGTGTGCATTGACTGCACACACACACACACACACACGCACACACGCAGAGCCTTTCTCCTTCCCTCACCTTTAATAAACAGTATGGTTGGTGTGCGTGTGTATGTGTGTGTGTGTGTGTGTGTGTGTGTGACACTAAGGAAGTGGATGCAGTGAAGATAGGGCCCTGCCTTTTTCTGTGCTCTGCTGACAGATCATTGTACCGTGCTGGGGTAGAGACCTATGATGAAATATCAAATTATGTCATGGAGGGGTGTGTTTGCATGCATGTATGTATGTGTCTGCATGTGTGTGTGTGTCTGCATGTGTGTGTGATTGCATGCACACACAGTATCATATGTACAATACCACACATCTAATCCAACCATTGCCATATCACACTAAAGCTCTCCCACTGAGCCATTAGCATCATGATCTAGTGGCGGGGACAAGCCAGTATTACCGATGGCCTGTTGTTTTATTTACATAATACATCTCCTTTAGGTCCTTTATTTGGTCTCCGTAAAACCACTTTGGATTTATGAGGCCATTTTCACGCTTGTTACTACAGGAAATATGAGTGTCTATCAGCGTGTGTATATTAGGGAGAAAGAGAGGAGGGAGAGAGAGACCCAGTTATGTGCGACACTGACAGAAATACCACACACAGCCTCATCGCCGACTCACACACACGCACACACACATACACACACACACACACACACAGGTCTCTGTGCTTTGTTTTCTGGTGACAATGAGTTGTGGCTGTGTGCTGAAAGCCAAAGTCACACTCATAAAACATACTGGAACGGTGCAGAGGTGAGTGGGAGGATAGCATATGTGTGTGTGTGTGTGTGTGTGTGTGTGTGTGTGTGTTTGTGCACAGCTGTTGGTGTGTACAGTATATGTGTGTATGTTGCAGGTTAACCACTTAGTAGGTCTCCAGAGCCACCAGTCACCGAGCCATCCGGGAGCAAGCAGGATCAAGCTAAGCCCAGCAGGGAGCTCTTGACTGGGCCATCAATATGCACCACAACCCCCTCTCTGCGCTGGAGCTCATCAGACCTCTGTGTGTGTGTGTGTGTGTGTGTGTGTGTGTGTGTGTTTATGTTAAGTGCCTGTGAGTTGATGGACCTTATATATGTGCATGGGTGTGTATGGATGTGATGTTTTTATGTACAAGCATGCGTGTGTGTGTGTCTGTCTGTGTGTGTGCGTGTGTGTGTGTGTGTGTGTGTGTGTGTGTGTGTGTCTACGGCTCATTAACGCTGAGCATTGCGTGGCCGTAACCATGGTTAAGGTTGAAAGAGGCAGAGTGACATTCTCTAACCAGGGTCATGACAGTATTTAGTGGTCAGTGGAGAGTCCACGGACAGTCATGTTACTCGCAGTCACAAGAGAGCAAAGCCACTCAAGTCCCATCAATCATAACACAATATATATATATATTAACACATTATATACTATAATGTGTTATATTCCATCTTGAATTCAATGATTCCAGCAGTCATTTGACAGACAGGGACATGCAGCGGGTGACCAAGTCCAACGTCCAACCCAATTGAGCACAACGTTTTCTCAATGTGATGTAATGTCAGAGGTAATGTCACTATAGTTACACAGGTTTGGGTGCAGGTCGTCGTATAACATCTATTCCACGTCAAGATGTCTGCTGGGATGTTTCTAAGATGGAGAAGAATTTATTATTTGTATTTGTAGCTTTGTTCATGGAGGAATTGCTTTCTATTACAGCATCATAACATAACATTTGGATGGATTGAAGAGGTTTTTCCTTCGTATGTGATGATGTAGGGGCTGTCACGACCGCGGTTCAAACGTGACCATAAAACGGCCGATATAAAAAAACAAATCTTGGTGTTGTACCGTCCACTGGGGAAACAGACGGACAGAAACGCGTGCGCCGTGAATCAAATGCGATTCCAGGATCGATGGCTCATGTTTCAATAAAAATCAATGGTGCTTGCCTTGTGTCAGGTGGGGTCAACTCTCCAATTCAATTTCCTCCTGGATAGAGCTGGAGAGAGAGAGAGGGGATGGGGAGGAGAGTGTGTCTGGGTGTGTGTGTGTGTGTGTGTGTGTGTGTGTGTGTGTGTGGGGGGGGGGGGTGGGTGGGTGGAGAGGTGTTACAGAACGTGATGTTGGGACATCACAAACACACGTTCACCATATACAGACACACACACACACACACATTATTTACTGTGTTATACATTTGGGATGTGGTACTCGTGTGTATAATACATCATAACCTGTCATAAAGAAGGCAAAGGAAACACCTCCCTCTTTCACTCAAACCTCTTGTCCTCTCTCTCTGTCCCTCACACACACACACACACACACACACACCTCACACTGGCTACGTGCTGATTGGACACGGGCAGGGGTTTGTAAACAGCACTGCTGGTGGTAGGAGCCACACTGAGAGAGAGTGAGAGAGAGAGAGAAAGCGAGAGAGCTAGAGAGAGAGAGATGAACAGAGCCCCTGCAGTGCTGAGGATTGGGCTACTGTGCTTCATACTCTTAACGATGAAAACATCAGAAAACAGTCTGTAAAGACAAGACACACGGGCGCAGGCACACACACACACACACACACATACAAATATTTTCAACGGCTTTGAGACTGACAGGGTTTTTATGTCTACCCTCTAAACTTGCTGACGTAGAGGCAAATCTCTGGGTGTGTGAATTTTGGCTTTGTGAATTTGCTTCAGAGAGAATGAACAAAAGTAAAAGAAAGAAAGAAAGAAATAAAGAGGTATGGATCACTGACCCCCAACATCCCTATTCCATTCAGATTGTATTGCTATTTCCTGACTGATCTATGCCATCTGGCTGTGGATCTGAATGCTGGCAGCCCAGCCACGTGGAATGCCGCGACACACCGCTCAACTCTCAGTGAAATGAAGGGAAAATGAAAATGAAAATGAGCTGAGCTTCTCTCCTGATCCTGGTCTCAGCTCTGTCCTCTGCTCAATCTCATCACCACCTCCCTCCCTCCTTCCCCTCCTTCTCATCCTCTGCTCCCTCTCATCCCCCCTCCCCTCCTCCCCCTCCTCCTCCCCTCAGCTCCCCTCCCTCCCGCCACCCCTGGGTAATCAGTGTGCTCTCTCATTCCGTGGCACACGGAGACACATTGATCTGGCAGCACACGCTCATGCACACGGGTGCGTGAGCACAAACTCGTGCGCATGCACACACACACACACACACACACCGAGGCACACACACACACACACACACACACACACAAACACACACACACACACATACATTGATTTGGCCCGCAGGTCAAGTTCAATAGGAACAGCCAAGCGGGCCTTTTTTTAGAGACAAGCTCTGCGGTATACTGCAAGGAGCTCTCTCTCTCTCTCTCTCTCTCTCTCTCTCTCTCTCTCTCCCCAGTATTTTTTCTCACTTTCACACACACTGACTCAGGCAGCTGAATACTGATAATAAAAAATACACAAATACATTAACTCAAACATAGCTGAATAAGGCAATGGCAGTCTCTAAGGGTTCGTCACCTCTGATTTCAACACCTTCAGTACAAATTGCACAAAAACACACACATGCATGTGTATACTCAAACACACACACACAAACGAACACACCCAGAGAGAGAAACATGCACACACAAAAACACACAACACACTGGAGACATCTCTCACACAAGCCAACATCTCGGTAAGCATGAGCATGTTAGGTTTGTTTGGGCAGAGGGAATCCCACTTGACCAAAATCTTTTCCTTTCCCTGTAATTTTTTACTTTTAGCATTCTGGAGTAATTTATCCCTCAGAGAGAGAGAGAGACAGAGACAGATAGATGGATAGAGAGAGAGAGAGAAAGAGAGAGAGTCCCATATTTTGCCGCTGCACTTTGATTTAGCGAAGCAAATTTAATTTTGTTTGCTTTATGCAAAAAAGCAGCATCGGCCTCGACTTCTGTTGATTTCCACTGGAGGCAGAAACATCGCTAATGGGAACTAGCGCTGCACTCACCACAGCTACGGGGCCACGACACTAACTGAATTAGCCCCATGCATATATTTAATACGGACCTGCTACACAAATTAGCCTAGCGGTATGTAGCCTAGCACCTCTCCAGTGAGCCTTTGAGATCTGAGCCGCAAATTAATTGGCTAGGTTGCCTCCGAGAGTAGCTCCTCTGCTTTTCTTCCACCCTGAATTTCTCCTTCCAATTGCCGAAACACACTTGATATGCATAGAAAAAGCATATTAGGCAGTGTTCCTTGACAAAAGCAATTTTTGCTTTCACTTTTATGCATCTGCCATTCATGTGAGAGAAGGGGTTATATGGTCGTGACGCATGTAATCCCTTGACTATATACACTAATAACACGTGGGAGTGCAGCTCCGGATACACGGGATACACCCCAGCAAAACCTTTGGTATAGGCAGCCTGATATATGTGAATGTGTGTGTGTGTGTGTGTGTGTGTGTGTATTTGCTCATTAGGAGCCACACAAATTCCACATGCTAAGAGACAATGTAATGAGCGTGTGATGGTAGCTACAGCCACAAACTACCTTTAAGATTTGATACGCTGGGAAACTGTCAGACACCAAGTAAAAAGACATTCACAGTCAGTAAATGTGGGCGGAAAATGAAAGCAATGATCACAGTCAAACTTCATGATGAACTTTAGTTGATCAGAGAGAGAGAGAGAGGAGGGACAGAGTTTGTGCTAGTGTGTTAGAGACAGAAAGCGAGTGAGTGAACAAGACAGAGATTAGTTTGATCGCCGCACTGAGAACCACCATTATTGCTCCCTGAGGTCTCCCCCCCCCCCCGCCCCCTCATCCATCTCTGTTTCGATCTCTGGGTGTCCATCTTGGCTCAGTTTCAGGATGGGATCTTTAAATGTTAAAATGTTTAAATGTTTAGTCAACCCTCACACCTGCACTGCATCAGGCACAGTTCATTGTGTCTCACACAGACGAACATTTCGGTGACGGCAGAAACTTACGAAAGAATCACGGCTGAGTCCAACACAAATAGGACAAATTGCCACCAAAAGAACTTGTTTCAATGACGTTGTAATCAATTACAGTACAGCGAGGTGCACAAATACTTACAGGGAAGGTTAGTGGGGTTGTTTTCCATCCGGGTGAATTGAGTACATTTGAAATAAGGATAATCAGACATGGAAAAGACATGGAAACTTACAAAAACCCTTAGTCACACTACATATTTTAGACACACACAAAAACACGTTCTTATTTTCTTTCTCCAATTTTATCCTTTTCATTGATAACATATTTTCTTATCCTATTGATTGGAACTTTTGAAAATGATGTAAAACAACAATTAACCTACCCTCAGATGGGACTAGACGGGGGCAGGTGATAGTGTGGTGGAGGGGGCCTCTGAGTGTGTGTGTGTGTGTGTGTGTGTGTGTGTGTGTGTGTGTGTGTGTGTGTGTTGGGAGGCAGTGTTTAAAAGGCGACACAAAAGTAAGAGATCCAGTGAATAGGCGCCCCTCTGCCCTGCCCCCCATCTTGAAAGAGAGATGGAGGAAAGAGTGGGAGAGAGACAGCTGGGGCTCCTGGTGAAGCGATGGAGAAACAAGCTGGAAAAAAGTGTGGTGGATGAAGAATAAATGATTGGGGAGGGATAATGGCACATATGGCACAATAAATAAAGTGGATTATCTATTTTTTTTTAAATCTACAATAAAGGACCAGATAAGCAATTGATTATTTTTCCTAAATTATTTAGTTCATCAAGTATATCTCAAAAATGTTTGTGAGAAATAGTTTAATTGCATTATCTCACCTGCAGCAACATATTCATTTGGTTTTGACATTTCATTATAATGCAAATGCTCTTAAGGTATTTGCAATTGTTTCTTCTTTTATTTTTTTTCTTGTCTCATGATTAGATCTTGTAACAAATGAAAATGTCAAAATTATCTGGTGGTGCATTAGGATAATTGTACTTAAAATATCTTGAGAAGAGCTTGGTAATACAATAGATTAAAGATTAAATTGCATGCTAAGGTTATCATATTTTCTAATACAGTTCGAGAGTGTACCAGTATAATTTCTCATGATGATCGTAAGAGATATCAGTGAAACCCTCCTGACGTCCTTCAAGGTATTTGGTGAGTATTCTTTTGATTTATTTGTCCAAAATATTTTTGTTCTATTTTATATTATATTTTAACTTTACTTTCTGGATGATTATATTGTTTACGCACATAAAGAAGATATTTATTGTGCCAAAGTGCATATTTTTTTTACTAAAACTAAATCGATTTGTTTTTTTAAATAACACCTTTGTCTATGTGATGTTATAAGCCAAAGTGAAAATCACAGTCCATGTCAATTAAACCATGTCAATTTGTAACCTCAGTGAAAGTTATGAAAGTCTTTAGTCCTCGGTGACTAAATGGATCCGCTAACCGTTTGAGAAACAGACACAAATCTCTTCAAGAGGAATTAACTGATCAGAATATAGATGGCCAATGAGTTTTTCCTTGTTGTTGTCTGTCCGTCGCTATACCGATCAGTATTGATCATTGATACTTAGACTTGTGCTTGTGAGATCAATCGCAGTGATGTCAATGCTCCATTAGTGTGTGAACCAGTAAATCAGGCATGTCAGCTCTTTGCCTATAGTCATTCTCTGCTCTTTATTTCTTTTTTACTTGATGCTCCTCCCTCTGTTTGCCATAGAAATGAGTAAGATTATGGTGTATTTCTGTGCATCTCTCTCTCTCTCTCTCTCTATCTATCTACCTATCTATCTATCTCTATATCCCTCTCTCTCTTTTTACACACACCACTCCTTACTCCCTGAATACATTCATGAGTGCTTTACCCACACTGCCCCACCCCATCGACAACTCCAAATTTACTGCCTCAATCTCCCAACTAGACAGAGTGGCTATCCACATTGATACAACTAGATATACCGCTGTTGAAGGCCTATACAGCAGTCATTCATATCGACTAGGCCCATACGATAACCCATTGTGTGTCCATTTGCATGGATAGCTGTGGATTTATCTGTACTGTAGGCCATGGTGCAGACTTGTGTATGGACATGTATGGAGATTTACTCCTGTTTTAACCCCAGGGTTAGCCATCAGTATTGATTGGAACGGACTTAGCCTGATTTTAATCCCTGCTTGGCCCAAGTCTATCGATCAGGGCGCTGAGCTTTCAAGTGGGTTTAACGACCTATCTGCCCCTCCTCCCTTCGCCATCCAACTCCCCTGTTCTCCGATGATGCTCTCTTCTTCTTTAGTTTCTTTACATGCTTGAGCAAGGAGAAGAGAGTGGTTCGTTATTACACACCAAAGCAGAAGCGACACGAGGTGTTCGGCGTGTACACACACACACACACACACACACACACACACACACAAACACCCCTCCTCCAACACACCCCTCCAATACCAAACCATTACAGTAGGGTGTGAGCGCTGTCTGCCTGTAAAATATGACTGCACTCGCGCTTCTCCTATCTGGAGTTTGTGTAGGACATTATAAAGCAGCAGACGAGATGAATATGTGCACTTCGCCAGCAATGTCACCGTAAAAATACCTACCTGTGAATTATGACCACTCACCTAGTAGCAGGAGCGTCCCTTTATGTCTTTATGGGTTCTCTGTGGACAGTTATATGGGACAACCTGGGAAGTCTTATAGGATCCCTGGTGCTTTGGGACTTGGGGGAGTGTAGTGAATTTATAGTTGCACAGAATGGTCGCCACTGTGATTGGTCCAGCACAATAATGTTGGAATTGGTGAACCTGAGTAGAAGTAGCATATGGGTACCAGAATTTGAGTGTGTATTCATACAGTACCCTGTGTGTGTGTGTGTGTGTGTGTGTGTGTGTGTGCGTGCATTCGCGTGCCAGCTGTATATAGAAATATGAATTTGACTTGAGTTCACTGCAAATTTGTCACTGTGTGTGTATGTATTGTGCGTGTCTCTGGGTCTGTGTGTGTGTGTGTGTGTGTGTGTGTGTGTGTGTGTGTGTGTGTGCGTGTGTGGGTGTGGGTGTGTGAGGGATGGTTACTGTGCTTGGCGTTTCTCCTCCATTTGTCCTCCCAGAGGCAGATCAGGCGAAGGGGAAATAAATTGGAGAAAGAGAATAAATCAATGCTAAACTGAGCACCAGTGAGACCTCCTAACCCTGACACTCTCACGCACACACACACACACACACACACGCGCAGTGCACAGAGACACACACACACACTAAACAGACAAACACACATACATACACACACAAAAAATGTGTCCAGGGAGAATAGTGCATAAGTCACAGCCATACAAAACTATACATGCGTACGTACACATATGTGTGCAAACCGAGAGCTGGAGGGGAGAGAGAGAGAGAGAGAGAGAGAGAGAGAGAGAGAGAGAGAGAGCAAAAAGCGAGGGGTTGAAAGTATGGGGCAACACAGCTATAGGATTAGGTCTATTTGCACTGGGATAAAAGAAAGCTATGAGCACACAGTTACACACACACTCACACACACTCATATGCACAAAAACACCACCGTTCCCATCACAGTCAAGACAAGATTGTGTATGAATGAGAGCGAGCTTGATATATTTTCTGACTGCAAAATCAAAAGATAGCATATCAAAACAGGACATGACATTACTACACTTTTTTTTTTTTTTACACATGTCAACTACCGTGTGGAACATTACTCAGTGCTATACGGCAAAAGGCAAGGCATACAAGTCATTAAAGGGAGCCGGAGGTTTGGGGGTTGGGGCCGAGGGAGTGTATAGATTGGAGTTATGGGGGTGCATTGGAAAAAGGCTCTTCAGTGTGTTCTCTATTCTCCACCAGTCCTCCAAGACCTCTTCTGAGAGCAGCAAGCTGAGATCTGATCTAATGCTGAGTGCCACATGTGTGTGTGCGTGTGTGAGACGGAAGGCTTTGATGAGAGCCCACTGGGGATGTGTGTGTGTGTGTGTGTGTGTAATGAAGGAGTCCAGTGTGTGTGTGTGTGTGTGTGTGTGCGTGCATGTGTGCTTATGTGGATGGGTAACGAAGGAGTCCAGAGTGTGTATATATACGTATATATATATATATGTGTGTGTGTGTGTGTCTGTGTGTTTGTGCCCGTGTCTGTGCACCCTCCCTCATCTCTGAAGGGTTGTTTGGGGTATTCTGTGCAGGTTTTGCTCAGGGGGGAGGTGAGTTCTCGGGGTCTTGCATTCAGATGTAATTAGCCCAGACAATGGCCTGGTTAAAGCTGGAATCCTCCGAGCCCCCTCTCTCTTTGATTGTGTGGGCCAGCTGTGGAGGAATGGCCATTATCTCCCTGTGTCCGGCAGCATAAAGAAGCCCCCCCGGCCCCGGTCACCCCTACTTCAGGGTTCCCACAGGGGGAGGGACATGGGCTGGTCACACTAGAAAGTGAAAGCACCCAGAATACAGGGAAACGCTGGTTCACATGCACAAACACTTACACTAACACAAACGCCTTCACCTAGCACTCGACCCGTTCCTTCTCGAAGTGATAACAAAAGTACAAAAAATGTGGCTTTTCACATCTGGATAGGAAGACTGGCCTCGAATGTAGTTTTAGCGTGCCACTTGTGGAGGTTGTGGGCCAGAGCAGGATTGTAAGCCAGACAAAATGATCTCTCTTCAGCTATAAATCTCTTCAAAGCTTGATGCAGAATACACATATACACGTATAGGTGTGTGTGTGTGTGTGTGTGTGTGTGTGTGTGTGTGTTTTGGTTGTGCGTTCCAGTCACATAAATATCTCATAGAGAGCGTGTAGGGACACTTAGGCCCATTAGACTTGCAAAGAAATTGAATCTTTACAGCGCTGGGGCCATATAATTACTGTTAATTTAACGCTCAGATTCTCCATCATTAACTCTCACTCTTGAATACAGAACCAGGGACAGGGAAACAGAGACAGTACGTGTGTAACTGCTGCCTGTGTTGACAGCATACGCCAGTCCTTTGACTGAATTAACAGCGACCTCTTCGTCTTGTAAGAACAGGACTCGCATCGTTTATGCGTTATTAAGTCCTGTAATTGGGCAGCCAGTAGTTTGCATATTAGTCTATTAGGGTAATATGTTTTGCCTCCCTCAACACACGACTTGCCAGAGCCCCTGGCGACACATTTGGTAATTCTCAGAATTACACCGTAATCATAAGTCAGTGTTCTTTCGATCCCTGTGATTCAGTGTGGGTCAAATTATGACCACAGATCCTCCGTTTGATTAGATTCAAACTATCTATTGATTAACCTATCACTTCTTATACAGAATTTTGGCAACTAGTTCTGTTTTTGGTTGTCTGTGTTTTTGGCCGTTACATCCAATCCCATCCACTGTTTTCAATGCAACTCATGTTGCACAACATGTATGTTTGATATGATATTTTTGTCTTTCAAGGTTTCATTAACCTTTTGATTGCTGTTCTACAGCCAATGCCCCACCATGAGCCACTAAAATTACATCTCCTGTATACCGACCCACTACTGGTTTTAGAGAGGTCAGAGTTTCAGAGTGGAGTTTCAGAGTGGTCTCAGCAAAATTAATTTCACTAACGTTTCAGTCACTTAATGTTAGCACTATGAGAGAATACAGAATAGCTATCCTGATCCGAGTTTTCACTAACCCTCACTGTTACTTCCCACCTCAATACAGACAGACAACAAAAATATGCTCAAATGAGATCCCTGGTACAAACCCTTTATTAAATAGGGGTCTCTGGTCTATCTATAAAAATGTGGGACTATAACATTTTTGCATGCATTGAAAGCTTCATTCCATTTCATCTTTTTCAAAATATTGAACTGCAAGGCTACTATACTGGTAGTCTTTGGGGGAATAACCTCACGTGCCGATGTGGGTGCATCCATCTCAAAGTTTACCCAACAAGCAGGTGGACGGGGGCACCGTGGGCGCAGAGCAGGCTGGAGAAGCCATTCTTTCATCCTCCTCTCCTTGGCCCCGAGCTGCCCTCTCCGCTCGCCTCCCTTTATTTGTCCCGTCGGCCGAGCGCGCGGCCCCAATGAGCCCTTTGGAACGGAACGAAAAGAAGGAGCGAATGCAGCTGTGACGTGGGCGTTGTTGTTCCATTCACTGCGCTCGCCATGGCAACGGGGCAGAGGCCCTGGAAACACGCAGCCCCTCTCTCTGGACAGCGTCCTGAGGGCAGAGAGGCAGCTGGAAGTTTCTTGTCACAGCTATTGCTCACAGTTTAAGGACACAAAATACTCCAAACATCCCACTGAAATGTATGACTTGCAAGATGGGCTAAATTGATATTCTGCGATTTTGGTAACTTCCTCAGGACTCTGAAATTGTCTTTAGCAATTGAAGATGGTCCCCATAACAAATAGTGAGCAAAATGTATCCCATGCAGGTCTAATTTTACGCGCCGTTTTGACGCATGATTAGGTATAGGCTATGCAAACAGGTTACATCTGACCTAATGACCCAGATGAAGGTCAAAACATTGTAACATAGCGACATCCCCTGTCTCTACCAGCTATGCCTAAGTGTCTAGTCGATTCTGTGTTTACCATGCAGGCAGCCCAATTTCTCTCTCCACTTTGTACTTTAGCATGCTGCAGGACCGCCAGTATTGTTGGGCAGAGTGATTGGGATTTCTGTACAATCTCCCGTGACCAATGAGCGGGGTGCTGTCAGGGGTAACCACATCTGTCAACCGTTCTTGGCCAATAAAGAGCGGAGCGAGGCGGACCTCAGGTGCGCGCCTCTGCGTCCCCTTGGCACAGCGCCCGGGAGATGCTGGAGAGAGACGCCTAGCTGCCCCGTGGCGCAAAAGAGTTACTGTCAAAGGCAGCCCCCTTTTTAACTCCAGCTATCACTCTGGCTCCGAGAGTTATGGCGACCGCAACGTCCAACCACTATAGCGTCCTCACCACCCCCAGCAGCGCGCCGCCGCCGCACTCGGAGTCCGGGAGCATGCAGCAGGCGGCCGCGTACAGGGACGCGCACACCCTGCTCCAGAACGACTATAGCACGTTACCGGGCGGTGGACATCCTCTCAGCCACGCGCACCAGTGGATAACGGCGCTGTCGCACGGTGACAGCGGGGCGCCCTGGCCACCTAGTCCCCTCGGAGAACAGGACGTGAAGCCCGTACTGCACGACAGTGACCGAGAAGAGCTGCAGAACTCCGCCAGTCTGCAGCAGCAGCAACAGCGACACCCTCACCTAGCGCACCAGGCGCATCACGACGCCAGAGCATGGCGAACCAGCACAGCCACCACGCACATCCCCGGTATGGCGACATCTGAGGGCCAGAGCCTGGTGTATTCCCAGTCCGGCTTCGGTCTGATGCCGGGGGGAGAGCAAGGGGGCATGCACCACCACCCCCTGCGGGATGACGACCACCACAGCCACAGCCCGCACCTCAGTGAACATGGAGGCGGCCCAGGGGCCCACCAGCAGTCCCTCTCGCACCATCACCAGCACGGGGGCCACCAGGCGGACCAGTCGGACGAGGACACACCGACCTCCGACGACCTGGAGCAGTTTGCCAAGCAGTTCAAGCAGCGGCGCATCAAGCTGGGCTTTACCCAGGCTGATGTGGGACTGGCTCTCGGGACGCTGTATGGAAACGTCTTTTCCCAGACCACAATCTGCAGGTTCGAAGCGCTTCAACTCAGCTTCAAAAACATGTGTAAACTCAAGCCCTTGTTGAACAAGTGGCTGGAGGAGGCGGATTCCACCTCAGGGAGCCCCACTAGCCTGGATAAAATCGCAGCACAGGGAAGGAAAAGGAAAAAGAGGACCTCCATCGAGGTAGGCGTCAAGGGGGCTCTGGAGAGCCATTTTCTCAAATGTCCAAAACCAGGAGCAGCAGAGATCACCTCCATAGCGGACAGCCTGCAGCTGGAGAAGGAGGTGGTGAGGGTTTGGTTCTGTAACAGGCGGCAGAAGGAGAAGAGGATGACACCCATTGGGGGACAGATACCTGGAGGAGGAGAGGACATGTACGGGGACACCCCTCCTCACCACGGAGGACAGACTCCCGTGCAGTGACCCCAGCACCATTATTCTTAACAACAGAGGGACCCCTGAAGGAGGTAGAATGTCCCGTTATTTGTTTGTTTCTCTTTGCTGGACCGCTTGGAATTGGACCTCAGCCAGTGCTAATGTTGGACCCATGGACACATGCAGTGGGAATACAGTGGAACTCAAGCACTAAAATCACGCATAGCAGAGAGCTGTATGGGGAGGTTTCATGCCGTGGAATTGCCAAGCATAATGGGATATGGCTGGTGTGTGCTAACCAGAAAAGGCTCATCAAGCAACATTGATATGAAATGCTTTTCTATTCTATCAAGGCGCCAATGTGTCATTATATAATGTGTCATTAAAGAAAGGCAAGGTGAGATATGGACACATGGTGTCCGTTGGGGAAAAAAAGAAATCAGGCTCCAGGCATGATAAGTCGCAGTCGTCAGTGTGGGTAAATAAACGCCATCTTTCCATCATAACAAAAGCAACAGGGGTTCCTCGCGGCTTGTGGCGAGAAATAGCCGAAACCTGCTGTACCATTTTAAGATTTAAAGCCAATACCAGCCAGCTGCATATTATTATTATTATTATTATTATTATTATTATTATTATTATTATTATTATTATTGTGATTATTACCATCAAGCCTATTTGATTTAATATTTTAAAAAATATCTAAAAATGTATTGAGTTACCTATTGACTGTCTCCCGTCGACTCGTCATTGCTATATCAATTGCATCTATAATTTATTTCAAATTCAGTTTTACCGAGCTTTAATGTGCAGCTTTTGCTGAATTTAATTCAGAATTGTCAGACTATAATTCGTATTGGACATCCCTTTCCTGAAACATGAAAAAACAATAACAAAAACAATAATAACAACAATAATAATAATAATAACAACAACAATAATAATAATAATTGTGGTATAGTATATGAGGAAAAATAGTTTACCAGAATACTGAGTATTGGTTTACTTTAATGCTTTTCTTTATGTGCAGACAGTTCTGTGCGCCTGTTTACACTATATGTTTTGGTCTTTGTTATTTCTGTACTTTTCCAAATACTGTGATGAGAAAGACCGAGACTGTACGGCTGGATCATTCAAGCAAGCCTGCCCATTTTGCCTTCCTTTCGTAAGAAAAAATAACTGAATATCTTGGTACCAGCTCTGGCCTCAGTGGCTGTACTGTATGAGTCATTAAGTCACTGAGAAGAACTATTTGTGGGATGTATCTCCATTCGTTTTCGTATGGCTTTGTTTGTTTGTTTGTATGTTTGTTTGTTCAGTTTCCTCTGTCAGTCTGTGCCAAAGCACAAACACAGACACGTGTTTTTGTGCCACTTAAATCCTGTGATAAAAAACCTGATCTGATACTGTAAGGTTATAGGGGCAAATTCATTCACAGTTGGGGATTAAGTTCTTCGGCTAAATTCAAAAGAAAATGCAGAAATTTGGAAACTCAAATCCAACTGAATCATTTAGATGATTACGAAATGTATTGACGAATGTCTGGAGGGAAAAAAATAACATTTTAGAATGAGGAATATCAGACAATTTTCAGGAGAATTTCTGAAAACTTTCTGAAAGTATTAGGCCTATTTATCATTGTCAAAATGCAGCGGAAGGGCCTACAGTCAAGGCTCACTATCAGTTACATATCTAAAGCTTATTGTATCATTTAGGCAAGGTATGTGTATTATTTTCTAATAACCATCGACAAAAACAGGACCATTTCCCTTATTTATACATTTGATGATTTACTGAATTTGAATAGGCTAGGCCAATTATTACTGGCCTATTCTGACTGCAAGTAAGACTCTTAAAATTCTTCAGCTGAATTTGAGTTTTCGAGGGGAAAAAAACAAAAAACAAAACAGCATTGACCTGAAATCTGTGACTCCGATCAAATGAAGGGGAAAAGAATCAACGATTGCACAATTTCTATATGCTTTTTGTCATTAAAACGTATTTGTTTTCTATAACACTTTTGCAGTCTTCGCACGTTTTTTGAGCTTGAGGAAAGAGTCGTGACTGTGGCAACAAGCTTATGCCTTGCATTATAATTATGGATTTTATCAATCTGTCTCGGCTGCTCAAAATGTCCTTCAGCTGTTTCCGATAAGTGTTTATTACCGCTGATTTGCACCGATATTGTCTAGGAGAGATATCCTTGAAGATATACAGACAGCCTGCCAATGGCCTTATATTACAGGCTACTCCAAGAGAAACACTCTTTATGCCTATAGGCCTGGCTTTGACACAGGCGAATATATCATAGCCTTTAGTTCATATTTTTTAAGGAGCCTAAAATTGGAAAACTATAATTGATCCAATAGACATTAATTCAGAGTTTACACGCCCTAGAAGTAATATCAAAACAATCTGTGCATGTCTGTTAGCACACGGGGTAACGACAATGTGATAGTTAGTAATTGATAGTTATAGGCCTATCACAAACGGTAAATATAGCCTATATATATATAAAAAGAAGTTAACTCAATATAGGATATAACGCGTCATTAGGTGTAACACAGCCTGCCGGTTTTTAGCCTGGCTTACATTTTATCTACATGACAAAATAATTTGATGGATATTACAACTTTGATTTCCATTAAAAAAAAAAAGACAGTTGAAGAACTGTACACAAATATAAAGTGTGTAATATACAAATGAAAATAGTAATAATTATAGGTTTACCAAGGAGCTTGAATTGAACTGAGAAGCCTTATCGCGCTCTAATTTTGAGTGACACCTCACCCTGATTTGTCAGTGATTTGGTGTCGTAGATTTTTTTGGGAAACCGTTTGCTGGTGAAAACGGATTGACCTATTCATCAACACACTTGTGGTTGTTTTCACCCCAGCCCAGAGTAGCCCAATATTTCTTATTTGATGCAAGGGCTGGTAAAGTCAGAAACGGTCTGCTGACGCCATCTAGTGGACATTATTGCAAAATAAAGGCATCCCTGGGTTGAGAGGTAGGTACTGCCTGGACACCATAAACACTCAATGAATGTTGATGTAATTCGTATACAATATAAAACAGAAGCGCTTTTTATATAATAATCAGCTTGTGTTCATTTGCAATAATAGGAAACAATGCTATTTGTAATAATCAGGAAGAGTTAAATGAAAAAGTTCCTCATCCACATGTAACTTTATATAATGTTAATTCATTTTCACATCTAGACCAACTGAAAATAATCAGCAATTACAGGTTTTGATTTGGGAAAGCAAAAAATTAAAAGAACATAAATATGTGTGCGGGAGCATGGGTGCGTGCAGGTGTGTGTGTGTGTGTATGTGTGTGTGTGTGTGTGTGTGTGTGTAAGCCAGGTCTAAACCCAGCTCTCTGGAGGACCCTGCTGCCTGGATTTTGTCCTATCAGCAGGCGACCATCTGCCCTGCTCTCAGCCCTGACGCTGCTACAGGCATCCTCTGCATTATTCATATTGCACACATACACACACACACACACACACACACATACACACACACACATAGAGGCACATTCCCTCTTCCCTACAAACTACGTCCCCCCACACATCATGCATACAGGCACGTGCCAGCCACACACACACACACACACACACACACACACACACACACACACACACACACACACACACACACACACACACACACAGCTGCTGGCTCTGACACTGTATGCCATCTCTGACTCACCAAGGCTGAATAATAGTAGAGATGGTTTATACTCTAGTGTCATTGTCTATTCTGAATTGTCTCCGCTGTCTTGTGTGGAGAGGATCTCACAGGGATTC
Organism: Hoplostethus atlanticus; assembly: GCA_034670405.1. Taxonomy (NCBI): domain Eukaryota; kingdom Metazoa; phylum Chordata; class Actinopteri; order Trachichthyiformes; family Trachichthyidae; genus Hoplostethus; species Hoplostethus atlanticus. Next base: position 644,065 of record JAXDDX010000033.1, read on the forward strand.
TGCACAATGGTTGCAGAAATATGATGAGCCAAAGTCATCAAATATTATTCATCTGTTCGCGACGGTTTGTCTTGTTCCCTTTCATGCCCTTTTTTCACCCAGACCCACTCCTTCTCCACAGCGGTGCCCCCACTACTTGCTTTTTCTCTCTCTCTCTTTTCCTCTGCCCTCTTTTTCCTCTCTATTTCTCCAGAGCTCCAGCACACACACAAAGAAAAGGGCAGAGAGCTAATCCTTCAGCGTTGTTGGGTGGGCTTAGTATTGTCATATGGTAGCAAAGCACAAAGGGAGAGGGATTATGAGAAAGATATATGCCAGAGTATACCCACCTTCAAGTGTTAATACGGACCAGGTATTTGCAAAATGACACTGTTCACCTTGTCACGTTTTTCTTCAGGTAAAGATGGAGTGAAAGTGAGACTAATACACTGATGGATGTTTTAAAACTAATACATTTACACAATAACTAAAAACAAACCCAGGGTAAAATACCACAGCTATATTTAATGAAATATTATGAGTAATCCATTGTCATACAGCCTCTCATCTCTAGGTATGATACATTCATAGGAAGATTTATTTATCTTACAGAGCTTTGTTGTGTTTTAAGTCATGTACACATATTGATTCATCTTTTTTGGCTCACGTATTTACAGGTTGATGAGATTCCACAAGTATTTCAGCACGTACAACACCAAGTGACAATGCATTATGGCTTCTATAGTCTACACGCAGGAAGTGACACACACACAATAGGGCTGAACCCTGACCCCTGACCTTTAGCTGCATTGGAACAGACAGATGAAGTTGCCCATAGACACTGATCTGGAATCACTTTTGCAATTTTCCTCCAATGGGTGAGCGTACAAGAGGGAGTGGGGACCCTGATCCTCGATCCACACCCGAGAGCGAGCTTTAGCTGTCACTTTATGATCAAACGGCTGAGCCAATCCCATTTTGGTGCCTTTAAGATGTAAGATGCTGTCAGCAACGTTGCCGCTTGGCATGAAGTTATGAAATATAAAATGCATTAAGTTTTGTACCCTCCAGTTGTAGGTGTTTTATGACGGCCAGTGGAATTTGCAGCAGATGAGGGACTCTACAAACAGTTGTAACAGTAATATTTTTTACATTATCTTTAGTATTGTAACATTTATCAAATGGTATCTCAAAAGATGGACCATACATGCACTTTTGACAATAAGTGATTTGTTTAGTGTAACAACAGAAGTCAGAGAAACCCATAGCAAACTATATTGTTGCACATGGCAGAACTGCATGTGACACACAGACAGATCAATTAACCTTTTTAAACAGAACTGTCGGCCACAAAAAAAACACGTACACACATAAAATGGAATAGTGCAAAATAATAATCTCTTAAATTCCACCACATACACCAACAAAAATAGATAAACAACTAAAATAAATAGATCAGAAATAAATATTAGATATAAAACATAATTCATATGCTGGCACTGGCATAAAGTAAACATTTTTAGGAGTCAGTTTCCATAAGGCTGCATCTGCCTAATGGCTTTGACGAGTGAAGGCAAGAGCATGCAGGCGAGGGGTTTTAAGACACAGAACAAAAGTACAGTTTCAGACCAAATGATCGTATTGATATTCAATTTCCACACACACAGAGGCCTTAATGCCACTGTGTCAACGTACTGTCTTTCACCTCAAAGGCTTTGTTTTGGCTTTGTTTTGTAACCAACTTGTTGATTTTTTGACACTTGTTAAATAGAGCAACCAGACTGCATGCCTCGCAGGAGAGTAAACACAAAGAGGTATAAACAGGATCTCCATAATCGTTCAAATCTAATTCTTCAGCGAATCCATCAAGCCATCATCATGATCACCATCATGGTCCAACTTAAAACACATGACATCAGTAGGTCTTCAGAATCTTAATGACGTATTTATGACCACACACCTTTGTCTTTATGACCAAACACCTTTGTCTTTATGACCAAACACCTCGTGTGTCACAAACCATTTATGACCACAAACTCCCATTTTACAAAGGACAATATCATATTGTTGCTTCACATTTCACATTGACCATTTTGAACTATTCAGGTTTATGAAGCATCTACCCGATGATGGGTCTGTGAAGATTCCCCTTCACATTTAGAAGCTGTTCTGTATTTGAAGTTGGACCATGATTAAAAAGCGTTTCGTCATTATAACCTCCATATAATCACTATCTTTGTCCCATTAAACCAACCAGCATCCTGACCTGTCAGGCAAGCTTCATACTCCCTACCTCTTCTACTACCTAACTGTGCAACTACCACTGGAATACAGTGTCCTCTATATATGTCATGACCATTTGTGTGCATGTGTGTGTGTGTATATATAAGGAAGGAAAGGCTCAGCTGTGAATGCTTACCAGTGTGCCATCATGTAAATCAACACAGAGGATGACTCATCCATGCTCAACGCGAACAGAAGCATACACCCCTTGCTTCAGTCCAAACATGCAGCCTCACCACACACACAACATGGCGGTACACGCGTTTGCTGAACGACAAACACACATAAAACCCGCACCTTACCCATCAGACACCACAAACATCAGATGCCACTCAGCCAACCAGAAAACTAGAATGAACAGGGTAGACCTGTTTCCTTACAGACAGGAACATCCTGTTATTGCTTCACGTAAGGTTTTCTGAGCAATTCATCATGTTGAATCTGGGGTTGGAGGGTGGGGCATGTCAAAAGCTGATGGGGGTGGGGGGTGGATGTCAAAAACTGAACTGCTGGGAGAAAAAGGCCAACATATTTGTTTTCCATTAGCTACATCTTTGTGTGGTTGTTCTGGGCTGAGACACCAACAAACCAAACTGCATCACAACATCACACTTGTAGATAACAGATTATCTACAGTCTAAAGGGCGATTTTCATTGGCACGTACCAGCCATGCACTTTATATATATCTAAATCTATTTCTACATGATTGTTTCACCCGCTCTCAGTGGTTCAATGAATAACACAGGAGCCATATATGATAACAACAGATATAATGCAGTATAATAAATCATACTGCAGGAGCTGACTGCTATCATGCTTCTGTTGTTGTAATCGTACAAACATGTTGAATTTTTGGAAGGGGAAGAAATTGTCATAATAAGACATAAACTAGTTTCTTCAGATTATCCTGCACTATACCTGTTGACATAACATATGGGTAGTGGATGAATATACGAAATCCCAATCACAAAGCCAGAAACAGATGCCATATGGCTCTTTACACTGATCCTGGACCAGCGGAGTGGGTAGTTCACTAACTACTAGACAATTTGGTCATCATGTCCAACACAAACTGGGGGCTTTTACAGGAGAACCACCTACAGTATTTACACTATATGACAGAGGGGATAATGCTATATTTGCGGGCTATCTATACTATTTATACTCATATATAATTAAATACTCTATCTATTAGATCTGGGAATCAAATCGGATATCATATTTACACTCAATTGTATTCCTGTACAGTTCCCCACATATCAATACCATATCAATACACGGAGTCCTATGTTGCACAAGCCAAGGGTTCAGTAAGTCAAAACACACACACATGGTTGCGGTGGTGCGGATCGCTATGGGGGACACGGGCGTGACACACACACGTAGTTGCCATGGTGATGGCAACGGGACATCAGGTAGCAGTTTTGACTGCAGGTGATGTTGACCTCGTGGAGGAGTTTCTCAGCAATGGCGTCATTTACTCCTGGTTTCTCTACTTCTAGTTGTGATTTTCAATCTGTTCTTCTCTCTCGTTTCTCTTTTCCTCCACTTATTTGCTGCCCTGTTATTTTTCCTATCCCTTCCCTTTCTATTTATCGATCAGTCTCTCTTCTTCCGTTGTATTCTGTCATTTCCTCCACTACATTGTGCAAGTAAAACCTCTGAGTCCTTCTCCATTGACACAGGCAATAAGACACCAAAATACTCCCTACTAGATATTTTCTGCTCTGAGAGGTAGGGGGCATGTGTTCAGGTGGGATACCCACGTATGTGTGCATGTGTGTGTCGCTATGTGATGTGTACTGTATGTGGGTGTGTTCTGTCAACACTTGAGCTGCTCCATTTCAGAGCACTCTGTGTCCATGTCAGAGTCATAAAGCGAGTGGCCTGTGCGATCGCTGTCCGGCGACTGTGGGTCCACTGTGGGTGTGTGTGTGTGTGTGTTTGTGTCATCCTGGAAAGTGTCCGTGCGGGAGTAAAGGCCCAGGTCAGGGAGTTTAGAGGGCGAGTCGCTGTCCTCTGTGTCGTTGTAGCAGAAGTCTTCCAGGTCAACGAACCACTCGGGCCAGAATCGCCGGCGAATCCGCTCACAGTACATGGCCAGGTTGATCAGCTCACCTGAAAGGGACAGAGTTCAGCTGGTAAGGTACGCAAAGGTCATGCAATCGCAAAGGTCGTGCAATCCTTTTGGTGAATCAGCTGCTGCTAAAATGATGGTGGCTGGGTGGTGTAGTGGTCAGACAGACTGTCCTCCAACAGCATGACTTGGGGTGAAGCCCTGCGTCAGCAAGCATCTGTCCTTCAGCAAAACACTGAATCCCTACCAGCTGCATAGCTGACCCTGTCCTCTGAACTTCCTGGAGGATAGAATCTGACTACAGAGATCAATATCATAAAGAACATTATTATTATTATTATTATTATTATTATTATTAGTAGTAGTAGTAGTAGTAGTATTGAGCCACATGTCTGCAGGAAGTAGATGATTGCTTCCCCATACAGTGCAGAATTTTCATCAAATGAAGCTATGAAGTTATGTTACGGTAAATGTGGGAACATGGTAAATGTTTCCCAAGGTAGATCTGGTAAATGTGTACATTCCCCGGTTAACGTGGGTGGAAAAACGCTAGTCACAGTAGCGAGGCTCTCTCACAGTCCTACTGACCTGCTTTTCTGTAACACGTCGATTGCGCGTTGTACCACCGATATCGACCGAAAAAGTATTTGTTGTAGTAGAGCCTTATCAACAGATTATTGGCCTCATGGAATAACATGAGTACTTAACATTAATGTCGTTGAGATGTAAGCAGGCATGAAATCAGGAACTGGAAGCAAGTTACATGTACCCTGCATGTACCTGGATGGACCTTACAGTGTTACATGATGACCTCACCTTTGATGAGCTTCTCAGGCCGTGTACCTGGTAGCGTCCACATAGCAGGAGCCAGGTGACTGAACACTGCAGCGTCTACCGTGGAAACCTTAGAGCCCATTAGGTATTTCTTATCACCTAAGACAACACAGAGAAGACAGATATATCAGGATGGGAGGTGAGCTAAAATACAACCTCTGAATAGGCACCCTCTTCCTTTTATCTCTTTTTTTGTCCTGTGTACTAGACAATTACAGTAATCTAATATATGTCAATAAAAAAATGCAATAATGTTCTTCTGACACACTGAAATAAATTAGACTTATACAGAGGATGTGCTGAGAATAAATGATATGGGGGGAAAAAGTAGATTTCACCTCTGGCCCCAAGTGAAAGGCATCAGAGATCAATTGATGCTTCTAGGATTGTGAAGAATTTGACTGGAGCAAGCACTATTTGTCCTATCTTAACAACGCTTCCCATCACAGCTCTTGTTAGTTCTGTTTCTCTTAGATCTACCATCACAAAACGGCCAGGGGCTATGTATTGATTCTGGACTGCACTGCTTAGTTTTCACCAGAGGAGGGCAGCAATGTGCTACTTTCCTGGATGGTACGAACATGCTGTCTCTGGTTATAGTCACTATGGCACACATTGGGAAGATTTCAGAACATTTTACTTTGCCCACAGACTTGTGGAACCTGCTGCCACAGTAAATTGTGTAATGTACAGGTGTAATGTCCTGAGATGTCTTTGGATTTTTAAAGGATATTGAAAAACAGGTTCTGCTCCACTGAAGGCTGTTATATAGACGAATTTGGGATGTTCACAATTCCATTTCTGATTGCCACAATGTGGGCTATAATTGATTGTAATCTCCCAGATTATCAGCATTATTATTTCATTATCAGAGCATTATGTTGCAGAAGGGATCACTAAAATAATCTGGCCCTCGTACCGAGCAGAGTGGCCAGGGTGCGCATGTCCTTCTCCATCAAGGCGTAGACTTCCTCCTTAGAGAACCGTCCAATCCCGTGGCCATACATCTCTCGCTTAATGATCCCGCCGGTCAGGTGACTCAGGATCCACTTGAGTAGGTCACTCAGTGGCCCGCTCACCGACAGCATCTTCTGGGTCTCCTCCAGGTTGTCCACCCACTGACAGTAAGCAATGGTCCTGGGACACATACACACACGTTCCACAATTACTACTTCTACTTTCTTCTTCTTCATTTATTAAATAATAATAATAATAATAATAATAATAATAATAATGAGAAGAAGAAGAAGGAGAAGAAGAAGAAGAAGAAGAAGAAGAAGAAGAAGGAGAAAAAGAAGAAGAAGAAGAAGAAGAAGAAGAAGAAGAAGAAGGAGAAGAACTATATTTGCCCAGCAGTTTTCTTTACACAATTACAAATGCTGTATAATAAACGGAACAAAACATATCAAAGCACAAAAAACACTATCAGCCATAAGGTAGTATCTAACAATAATAATAATACGCTACAAAATAATAGTTAAATGCAAGTTTATAACACTTTTCATTCAGTTTAGATGCCCCAATCACAAATGTCGATCACCTTTTGTCTTTTGCAGACTATGGAACAGTTTAAAGATATACTGTAAATCTACACAATCTATACATAGGGACCCATATGCACACAAGCACACAAAACACACAAGCATATACACACCCACACACACCCACACACACCCACACACAAACACAACACTGAAAATATCAAGAAAGCTTGAACAGACACTCTTAAAATAAATCCCTTGAACCCCCATGAAGGAAAGCAGTTTAAAAAACCTTTACCCTTTTGTAAATGAGACATAAAAACTGTCCTCATCCCTTTCACCCCAATCCTCCTCTTCCTTCAACAGTCTCTCAGCTACGCAGTTCCTCCTAAATACTAATATACATCCACTACCACAGAACGCCCTACTATATAAGCTCAACATTTCCTGCTTCTCCTCCTCAAATCTTTCCTTCTCCCTAAAGTGCACTGCTGTGAGGCTACAACTAAAAAGCATTTGAGCTTCAGCGGTCCCTCACCAGTAGAAGTGCTCCTCCACCATCTTGGTGATGGCGCGGGACACGGCCCTCTCCTGCGGCGTCAGGCTCTTGTTGAGGCTCACGCCCAGCCTCTCCTCCAGGAAATCAATGATGAATTCGGTGCCGCACACATGCTCCCGGTTGTACTCAATCCACGGCATCTTACCCTGCGGTGAAAGCTTTCCATCAAAGTAGTTCTGGAAGAGGAAAAAGAAAGGATTGAGAGAGATGTGGGGGACGTGGGGGAGCGTGATGGAGGGATGGGATCAGAAAAGGAGAGGAAGTAAAAGGGGAGAAAAACATGAGAGTAGAGGAGAGTGTGAAGAAAGGAAGTGGGAGATAAGTTAGGATTGGGAGAGGAAAGATAGAAATGGATAGAGAGAAAAGGGAAGGAAAAGAAAAACTGTTAGCTTTAATTATCTCTGTGGGGAAACTGAGTTGTTTCAGCAACAGAGACTCGGATATAAGACAAGAACAGAGCAAATACAGAGTTTTGAAGCTGCTACGACAAATAACTACAACAAAAGAACATATTGAGAAACAAATAAACTAGGTAAAGCATCTTTGTTGACAGATTTACAGGTTAGCACATGTTTGCAGTTTACAGATCTACAATTTACAGCAGGGTGTGTGAAAAACATGCAATATTAGCTCTCCACATTTTTAGATTTTCAAAGTGGCTGTTGCAAGTGTGCATCACTAGCTGTTGACATTGACCCGTGAACGAATGGAAGAACATTTGGACAGAATGTGTCAAATAAGCAAATGTTAGCAATTCACTTTGTCAAATAGGGGAACTAGAATAAAATAGAGAGAATGAATGAAAGAGGAAGAGGTCAGCTCTTTCGTTCACACACACACATACACACACACACACACACACACACACACACACACACACACACACACACACAGAGAGAGAGAGACCTACCTGGTAGGGCAGGTCGACCATGCGGAGGTAGGTCTCCAACTTGAGGCAGAAAGGGGACAGGGATGGGGCGCCAGTCTTGGGCCTGGAGAACTGGTGGAGTATGATGGCGTCTTTAGAGTCCAGCTCTTCCTCCTTCCTGGATGGAAAAAGAAAAACATAAAGATACTGCTGAAGTGTCCTTGAGCAAGTCAATGAATCCCTACCAGCAGAGGCGTTGCTCTGCACTCTGACCTCTCTGGAGGGGAGGCAAGTGAAAAGATAATTTCCCCATGGGGATCGATAAAGCTTCACGTTAACAACTGATTCATTACTAGTGCTAAGAAAATGTTTTGGATGCATCAGATGATTTGCAACTTAGGCACCCCAACAGTTATCTGGCACTGAGAGCTTTGGGCAAGTTGCAGGCCCGAGTCCTCCTTGGGCAAGGACGATGAAGCCAAGGGACACTACAATGTCAAAACAATGAGCATATCCTTGTGAAACATTGTCGTGCATTAACACAGATACTATAGGCTACTACTGTACACGCATACCGCCTGCACGAACACAGATGACAACCCGTTCACGTGTCCGTTTTGCAGATTTGTAAATGGGAGCTGTTCACTTTCAATGCGCTGAAACGTGAAAACATCGAATCAGCGCCGCGGACCAAAGGAGCTCTCCATTTCGCTGTGGTGCTGAAATGCCGGCCGGGCAATAAATCCGGCTGTTTTGGATGTAGTGCCCTAATCAATGCATTCCTATTCGATACAGTTCGATATTCGAGGGATGACAAAATAAACCAGGGAACGATTACAGAGCCTAAAAAAGAAAACAGAACATTTTACAGTCAGACTGGACAACAACTATACGGCTTGGAGAAAAACATGCCACAACAACACGCCACCAAGATACGCAGTCCAGATGGATGCAATACAAAAGAGCTTCTTATTATAACTACACAAACTACCGTGTAGATTTGAGTCCTTAAACAAATACAAGTCGCCCCCAGCATCGATTTGTGTAAATATATGTAGGGCCTCGTGGATCAGTCTTAGGTGAGCGAAAAATAGCTATAAAATAGCAGTGATATTCCTACAGTGACTTACTTATCTGTAGTAGTCAATAGTAGGTTTATAGTAACTTTGTCGTATTTTATGGTATTTTTTAATCCCCCATGGCATGACTACTATATTGTTGTTGTGATATTTGTATAGCATCCCTCTGAAATGCATTATAGGAATCGTTTTCGTAAGGGCAACCGGCCTAGGCTGCAGGTAACCTGAGATGTTTGTTTAAGGACAACTCGGTCACCCAAAGCAGGAATACTGTTAATTAAAACTATGCCCCTGTCCATCAAGTCAATATTTCCCTCTGTTTGTTGCCAATGCCAATTAGCTAATGTTTATGGGTTTGGCTTTTGTCTGTATATTTTTTCATGAGAGGTTATTAAAGGTCATTTTTGTGCACAACTGCAGTGTTTTAGACAGCAGTGTTGGGACCGGCAAACATCGAAACTAGGGGAAGGAATGAGATTCACAATAAAGCAAGCAAAGGATGGAATACGTCCTTGAGATGCTGACGAATGAAAGTCACCCGGTGTATTTTTATTAAGAGGGCTACTGTGAATAGGCCTACTATTGGTACATAGACTATCCTCGCAGATAGACAACATAGGAAATAAGCCTTTATCGTGTCTACTGTCTTGATCGTTTTGAATAAGCAAATCCGAAATGAAACACGTCCTTTGAGTCATTTCATCTCCTCCTATAAACAGGCCAATAAACATGGAAATCTCCTTAGGGGGAGTGTGTGTGTGAAGGGGGGTGAGGGTGGGGGGGGGGGGTTACATCACAACCCACCCACTCACGACTCCTTATTCTCCACCGACTCAGCTCTCACCCCGCCCAACCTGACAAGATTAAGCAATATCAAACCCAATGAAAATACACCAGAGCTGGAAGACTTGACACCAGAATGACACCGGAGGAAAAAACACAGCAGTTTTCGATGTCAACACTGGCCCGAGGTATTGATTGAGAACAAGTGATGCACCCTGCAGTTTTAGAGACTCTCGCTGACAGCCTGTCTGTTGGTACCTGATGGCGAGCAGTTCGTGCAGCAGATAAGCAGCAGCAGCGAGCAGAGCCCCCCCAGTCAAATACAGCGTTTTCCGCCACCACGAGTCCGAGCCCAAAGCTGACATGATCCCGCCGTAGTCCTGCAGTGGGTAGGCGATGATGTACCCATAAAACGAGAGCTGCTCTTCGGAGCCCAACAGGCCGAAGGAGAAGCTCTGGTCCCGGCCAAGATCAACCACACACGACCGCGTCCAGGCGAACCCGACGCGCCAGTGCATTCTCTCTGTCTCCGGCCTCTTTCCGCCTCACTTTGGCAGGTCTGGGCTTCATCAACGGGGGCTTCATGGGTGCCGAGGGGTCGAGGTGCGGGATGTGGCGAGGAAAAGGCGACTGGCGAGAAGCATCCCGCCTGGAGCTTGTCCCCGCAGCGGGGTCGACATCCTCCGCAGCCCGCCCGGAGCTGCTGGTTGCGCCTCTCACCAGTGTCAACCTAGGCAGAATAAACAAACAGACTTCTGGTCACGAGTTTCAAAATAAAAGCATGTATGTAAAATGAAAATCAAGCATGTATTCATGGAGAATCTGTAAATTCTATAGGAATCTGTAAATAAATTGTTTTGTTTCCCCCCAAAAGGTCCCTTTCACAGTATGTGAGAGTAAGAATATTAATAAAAACGTGGACAATAAAAATGGGAACAATAAATAATGAAGAGAAAATAACATACTATAGGGAAAATGCAGTGAATAATTAAATTAAGAACTAAAACAAAATACAGACCACAATGTATATATGTAGTGTGGCACAATTGTTCCTAATATGAATTGAGTAACCTTAAATTTAACTGCCCATAAGGTATTCATTTTCATCAGAAAATACCATGCACCGCAATAAAATGTAATCTTTTTAGAAATCTGTTTTACCGCTACAGTTTCACTGTTTTACTCCATATTTAATATACTAATCATAGCGAGGATATGATTTTTCTGCTCTGTACACCTCAATGCTTTTTTTCCCAAAGTGACAAATCTACGCTTTTATTTTGAAGGCAAGTACCCCAGACTTCAGGTATTAATCCTTCTATCCTTGGGTAGTTTGACGCAGCTAAAGTGACGTCAAGGAGACTGTACCTCTTGGTACCAACTCCTAGAGGTAACTAATGGTAAATACAGCCTCGGATGCTGTTCAGTGCATTTAATACTTAATTCTCTTTTCATCGTAAACACCAAGTCCCCTTTACATTTATTCGAGGGAAGTCCTTTTATGAACTACCAAGCACCCATTTGATTAAAAACATTGTCAAGACAGATATGTAAACAATTATGTAGTCTTTATACACACCACTAGGGGGCCGACCGCAGCAACTGTGTTGACCCAAGCACTGAAGTTGGGCAAGCATGACTTTGACTAAACAGGTTTTAGGGTAGGAGATTCCCTCAAGGCCTCCCCATGGTGCATTACAACACATATGCAGACGGTGTCACACCAGCTTCAGTAACAGAGGCAGTAAACCATTTGGTTTTACACCACATACATTTTATTACCACAAAAGAGCTTACAAAAATGATATACACACAATTTCAAGTAATACTTGAAAAAAACAGTTTTGTGAAAAGATTCTAGAAGAACTAGTAGGAATAGTTAGGTGGAGTAAAGCCCTTTGTTACGCCCACTCAAGTGAACAGTAACGCAACAGATGGAGCCTGTTGAGGGAATAAAATGCCAGAAGGCAAAGCAGGCCAAGGCTGCACTAGTCAGTGGCTTCATAGGCTCACTTTCTTCACTTTCACTGGAGCGATATGAAACCACAGAATGGGAGGAAGTGACATGAAGGCGGTCTTCACTAAGCTGTTTACACACCTATCCAGTTTTCCATCAGTGACAGAAATGCAGTAAAAAGGAAGCCAGTGAGGGGAAAATATGAAGTTACATCCAGCAAATGGAACAATATCGCTCTCTAAAAACGTCTTACAGTTCCCCTGAATGGGACAGTGTGCTTGTTTGAAGGGTTTTCTCGTTAACCAGCAGCTTTTATTTTGTAAGGCACTCAAGCACCATGTTCTGAATTCAGCCACACACACACACACACACACACACACACAGCTCTCCCACTGTATTACATCACAAAAATATAGACATCTACAGGTATATGCACATATATATTGCCACAATTCAATGATTAAATACATGGTAGGAAGTAGACAGAAAGAATAAGAAAGTACAACTGAAACTTTGCACACAAATCTGTGTGATTCTGATTTGCCTTTAAGACAGCACTGCAAAAAAGCCTTCAAGTGACTAGTTAATAAAACCTCCCAACAAAAAAATGCACTACCAAAATACATTATTCTAAAGCAGTAAAAATGAAAAAGAATTAAAAAAAAAGATTAGCTTTGCAGCAGCAAAACGGTATCATGACAGTAAAACAAATAGGGGCACTTTCATCTGAAGCACAAGTACATAGCTAAACCAGCTCATGATTTCCATCGAAGTTTCCTTTATTAAGAAAAACATGACAGATAAAATAAATGAAGATAATTAATAAGGCTATTTACAATTAGGAGACGGGGGGGGGGGGGGGGGGGGGGGCAGTGAATTCAGATATTAAAAGAGCTAACATCTATCCTGAAGAGGAGCAGACATTCTCTCTCATGATTCCTCCTGCCAAGGTCCATGACCAACCAGCACAGACCTCCGAGGGCAGGGTATCCAATCACATCACAGTTACACAGACTGATATCCAATCAGATCCACCTCTATCACAGCACAGGATCAAATCATTTTACAGACACCAGTAGAGAAGACTACTATAGTCCCTGAGGAATGAACACCCTCCCAGACTGGCCACTCACATGTATACACACACACACACACACACACACACACACACAGTACTAGTGATCAAGTTTTCGCTAATCCCACGGAGCTCCATATCAAATGACTTGCTCCCTGAGACCGTTCAAGGATGTCAGGATCATCACAATGACGTTACACCAATGTTTTCGACCAAACCATCACACCGTATACCGGTCGACCCCCAGTTCTCCGATATGTTTCCCCACAATCCCAGCTCCCCGCTTCCTCACGTGTCACCGTCTTCCTCAGTTTCAGACCATTTCAGGTTTGGAAGAGAATGGCCTCATTGAGACGGACACGGCTACTTGTTGTCTCCGATTGGCTGTTCAATGCAGGCATATTGGTGACTACTTCCTGGACACGTGAGCCCATAATGATCAGAGAGGGGGACTGGGCGTGTGAAGAAATGTCCCTCTATTTTTGGGTGGTGGCGTCAGTCGAAGGAGAAGGGACATTTTCTTCTGTCAGTTGAAATGTGTGATTTCCCGACTGATATCACAAAGGTTATGCTGTGTGACAGTTTTGAAAAGGCCATGCCATGCTTTGCTTATGACTGGCTGTAGGAGTTGTTTTGGTTCCCGTTGGAGCTCTGGTCGCTCTCGCTAGAAACGGCACAGTAAGACAGAGGGAGAAGGCAAGTTTAGACACAGCAGACTGAGATATATCAAAAAGGGGCGGGTTTCATTGTAGTGGTAAGAAGGCATTTACTCCTCAAGGCATTTAAGAGTGTTTCCAACAACCATTTGCGAGTCATGTAGTATGTGAAAGCTCTCATTTAATGTGACTTTTTGTGGTAAAATGTTATCAGCTGCAGAGAGTCACTGTTGTCTAAACTCCTCAACATCAAGCGAAGTAGAGGGCTTTGAACTGCAAGTGGTGTCTTATCTCATTGTGCTACTGAACCGATGAGTATTTATTTAAAATGACTTTTCAATAAGTTATATCTTCAAATCTTTTTGAAAGGACTGCACACCATATTGCTATAGCCTTTATATTTAGTGAGTAGTGTTTTTCGCTTTTGCAATGTGAGTAATTGAAGGACCACACTACAAATCCGCCTTGGTAAATCAACCATTTTTTGTGGTTCTTAAGATCTTAGAACTTCAAGCGCCTTTTGCAATTTTCTCTTCAGAGAAACCTCTGGGAACCCCTGGTGAAATAAGCTGTCTAAGATCGTGTGTGAAGTAGGTTGTGAATTTTCTAGATCAATCACTGTTGGGAAACACACCCCAGTGGTTTCACTGACTGAGCAATATCACCGGGAGGTAGTTTTGATTCAACATGACACCTTCTCACTAAATGCACCTTGACGCTGTTTGCTCCGTTGGTTTAATATTATTTAGATATTCTCTGGGAAGATGTTAAATTGTCTATAAATGCAATATGTATGTATTGAGTTGACAAACAGAACATAGTCAGGTTTACCTGTTAGGGGGAGGCTTGGGCTTAGGCATCTTGTTCAGTACGGCAGCCATCTCCTTCCTATCATCAAAGTTTTTCCACTGGTCATACAGCTTCAGAATCACACGGATGATCTCCAGGATCTTGACAGAAAACAGAAGTAAACTCAGCATAACTCACATTAGCACACAGATAGTCATTAAACAGATAGTCATTAAATAGTCTGAATGGCTCTCTCTCTGTGAATAAAAGAGTCCTGTGGTCCTGAAGAGAGTTCAATTCCCACTGGGGCCACCTATGCTTCATATGGAATATTTCAAAATCAGATAGTTTCGGTCCTCAGTTCTGTCTGGCTGAGTCACATTCAAAGCTGTTGTAAAATATGCAATAAACACACACCTATAAGAGCATAACAGTTAATATATTTAACAGGTAATTACTATTTAATCATTATTGTTTAAAAACTTATTGAACGTCGGAGTTCTTTTTTCTTTTAAATCACCATGGTGTGTTACTGTTGTATAAAAGCATGAGTCACTCCGGGTCATGCTCCGCTTCGTGACGTCCCTTGTTAACTGTTCTACAAGCACTGGAAAGCACGGCTCTCCTGGCTCATTAAGTTGAAGGAACACATTCCCAGAGGCACCAGAGATCAAAGTCACTGCCAGTGTATGTGAACCAAAATAACTCACACATTTCATCTGCTGTGCACCATTTGTTTGATTCAGTAAGGCATCAGTCAATTGGCTTGTGTGCCTTGAATTGAATATTCTTTGAATTAAAGCTGCAATATGAAACTATTTTCACATTAAAATAACAATAGATAAATGGGTTATATCATATGACATCAGTCTGTGTCTGACTGTGACCCTGTGTGTACAAACCTAAATCCCCCCACTTGCCTCAGATTGGCTTCTCAATTATGTTTGGGACGTATAACATTTGCTGTGGGCGTGGCCAGTAGTGAACTGGGTTGCGGCTATCAAGCACAGCCCCAGTGCCGGGAAGTCATAGCAACAACAAACAGGCTAAACGTGCAGCAGTTGAGACCCATTCAAAGACCCATTAAAAAAAAAAGCAGATTCCCTGTGTTCGCCGTCTGCTTCTTTAATGCCTGTGATGGCTTTAAGGATGCCGGGTTACCTCAGCCTCAGGCTAGATGCTGTTTCAAGGTATGCAGCTCATCAAGAAGAGTGAGGAGTGTGAACTTGCCTAACTGAGGGGGAGGAGGGCAAGACTAGCATTATACTTTGCTGCCTTAAAAAGGAAGTAAATCGCTTGAGAATATATTGTGCAGAACTTTCTAAATAACCTATAGCCTATTTGGACTGAAAAGGGTAGATTGTCATTCTAAATTTTAGGTGGTTATTTCTATTCACCAGACACACACAGACACAAAAGGTTTCTGCATGATTCAAATGCATCCATCTTAAGCTCAATTATCTCAGAGACCCCTCCATCAAAAACAACGTATGAAACAAAGTTTTAAAAAGCAGCATAGGCCAGTCTTACTTTGTCCATATCAACAGTGAGCTCTGAAAACCACTGTCTGGCATCTTTCTGCTGTACCACACAGGCAACATGCAGACAGGCTACGGGGAAAGAAGGAGAAGACTGTTACATCAATCATGTTACATCTAATAGAGCTTATTTAGTCAGTAACTACATTACATAGTTGCAGGGAGGAATGCATGGGGACAGATCTTACCCAGGGCAATCATGAAGGGTGGGTAGAGCAGACACAAATCGGTCCTGTATGTGTCATTCACTATTCGCCTAATAGAGAAAGAAGACACGGATTGATACTAATACAAATATTAACATTTAGGTTTCTATGTTCTGCATTTTATTATTGTTCACATCAACAAATAGCTTTCTCTATCAAGCAAGCAAGAGAGAAACCCGTGCACAATATCATACCAGGCCAGTGGCAGCAGCATGTCCTCCTGCCCCATATCCTGTACATACTGCAGCAGCGGTCTGTAGGGGTGGTACACGATCAGGCAGCAGTCCTGAAACACATTGCACATCATGAATCGGTCAACCACCCATTCAAGCAAATCACAGATGTGTTTCTAAGTAGAGACGGCTCCTCCACTCACCATCAACTCCAGAAGGTAGAACTCACATTCTAGTATCTGTTTAGAAGAGCAGAGACACAAATTAGGATTGTTTTGAGCATGCAGCATGATATTGACCTCCCTCAAAAAGTAAAAAAAAAAAATAAATAAACCCTTGTTGAGTGGGAGATCAAGTGGTTCAGGGAAAAGAATGCCTGCTACTTCTGTCTGGGGAGTTTTATATGTTGTTTTCATGGTGTGCTGTGTTCTTGTTTTCAGTGACTGGCCGCCCATTTACACCCATGGGAGTCTCCAAATGCAGCTAAATAGAAAAAGGTCATTCTATTCACAAACTATGCTCACTTTCCAGTGACTAGACAAGACTGCCCAATCACAAATTTTGTTAACTACTCGCACCACCAACACCCACTCGCGCTATAGGTCTGCAGAGTGGATATGAAAAATTATGTTTAGGAGTCGCAGCATCCTGATAATTTATTGTCAACGGTGTGAACCACTCCCTCCCTTTATCGCTCCATAGTGGCTCAGCATCAATAATAGTTTACACAGCTTTTTGGACAGGCAGGTTGTCAGGACAGCCCTGGTGAAGTCCTGGCAACTCTGTGGAGATAGTGGATAAATAATCTGCTGGTGCTGCAAACCACTTGACACCATGATGAGAGATGCAGCTTAGCATCAATGCACGCACACAAGCTTGCAGTCAGACACAGGCGAAGCCATCTCCCAGGGCGACGGGAGTTTCATCGTAGGTGTGTGAACATTAGTTGTGGAATCTCGCGTATTGGTAGACACCGACATGACGACACTGTGATACACACTGTAAGGGCTCATGGCATGCTGTAATGTGGTATTGTAGTGCATAAATATCTCTGAAGAGGAAAACAATAAAGTCAGTGTGTTTGTTGCTTGGTACAGCTGCTCGTTGGTTATTTGTTTCACCCAGCTTTAGGCTGGAGGGACTATGCTGTCCGGCCCGGACAGCTCAGTCAGTAGAGCATGAGATTCTCAGTCTCAGGGTTGTTGTGTCAACTATCACCTTTGTAAGTCGCTTTGGATAAAAGTGTCTGCTAAATGACTGTAATGTAATGCTGTCTACCTCTTAGTGTGCAATGTGTTGCAGCAGCACTGTACTTACATGATTCATTCTGTAAGGGAACTCCTTTGGGAAGGCATAGGAAAATCTTGTTTTCACTGTTTGAGACAAAATAAATCATTATACTGTCTCCATCACATGAGCAAACACCATTTCCAGCTTCTGTACTTCAACAGTAGTGTTTTTACTCACAAACGTATAGGAAATCTGTTACTGGATATCTGGTCACTTACATACAGATGTTGCTGCAGAGATCAGCCTGGTGTTGGATACAACTCCAAATTCCTGGAAAAGACAAATATTTGAGCTCTAAGTAGAATCTGTTTGTCAATCTTACATGAGTCAGACAACTGCAGCAAAACTATGAAACTTATTAGAGGGAAGCAAAACAAATGGAAACTGAGGCAGACTTTGGATTTCACACAGGCTGAGGTGTTCAATCAAACATATGCTAGTGCAGAACAACTGCCTCTATGTCAGCACAAAAATCCCAATACCTCAACTTTAGAAGCCAGGAAAACACAGGTAGGAGCCATGAGCACTGGATCTATACTCTTCAAGGAGTACCTGCAAACAGAAAGAGATATGCAATTAGAAGCCTTTCTACTACATTCTTGAATGAATCAGCCTTGACAGAAAAAACTGCAAGTTGAATGTGTGTGTGTGTGTATGAAGGGTTAGAAAAGGTCCACACTGCTCACTAGCTCAAGCTTCTTACTTACCTGGCATAGAAGCGTTTGAAGTAGACAGTTGCAGTGGCAATGACCTGCTGCCGCAGCTTCAGGTGTTCCCCCAGAGCCTGGATGACTGAGGGAAACAAAACAGAAGGAATCAAACACAAACAAAATCAAAATACATGAGACTGAGCATGTTTATTCAGTTAATCTTGTTATTTTGTTTTTGGGCTGTGTATTATTTAAGAAACAAAGTTCAGGACATTGGCAATGATTGGCAATACTCTATGGGACTATGGTCCTATAACTTGGCATTATTAAACGTATTGTGGTTGAAGTTAGCATTTGCTGTATTTGAGAGCGCTACAATACAAAATAAAAGTACCATTGGCAAAGAATATCTGCAGTTTCCAGTACTCCTCTTCTGTAAGAAACTTAAGATCCTTCTGGCGCTCCTTCATCAGGTCCTGCTTGTCCAGAACCCACTGCAGACTTTAAAAAGAGAAAATAAATATTTAAGTTTACTTACAGTTACACTGGCTAACCATGTAAACAACAAAGCTAGCAGGTAGGAAATCAATATTAACCCACATCATTAACTTAGCTTAGCTAGAGAGCTACCGATCTAACCTACCACAAAACATTAGAAGACATGACAGGCTAGTCTAATTGATCAGTCTAAACCCTAATATTATCTTTTATTATCTGGCTTTGTATTTAAACATTCGTTTTCCACCGCAGCACGAGTTTAAGAGAGACTGCTAACGTTAACCTACGTAGCCGCAAAGACACGGCTAGGCCTCAAAACAAACATGGTGATTTACACAATAAAGCTCTAAAATGTCATATTTCGAAAGAAAACCTACTAGTGAGAGCTTTGCCAGAAGTTCCCCGCCATATCGTAGCAGTTGAGGTAGAGGAGTACAATTTAAATGGATAA
Organism: Hoplostethus atlanticus; assembly: GCA_034670405.1. Lineage (NCBI taxonomy): Eukaryota > Metazoa > Chordata > Actinopteri > Trachichthyiformes > Trachichthyidae > Hoplostethus > Hoplostethus atlanticus. The sequence continues at coordinate 663,292 of JAXDDX010000033.1, forward strand.
TATTTTGCAACAAAGAAGTGGATACCAATAGGAAAGTAGTTATGCTAGCCAATTAGGAGAGCGACACGAAAACGACTCCGGAGAAGGACCAGAGAATGCTGCTGAATGGTTCCTACACTTTTGTTCCCCTAAGTTAAAACGTAGTTGAAATACTGCAAAATAATGATTTGTAGTTCATTATCTAGGAGAATTAATACGTATATTTTATTAGTTATTTTCCATGTGCATTTTATAACGTTATCCGATTACATGTTTACACATTTCAGTAGAAAAACAAAAGACGAAAACTATTCGAGTTCAAAATGAATGGTCCGATGTATGTGTTCACTCCTCCAATGAGCTCATTGCTGTGCATCTGCTATGGTAAGTATTATAAGCATTGTGAAAAGAGAAAGACTTTCTGAGCAAGACAGCTCAACAGTTCACACCCAAGGCATCCAGCGTCACCAACATTAACACACACACACGCACACGCACACGCACTTACACGCGGGTAAAACCTACATTATATGTGTGTCACTGGTGGACTGCTGTTATTTTTTTTAACTAACCTGCTCTGTCGCAACTGGTGACAGAAGTGCATGCAGGTTAGAGAATCAGAGAATCAGATCAGAGAATTTCGTTGTTATAAATTTGATAATTAAGACTCCTATTTTAATAACTTACGGAACCCTGATAGATATTTGTGGGGACGGTCACCCTTGGGCTGGGAAGGTTCGACATTCCTCTCAAGTGGTGAGGGAAGGGCTGAGAAAGCAAGCCATTATTGGCCTATATAAAGAGCCCCACCACTGGCTGAAGATGTGAGTGACCAGTTTCCAGCACTAAAGTACAGAAGTTACCGGACGTCAACATGAGCCGCAGTCCAGAGAGAATGTCCTCATACCGCCGTCATTTCGAATGCACCTTGGCTGCACCTTCTGGCTACCTGGTCCGGGTGTCGAGTCCATCTCCCACCCGCAGAGAGGTTCGCCATCGCTCGGCCAGCTACTCCCGAAGTGGAGGGATGATGGGGCGCAGGGCTCTCTCCACTAAGCAACGCATGACCAGGTAGATCATCTGGAAGATTGGACCTCTCTAGTGATTTTATATTATATTATATTATATTATATTATATTATGTTATATTATATATTTTTAAGTCCACCATGTCACTTCTCATTGGGTATTATGGCTGCATGATCAGTGATATGGAGCTGGCAGTAGCAAGAGGTTAAAGAAAAGGAAGGTTGTCGGCTTGAGTCCCAGACCAGATGGGAAAACCTGGGAGGGGAAAGCGAATGACTCCACTCCACTCCACTCCCTTGAACAAGGCACTTAACACCCAGTTGTCCCAGTAGAGCTACTCAGTTGAGGACTATGGTTGCACTGGGCAGCTTGCAGGTGTGAATGCGTGCAACTAAGTGTGAAGCAGGGTGTAGCTGAAAAACAGCGTTGTGTGCTCAGTCATTATTCCGTGGATAAATAAAACTTAAAAGAGTCTGAAATTAAAAACAATGATTGGTTGATGGATACACCTATCTGGTCCTGCCCACAGCAGTGTGAGTATGGGGGCCCTGTGTTTTGGTATGTCCATGGGGCTCGGGCCAAAATTGGATCTGGATGCGGCTGCAGCAGAGAACCAGGCCTTTATGACGACTCGTACCGGCGAGAGAAAGGAGATGATAGTCCTCAATGACCGGCTGGCGGTCTATATTGAAAAGGCAAGAGACACACACACACACACACACACACACACACACACCAGAATTTGTACACTGGCTTCCATACCTCAGTTCTTGCCTAGTAGACATACTGAGAATGTCCCAACCATATATACACTTTACGTGTTTGCTCTTTATTCTTTTTCATTTCTCAACACACCATTAATATCACTGTTGTTTCATTACACACACACATCATTTTTTAATTTTTATAATCTTTATAACCTTTTTCTCCCCAGAAACCCCTGGCTCTGAAGAGTTCCTCATCCATTTTCACATACTGTATAGTTCTGTCATTGTTAGGTTCTATATCATGTATATGTCCTGTGTTTCTTTCTGTAGGTGCGTAGTCTGGAGTCGGACAACAAGCTGCTGGAGGCTGAGATAGCAGCCCTGCAGGGCCGCCACGTCAAACCATCAGGCCTCAGGCAGCTATATGAGGCTCAGTTAAGGGAACTTAACAGGACTGCTGAGCAAATGAGAGTCCAAAGGGTGAGGGAGGCCCTGTCTCACGACCACAACACATTTCACAGTCTACTCTCCATTTACACATTTAGTGCCATTACTAAAGCAGATTGTGGCTCATTCCTCTGAGTAGTTGTGTGGCCAAGCGTGTCTTTTTGGTAATATTGGTAACTATTGTTTGACCATGGCATCTCTGGTCTGTGTAGGACGTGGCTTTGGCAGCTAAGGAGGCCATGTCCGGCCAGCTGGAAGTGCTGAAGACTAAATACGATGAGGCTCTGGAGGCCAGGAAGAAGGCCGAGCAGGAGATTGAGGCTTTCCGTCCGGTAAGACGCGGTGGAAGCTCTGGCTTCTCACAACTTCAAACACAGCCAAAGACAGGCACAATCTAGCGTCTAGCATCGGCCTACTACCAGTCAAAAACTTGGACACCACAACTTCAACAACTGATTCTTTCCTGTGAAAGTAAAATTGCATTGTATCACTGAAGGTGTATCTACACAAATAACAATAACATTACCCAACCATCCAAACCTTATATGGCTGTCCATGTTACAGGATGTGGATAAAGCTACTTCAGCACGTATTGCTCTGGAGAAGCAGCTGGAAAACCTAGAGGCTGAGCTGGCCTTCCTGCAGAGGGTTCACAAGGAGGTAATGCATGTGTGTCTATCCACCCATCTAGTCTGTATGTGTGAGTCAGTAGCTGGTCACCCGCATGCCATTCATTTTGTCATTAGTGGTTTAATGACCTGGTAATTATTCTTATGACAGATTATACTCAAGTTGAGACTTTGAGGATGGGAAGAGTGAGTGAGTGAGACCATTATCAACATGGTGTGAAGGGTGCGTAGGAGACTTACTAGTGATGCTAGTGGTAACAGCAGGAAGCAGCGTTTCTATATTAGTGAAGCCCTTAGCCCCTTGTCCACCTGTGTCCAAATCATCTTTCACATTTCATTGTTATATTACTGCGTATGAGCTGGTTAGTGAGTATTAAGTCAGCATTACGTCTTGTGAAAAACGTTTGACATGTTTGACTGTGACCCCCTGACAGGAAATTGAAGAGCTGATGCAGAACATCTATTCATCAACGTCCAAGGTGGACGTGACCTTTGGCGTCCCGGACCTCTCCTCTGCTCTCAGACACATCCAGTCTCAGTATGACAGCATTGCCGCCAAAAACCTACAGGTATGGCAGAACAATGAAGCCGCATCATCTTCAAACGCAAAACACTCGGAGGAAGCGTTCACAAATGATTGCAGCATGTAACAAACTGGATATAAGGCTACACAGAGCAGTTGCACAATTTATCAAAACACTTTTCATGTGTCTGCTTCCCCAGGAAATGGACGTTTGGTACAAGACGAAGTTCCAGGACCTGAGCAGCGCGTCCACCAAACACGTTCAGAGTGTGCGAAGTGTGAGAGAGGAAATTGCAGGATATAAGAAAGATGTGAGTATGATCTTCTATCCTTGTAGATGATTATTACTACCACGTATCCTTAACAAATGTGTGTGTGTGTGTGTGTAGATTCTCAACAAGGAGCGTGAGTTGGAGGCAGTGAAGACAAAGAATGAGTATTTGGCGGCTCAGATGCGTGATGCAGTGGAGAGATTCAAGAAGGAAGAGGAGGACCTGCAGGTAAGTGAACTGCCTTACACCTTGTACACCTATTCATAATCACTCAGGCTACTTGTTGTTGAGAATACACTAAGAACATATCAGCAATTCCTGGATATCAAGTATAATTTCAAGACTTTTTTTTCTGGTCATGCTACGGCCTGAAGTTCCCCTATAAGGAAAAATAAAGCTATTCTATTCTATTCTATTCTCCCACAGGAACGTATCGAGGCAATAAAGCTGGATCTGAAGGTGACTAAGGAGAAGATTGCTCTGCTGCTGCGGGAATACCAGGACCTACTAAATGTCAAGATGGCCCTGGAGATTGAGATCACCGCCTACAGGTGAACAGAGCACAGCCGCTAGTGTTATATGGGCATTAGATCAAATGTAAAATGTAAGATGGAGCAATTACAGTATCGCTCCTTCTTTGGGGCTTGCTATTTTGTAGGAACATTACAAGCGTTTCTGTACACAGGCTAGCAGTAGTTACGTCACTCTCTTTCACCCCCATGTGTCTGCTTGGCAGGAAGCTGATTGAGGGTGAGGACAGCCGTCTGAGCACCATGGTCCATAAGCTGTCCCTGAGAGGAGGAACAGCCATCGCTTCCAGTGCAAGCATAAGCGCTGCCTCAGCTTTTGCTAGGGCTGCAGAGCAACGTGGAGCCCCCAGCAGCGGGACCAGTAGCGGGACCAGTAGTGGGACCAGTAAAGCCCCCAGTAATGGGGCTGAGAAAGCTCCGGCCGCTAATGGAGGACGAGTGGAGGTGAGCTCATCAGAGAGCCAGACAGACGTCTACGCGGAGGACCAGGCGACTGAGACGTCCGAGAGGAAGACGCTCCTCATCAGGTAGAGGGTGACATTTTACTTCACCTCCTGATCTCAGGAGTGAAGAAAGCTGGGGCTGATGGGGCTTCGCTGATGTTTTCTGTCATTTGTGCTCAATCAGAAAGTCTTCAGTGCTCAACTGATACACTAATCTTTCTGAATGTTGTTTCTCTACCTGTTACCTGTTGCCCTTTCCTCCCAGAACAGTTAAGACAGACGAGGACACCTATGAGAGCGACACACAGGAGCGCACCATCACCATTTCTGGAGCAGCCGATGACACAGATGAGGAGTAGACCTTTGAGCCAACTCTTACTGCGTTAACCTACCTGGTACTCTCCGGCTGTATACTTTACACCAAGGTTTCATGTTCTTCAAATCTTTATTCCTATAAGGCATCGAAATGTCTTGAGATTCAAACTCCAAAAAAAAACAACACACTGTAAAGCAATACGAGGAATTCCAACTTGTACACAAGTAATACCAGCTTGTTTCAAGGAATGTGTGCATCAAATGACGTACCGAGTATCCCTCTCTGTGCCTTGGCTCTTCGCTCTGCCTGCTCTTAACTCGTGCTCTCTCAGCCTCTCGTTTTCTGTCTTTTAGCTCTTTTAATCCTCCTGTGTGTCAGGAAACTGTGTGTCTTTAAAAGCAACAAAATAAACAGCAAGCAATCATGTGCTGTAGTGTGGTCTTCATTTGAATCAACAGATATGGGGTGCTCTCAGTGTTACTTTGAAAACTGTCATAACATTCATATATAGTCATGTTTATTTTTATTTTTCCTTTATTTATTTGTTTATTGGTAGTCAACCATAGCAGCACAATCTTTCCAGGTAAGGTTCAAGGAAGCACAAGTAACAAGAACATTATAATAGAAAATTAATTGAAACCTTCTCCAAAATCTATGAAAGACAATTCATGATCTCACATGTTAAGTTATTTACGAGCAAGATGTATTTTACAGGCATACAGTAGCGTGCTCTCCCTTCATTTTCTTCCCCAGTATATTCCCCTTTCTTCACATGACAGAGGAATACAAAGATATAAAAAAAAAACTACAATATAATACCGAGTGTAATTTACAGTACAAAATAGTTTGGCACCCCCATTAAAAGGCAGAGTTGATCAATCATGGCTTTAGAAAATTATGTTATAAACTGGGAACACAAATTAAAAAAAACAGGATTGTTCAATACAATGCATAGACCGTGTGTTTGTGTGTGTGTTTCTTTAGTGCAGTGGTTTGGGTTCGTCCCCCACGCCCCCAGCAAGGTGATATACTGCAAGGCTGACTTCATGTGCCAGGGCATCAACACTCTCCTAAAACACAAACACAGCATGTGCACGGCATCAGCATTAGTCACAATCACACCCAACAGCCTTTGTGCACCACTGTCAGAGGGTGAGAGACAAGGGGCAGGAAGATGTCAGGAAGACGAAAACAAAAAGACAAGGTAGAAAAAGTCGACAAGTTCTGCCATCGCTCTCACCTGGGTGTCTGCCTCGGCGTACACTCTCACCACGTCCTCGGTCCCAGAGGGTCTCACAAAGGAACGGGCCTGTCTGTACTTCTTCACCAGGCTGTCTATGGCCTCCTGCAGTCCTGCTGGGCTCACTGCTCGTCTCTCTGCATCCGTCGTGTCGATCACCCTGCGGTCTGACACCTGCAGAACAAAGCGGCGCATGGCTGCAGGTATGTGGGAGCCTGAGAGAAGGGCTGGTTGATGACGCGACCGGCGCTGGTGCGAGTAAAATACACACTGAGATACGGCATGTCCACGAGTATCTATTACTCCAGCAACAAGGATTCAAAAAAGACGTGCACACACACACGCACACACACATGCTAGCAAGAATCCACCTTCCTGAAGTCTCCTGGACAGTGTCCTTGAGCAAATCCCTAGCAGGTGAAAAGAGAATTTCCCTACACATGCACACAGACGCACCTTGACTTTGAGCTGCCTGTTGGGCAGGTCACTGTAGATGGTGTCCCACTGCTGGACAGTCATACCCCTGATGGCGAGCATAGCTTCAATCAGCAGCATGTCAGAAATGGCATCACCCACCGTCTACAGGGGAAGAAGAGACAAAATAAAACCCAAATCAGTAACGTTAAAAAAATATTGTTTTCATGCCATCTAACGATGAGTTTATCTGCTGTTGAAATGCACATGTGCCCCAAGCCAATGGACATCTGCAAAATTGGCATATGTGCAAAGTGCTGGTAACTGCAACTTAAGGTACAATAAGCAATATGCTAGTTTTCACTTTAACTGTCATTTGGCAAGAAAACAAGCGCGGTAAGGTAAATGTTGGTCACCAATGTTGGTCAATGGTTGGGGGGTGCCGATTTCGTTTTGTGTTCATTTTAGTTTTCATTTGTGAAGGCCTATGAAATGATAGCCATATAGATAAACCTTGTGTGCGTGGTGTCTACCTGGTTGATGAGGTTGATAGTGTTCTGCAGCAGCAGAGCGGCTCTCTTCCTCTCGACGTTGGAGTTTAGGTCCTCAGCAAGCTGCTGGATCTTCTCCTCAGCTGTCTTACCGAACAATACCTGAACACAACACAGTACAAATAGGGCTTAATATTGATTCCAAGCCATGTGATGATACCTAAATTAATAATTCAATACTGAATGACGCCAGATGTAGGACCACAGCACAGACACAATATGAGATACACTGACATTAGAGAAGGGCTTTTGGTAGATGTGGTCAGCCGTTTGGTGGTGGATTATTATGCTTTACTTGGTCTGTGTCTGTGTCTGTGTCTGTGTCTGTGTCTGTGTGTGTGTGTGTGTGGTCTACTCACAGTTCCATGACCGTTGGCCTCAAAGTACACACCAATGTCAAACTCCTGGGCTACATGGTGAAGATGCTTCACTCCAGTCTTAGTACACTTCACTATTACCTAAGGTCACAAATCAGTTATATTAATGAAGAACTTAAGTAATTTAATCTCTATCATTGTAGTGTGTGTGTGTGTGTGTGTGTGTGTGTGTGTGTTTTCTCACCTTCATAGTGTTCTCCAGGTAGTGTGTTGAACTGCCGTTAGCATAAGCTGTTTGCACCACAGCTATGTTCAGGTCCAGGCCAGCCTATATGTACACAAGCAAACAAAAACAAGTCAGTAGGTATGTGCAGTGTGTGTCTGTGTCCGTCTTCAATAAAGATCATCTTAATAAGTCTGGGCATGGTTGGCATTGTGCCTGTATACATTAGAGTCCACTACCAAGAACTGTTTGATTTCATCATTTATCAAGAAATAATCAGTTGATAGTTCTTATTTAAAAATACATTATTTCAAACTTTAGATCTTTGAGAAACTGAAATATACCTGAATATCTTGTTTGCACACCATTTGGTAAGGTTTTCTCAAGTTGTTGTCACACCACATATGTAAGCTGCTAATACACAGTGTGAATTGTTTTGGTCTTTTAACAACTAATACCAGATATTGACGAAATGAATATGGTCCTCTGTGTTATTGTTGCTACTGCTAGTGCTTTAACTTTGAAAAATATTTTTAATTATTAACTAAACTATTTTTTTAAATTATGTAATCTTGCTTGAGAAATATCATTTGACTAAAAAAATGTTCTTGTATTTGTGTGAGAGTATACCTGTGTGAGCAGCTCTTTGAGGAAGGTGCTGATGAGTGTGGCGATTTTGTCTCCATCCAGTAGATGAAAGTGTCCTTCAGAGTCGCTGTAGTAATACACTATACGGTCAGCATCACCGTCAAAGGAACAGCAACGCTCCCCCACGTTCATCTCAATACCTTCACAGAGAGAGGTAGAGAGACAGAGAGACAGAGAGAGAGAGAGAGAGAGAGAGAGAGAGAGAGAGAGAGAGAGAGATTGGATCTATGACTTCACAGTTTAAAGGTCATTTTATCTCATCTACTGTTCATGTTATCAGTGTTTATGACTATAAATCTATTAAATCTAGATACAAATGCATATCAGACATTTCCGGGGGAGGCGTGAACGCTCATAAGTCATTTCAAAACCTATTTAAGACATTAATACAATGTGATAGTGATGCCAGTTGCCCATACCAAAGTATATGCTTCATAACATGTTTGTCATATGTTCTAATCCCAGTGTTAGCAGGAGAGAAAGGCGAAGTAGTGAGTAGGGAGACCATTCACCCGGAGGACATGGGTTCAATCCCCCCATGTCAGCAAGCATCAGCCCTGCTGAAGTTCCCTTGAGCAAGACCATGAATCTCTTCCAATCCCAGGCACGTGTTGTCTATTTTTCTGACATTATTATTATTACATCTAATCTAATATTTTCCTTTCTTTTCTCATTCCTATTCCTCCCTACCTGGTATATGGAAAACCTGAACGGGTCTAATCTCCCTCTACCCTTTTAGACCAGATGAAGTAACCAAAGACATCAGCAGCCATTTTGGTTCCACTGACACCCCCATCTCAGGTCTGGAAAGCTCAGTCGCACCTGTGGGAGCTTTTTGTTGTACTTTGACATAGTCGGCCCCACATTGGTGGTTGAGCTTTCCGCTGGTGCCATCGTTGAAGAGGGATATCTGCAGCTCCTTCTTCAGGCGTCCCTCCATTTCACGCACCTTCAGAGCCCCGATACCGTTAGCACCATCCAGATAAAGGTGCTTCTGGTCATCTGTACGGTTAGGCGCCTACCAGAGAGCAAAAGATGGATGGGTTGGTGGAGGGACGTAGAGAGGAGTGATTGGTAGATGTATGTATAGATGGTTGAATAGACAAATCCAATGCTATTTTATGATATAAAGCACTTTGTGGAAAAACAACCACAACCACACATACACCCTATTTTCTTACGTTCTTGGTGAGTTCAATGAAAGCTTGAGAAAGTTTGTGGTAGTATCCCTCCAATGTGGCCTCTCCATATCGACCCTGTGTGTTCTGACAGCACACCATGTAGTGGAGCTGTGGTGTCGTCACCAAGCCGTAGTCTGATGGGACAGACGGAAATAAAAGAAGAGAAGAAGAGAGACGAGACAAGATGAAAACAGAACAGAACATTGAACATTATTGATATTAAAACTGAGCAAAGTAATCCCATAAAGATGTACTGGTTTGATTAACTTGCCTTTGCTGTGACCGCCGAGAGCAGACACTCCATCCAACACTGCTTGTGACAGGCTGGCACTACTGCTCCTATGGTTAGAGGACACATTGCATGTGATGGGTACAGCTGCTCCTCATAAACTGGTAAAATGGTAAATTTATCTAAGGTCAACCCATGTACTGAGTTTGGCTACGTGTGGACCAGTACTGCAACACGAGGCATTCATGTAATGTAATTCAGACATTTCATCCAGATGAAAGTGGCTTGATCACATTTTGGAAAATCACAATGTCCACAGTAGCTCTGTATCATGTCAACTTTTTCATCAGAGGCATGAAGGTGAAGGATGAGGCAAAGCATCACAGCTTTCCAACTTGCGTTTACTGTTAAGGTGCAAATTGTGAATGGTCCATGTGTAGGTTTGAGATTATGAGGAGCATCCAAAATCACCAATAGATACAGTGGGGCTAAGCAGGAAAAACACACACTAGGATATACACACGCTCATCCTTTCCATTCTCGTCCAAACCATATTTTTTAAAGATAGGTGGTGAAATATATCTAACAAATACATTTTATATTTTTTAGCCGTTCCCGGTGCTTTCCATCTCGACTATAACTATTTGGCTGTTCTCCCCATCTGCACACAGTAAAATGGTAAGAATTAATACCTTTTTAATGCTAACAGGCACAAAAAAGACTGGTGGCAATGCTACCCAGGTGGCATGTGTATCGATGCAATCTAGAGAGCCTGGTAAAAACACTGTTTTTCCTAACACCGTATACCTGGTGTCTTTGCCCACGAAAACGTTAGCTTCCTGGGTCAGGTTTACAGCCTCCCTCTCTATGATGTCCTTCACAGCATGGAGCAAATCTTCCTGCTCTGCGTTGGCCAGCTGGGTGGCATAGCCCTCCCACGCCTGGGTCACCATCTCCCCCATAGGGTCGATCAGCTTCACCCCGTTGTCCTCCTACACAAGGAAAGATACCGAGTGAGACGAGAAGAGACGAAGGGGGGAGTATTTTGAGTAGAATGTTGTATATGGAGTCAATATCTATGGTAAAAAAAAAGCAGGATGGAGAGTTAAAAATAATATAATGAAAATTAATATGAGAGAAACTGTGTGTAAGAGAAAGAGAGATTTAGGGGAGAGAGACATGGAGGAAGAGAGAGAAGAAAGAATAGAGAGAGAAAAGACACCTAGCCTGCCTGAAAATAACAACCTTCATATAAAAATATTAACAGAAAATTAACAGCGACTCATGTTGTGTCCGTGAACGACAATATGTGACCAAAATAAACGAGGTTACATCTGGAAAAGGTAACCCTGAATACCAAAATAAAACTTGTGGTCTTCTTCTAAAATAACAACATACAGTACAATCAGCATCCCAACTGAATCAGGCAAACCCTTCATCACCTCTGGGTTGTGTGATGCAGTGACCATGACTCCGATGGTGGCTTTGGTCTTTTTGGACCGGAGTGTGGCCAGAAGACCCATCCGGAACATGACGTGGTCCAGTTGTTTTGCATTGGTTCTGAAACCGGCAGTACCGTACTGCATAACCAACCCGGTGGGCTTAGGGTGCAGTGTAGACTTCTGGGATACTTCCTGAAACTGGGCCATTACTGAAATATATAACAGAAACAGTGGCTGTTTTTAGTGGTGAGTGGTGGCTCTGTGTAGGTTATGATCACTTTGTTCTGTGCCCTATGGTAAAGGGGTGTGGTTGATCAAGAAACTAAAATGGCAGAGAAAGGATTTCAACCAAATAGCAAATAAATTACAAGTGCTAACCCATGAGCTTTTCACAATCCCCCTTCTTTACCATCGCTCATGGGTGAAGCCAATTTGGGTTTTGTCTTGACTGATTGCCAAAAGCCAACCAAAAAGCAAGGCGTTTCACGTACATTTCTAGTAAAGCAATGTAATGACATGTCAATTAGGCAGTTAAATACAAAGAGCTTAACTTTTCTTCAGGTTAGAAATGCCTGTTTAATACGAAACATTGAGTAAAACTGCCCATAAAATGAGGAAGAAAAAGCAAGGGGCAAAGTTTGCAGTAACAGCCTAAATACATGAGCAATCTGTAGCGTACTAAACCGATAAGCTCAATAAACTGCACCATATTCACTGAGTGACAGAGCCAGTGACAGACTCACTTTAGACTAAAACCGCATTAACACACGCCACACCATTTCGAGACTTTGCCCTGAGAGCATTGCGAGCAAATACTACTACTACTACTTGTTAGCGCAGAAAATCGTTTTCATTCCACTTACTGTTTTCTATTTTCTGGAGGTTCAGTTATGCAGTGTAGTGAATAGTCTTCCTGATTTCCCTCTGGTGACGACGTGGCTGCACTTCCGGGTTTGTCACGTGACGCACAATGCACTCAGTGTTACTAGGTACGCTCTTCTCTCAATAAACCACACAGGGTACTGCACACTAAAACCGCCATTATATATAGCCTATATCATATTATTTTATTTTATTTGTTGTTGAACTATCACCTCCTGAAAATAATAAGTTACTTGCTCTTAGGTGCGTCTTCAGGCAGTTTACACAAAGATATTCCCAATACAAACCTGAAAAACATGTAGGGCCATAGCCAAGATATGGAGTTTGGGCATTGTTAATGTTTCATATGACTAGAAAATGCAGAACTAAGCCTAGCATGGCATTGAATTAGTGTGGTTGAATCCATCACAAGGCCTATGTGTAATACACCAGCAAACGTTTCATTCTCATGTTCTGTCAGTCATCGCGTTGTGCGTGCCAGCCGGCTTGATGCATGTATGCAGCACTGCATACGCTTCACTCACGCTCATAAATTAACCCTTTAGCGCATAGTGATACGAGTCCATGTCCATGCCTGCTCCCCTTTAAGAGACGCGGGACAGGACGTTTGTCAGGTTGTTAATGAGGTGTCATTCAAGCCTGTCCACTGGGTGGAGGAGAGTCTAGATGGGCATATAGATAGGCCAAATAAATAAACAAACGACAGGGGACGGAGAACAGGAATTCTCTTCCATCTTTCCTTCTTCCTGAGCATCTTCGCTGCGCATCGGTGTTGGCGACACCACCGGGGAGCGGCGCGCATCTGCTGTCGACCGAGGCGAGGACCATAGCATCTAAAGGAGACATTTCTGATCCGAAACAGACGGATCAAGGAGGAAAAAATTACCCTAATCCGGCAACATAGGAGGACATCGTTGGCTCAGCTCTGCAAAACTATCATTTTGAAAGCCGTTTCAAGCGTTGACGCGGGGAAATAGGCAGTCAAACCTGATGTCCCCTGTAAACGGGATATTTGACCGACCTATGGACTGTTGATTTAGGTTCGACAATATCACCAACTATTTTGCCGGCCAATTAGAGGAGCCACGCTCGCGCAGCATTTTCGCTCGCCCGTTTCTTCATAATTGCAGCGGGGCGAGAAAATAGGTTTTATTGCCAGTGAGTGTTACATAACCGAGTGGCTTTAGCTGTCCAAGGTGCTGAAGTGAACGGTGGGGGCCTATAACAGGACGAGCCGAGGGGAATTCACAGCTTTGCGTAAGTCTACTCTTGTCATAGCGCATAATACCAACGTGACCGAATGATTTGATGCGACAAATACCGTTTATTCAGTCATATGAGCTCATTTTGTTTGTTTTTGTTCCGCCCACACAGAAGGTCACAGGCCTATCAGTCGGGGGAGAGGAACGCGCCGGACCCGTTGACCGAACCACTGGGAAACCACTGGGTTTTAGATATTTTTTTCACCATCCCCTGGTGAAATAAATTCCTGAGGTGGTCGATTCCACAGAGAGAAAATGTCGGGGCAAACGCTCACGGATCGCATTGCCGCTGCGCAGTACCAGCTAACGGGATCAGATATGGCCCGGGCTGTCTGCAAAGCCACCACTCACGAAGTGATGGCGCCCAAGAAGAAGCACCTGGAGTGTAAGTGTACCCCTTGTTCCTCTTTTCTACCGCAATGGCTGGCTCTAGGCCTGGCTCTGGGCTGTAAGGCCTCAGGTACCACATGCACTGTACAGCCTTGCACACACACAGACACACGCTGATTAGATGAGCGGTTACAACCAATAGGAGGTATGTGTTATCGCCCATCATTACTTACTTCCCTTCCCTTATATGGGTGTGGTTCCATAATAAATTGATGTAAGCATGGTGATGACCCCTCTGGTGACCCTTTGTGTTGGCCTCCAATCAATATGATGGTAACCCACAGAGAGAGAGAGAGAGAGAGAGAGAGAGAGAGAGAGAGAGAGGGAGAGGGAGGGAGGGAGGGTCATAATTCAAGGCAGACTGACAGGTCATCCAGACACATTTAATTTTCCCTTCTTCATGCTCTTGGACACCCACTTTCCTTAACATCACATTGAGGCCTCATGGTAAGGGTAGTGCTAAAGGACATATTATGTATATTGATGGACGTTTACATGCACACGTGCACAGACACATACACATGTACTGAAATGAAAAAAACAAAAAAAAACAATCAAAGGTGCTGAGCTATCCAAGCCTTATTTTGCCTGTTCATGAGCTCTCCCTACAGAGCTGCAGCGTCACGACTAAATAAAAATGTCAAACCTCACAGCTTTATTAACACATCTTGAGATGACATCCTGGGCTGCCTTACGACAAATCATGATTAATCACTGTCATCCACCACAGATACTGAGTCAGATCAAAGCAACAGCGTAGTGCTGCATATAGTTAATGGGTGGTCTGATTGCCTGTACATGTGTTTCAGCTGTGTGTGTGTGTGTGTGTGGCAGTGTGTGTGTGTGGTCGCTGGGCAGGTCTGGTCCTGTGTCTTGGACTAGGACCTTATATCGTGTGATCCGCTCCCCAGCTGAATAATTTATTAATCAGCCAATGACTGCCTTGCATTATTTACACAGCCAGAGGTGACAACGCTAATGCTAGAATGGGCTAGAGACCACTGCTTCCTTTCTCTCTGCCATGCTGTGTGTGTGTGTGTGTGTGTGTGCGTGTGTGTGTGTGTGTGAAAGAGTGTGTCTTTAACTTAGGATTGTACACACAGACTGAGACCTTATAGTTGTTGAGCGCCACATCATCAGAACAGTTTTACCATCTCTTGTCCAAGTCATAACTGCCTTCTTCACTCACAAGGACTATTGCTACTGTATAGTGTTGACCTCTTGTTACCACAAACACCAGAGATGCGGGGGAGGGGGGGGGGGGGGGGAGTAGGCCTACACATTGTCTATGCCCAGGGCAATCCAACAAGCTGTATAGACATATGGACACTCTCGCGTCATAATTTTCTTGCAGGGTTAATATGTGGGTGAGGAAACGCTGTATCAATTTCTAGGGCAGTTCAACAAGCGTCATGTATATAGGCCACTGTGCCCCTCTTCCACTCTCATCTTGGCAGGGCGCTCAGGCCCAGGAGGAAATTCCAAACCTCAAAACTGCAAAACATTCCACTCAAATCCACAGAGGATCCGATGTTTATAGAAAAGGACGAAAAATAAACTCACATAGTAATCAATATTGTGTGTCTTGATATAGTCTAGGCTTGTCTGAGACTTCAAGGCTACTGAAGACATTTCTTTTTATTATTGAAGAGTACCGGTGTAAGGCATCCAAGCTGTGTAAAAAACTAGATCTAAAAATACACTAGATCCATTTTGAAAGCCTCACAGTTGTAGGCGATGGGCGGTGGTGTGTGTATAAGGAAGTGTGTCACACTCCCACACACAGGGTGTGCCTGTCTGGAGAAATGGCTCTTTTATCTAAACGTCGACAAGACAATAAACTACAGTATGCGGCGGTAATCTGTGTGTGCAGGAACTGCCATTACTTATATAGACTGCAAACTATTGATTCAACAATTTTGACACCTGGGTTTGTGTCTCTGCACCACAAAGAACACAGAGATGTTTGTGTTTTTCCTCTCTATTGGCAGTAAAACATCCTCCATTGAATTTGATATACCTGTTATATATATATATACCTGTTCACTCAATCATGTATATATACACATTAGATTTGGTGAAAAGGACACCGGAGGGCATGTGTTTCTAGAGACCATAGGGTCTACACAATTGAATGAACACAATTCTCTCAACACTGAGAGCAATGAGTTCAAATTCACCATCATGATTTTGAAACATACAGTGGATGTAGAAATGGATGTACTATACTATACTACTACACACTGTTCTGAAAGTGTGCAAGTAATGTGCTGATTGGCAAACTATGATGTGTTGAATGGTATGCCGAACTGGTATGTACAAGCATGTGTAGCATGGTACATCCCCTGACACATTAGTCGCATAACCTTTAGGCTGTGTCCATCTGTGTGTGTGTGTGTGTGTGTGTGTGTGCGTGTGCACTCTGTAATCTGGTGTGTGAGTCACTGTTGCCAGAGCCACAACTGATACCTCTGGGCATACCAAAGGACAGCAACATGATGTCAGTGTGTCTTTGTTTGGGTGTGTGTGTGTGTGTGTGCATGTGCATGTGTGTGTGCTTGTGTGTGTATGTGTGTGTGTGTGTATGTGTGTGTGTGTGTGAAGAGGCACGTCTGCTCTTGCTTCTGGTTGATTTAATCTGGCCTATTTTTGTCACTCTAACATAGAGTCTGTTAATAGTGTGTAAGTGAAGACACAATCAAAGCACATAGACTCAGAGACAGACTTGGAAAAGACACACACACACACACACACACACACACACACACACACACACACAGTTGTCTAGTATCGGCCTCGCCATTTATTCTCAGGGCTCTCCTGACTACCTTGGATTACCGTAAGAGTCTTTATTTAGCTCAGCCTTATTAGACACACACACACGCTCACGCTCACGCACACACACATCACTTCTGGTCAATGTGTGTTTGTGTCAAGTAATAATACAGCTACAACAACAGAAAGCATGGATTACAGCCTATGTCATGGCCGACATGTTAAAGCGTAGCACACTAACAAACAGATATGATACACAGTTATGAGTTCAAAGTCTGAGAGAATGACTGTAGCTGGGTGTGTGGTGCTAGCATAAATGCTAACTTGTAGCTATGCCAGTGACATGAAAATGTTATGTAATCACATTTCAGCCACTGTGGACACTGTGTGTGTGTGCGTGTGTGTGTGTGTGTGTGTGTGTGTGTGTGATTTAAAAAAGGCCGCAAGGGGTGTCATCTTCAGCCATTTCACTGAGAAGGGCGTCTAAATGAAGAGGAGAGAACAGAGAAGAAAGACAGACAGGGCTAGTTGTAGGTTTGAAAAGAATTTGAGTGAGAGAAAATCAGAAAATCAGCCATTAGAATCAAAATGCAAATGGTGGTAGGGAGAGAGAGAGAGAGAGAGAGAGAGAGAAAGAGAGAGAGAGAGAGAGAGAGAGAGAGAGAGAGAGAGAGAGAGAGCATTGTGCACTGCTTTCTCAAACCCCCTCCCTTTTATCTCTACCGAACCGTATCTAACCACAAGCAGACATCGTCCAAACAGGATTTGATGGCTCCGTTGTCGCTCCCCCCTCATGGAATATAAAGACACCAGTCATCAGAGTTGTTACTGTGTGGTTGTTACCATCTGGTCAAACTGCACGGAGCGACTTTGAGTACAATGTGTTCCCAAATGAGTAGAAAGATCACCGATTACCCTATTAAAGCATGACACATTCAGTCGATTGTGAATTTGCTATTTACCATCATTTTGATTTGCGGTTCGTTTCATATTGGAACCAATAGCCGGGCTGGTATCGTCTACTCCCCTCCCAGGAGGTGCCAGAGAGATAATGTCTTACCAGAATCATTTTTCTGTACACTCAGTGACATAAACAACACTCGCTACAACACTGGGGACAGAAGCTGATAAAGGTGATGTATTAAGACGGTGAACATGGTATAACAAGTGCACCAGCACTTTCTAGGTGCTCGGGTGGAGGGGTGTGATTGCAGTGAGTGAAAGTACCGTTGACTTTAAAAACTCCACCTGTCAACACCAAGGTGCTGTGGTAGCAGATATTTTATTAATGTGTTGACTTGGCTTTCAGTTCGAAAATCACTGAACTACTTCCTGGTATGTGAACGCACCGTGCACAAACCCAGAGCTGGTTGGTTGAGTTCTCCAGTGCTGCCTGGTGTAGGAGTGCACGTTGTATTTCCTTTCTGCAGGGCTCTGAAGTGTACATACTGTAATTCCCCTAAGCACTGTGCATTGCAAAAAGTGTTGCACATGGACAAACAAACCAACCAACCAATGAACACACAGAACCTGTATTATTAGGAGCACTAGAGGTGTGTGTGTGTGTGTGTGTGTGTGTGTGTGTGTGTGTGTGTACTGTAGGGGGAAGGGCAGTGAAGCTGCCACTGCAGAAGGCCCCTGACCAGTGATTAGTAATAATCTGTTGACAACCCCCCACAACCCCCTCCCTGGCCTGCCACCCTGTTATGACCTTGAACAGCACCCCGGCTTCCTTCTCCTCTCCTTCCTTACACCTTCACATCCACATTAGCACTTCAGGTCCCCGCTGCTCTTTCTCCTCCTTCCTGCTCCCTTCCCTCCCTCGTCACCTTGCTGTATTTTTGGTCCGGTTCGCAGCAGTTTGATGTCTCCTTGTACTCGAGGCGAGGCCGAGGCCAGGTCGATATAACAGCCTTTCTTCCATTATTTAAGGTGCCTGCCAATATGTGGCCGCATCGTGTGGCACTTGGTTTTGCCCTCCTTGGTTTAGCCATCACTGTCAGAGGGGCTGAGTGGCAATGTAACAACTAAGAACTGCCTAAAATGTAATGTTTGAGTTTTCGAAAAAAAGGTTTTTCCAGCAGTAAGTCCCTCTAAGTAAGAGAAATGGTCTTTTTCACAGATCACCGTCATGCTCACAACTATTTAAACCAAAATGCCCTGCTATATGTGTATTACCAGCCATATTGTATGTGTATATTGCTAGTGCATTAGGGCCTCTAGTCTACTGCAAACATTTATACCTCAGGGTTGAAATATATCATCCCTCCTATTTCAAAGTGCCACTTTCTCTCCTATGCAGTTCCTCTGCCAAAACTCCTCTCGCTCCCTCTGTATTTTTGCATAACTGTCTCTAGGCGTCTGTCTGGATGACAAAGCATTATTTTCCCTCTGCACTCTCAGCGTGTGTGTGTGTGTGTGTGTGTGTGTGTGTGCCCTGAATCCTAGATGTCATTTCTAAATGTGCATTAGGTCTTCCTTCTGGTTAAATGTTCTCATGGGTGTCTAGAATAGTTTCCTCTATGGAAGGAGCTTCATCCTGGCACTACGCTTCCAATCAAAGGAGACTTTCCTCATACAGACTCATTTATCTGACTATCAAACCACTAGTCAAGTGTCACAAGCAATTAATTCAAACGTACTAACTAGCACAACTGTGAATTATAACATCTCTATGTGGACACGTTGCAGATCTGGTGTCAGCCACCAATGCCACCAACGTGAACATCCCTCAGATGGCTGACACACTGTTTGAGAGGGCCACCAACGCCAGCTGGGTGGTCGTCTTCAAGGCCCTTGTCACCACTCATCACATGTGTGTCCATGGCAACGAGGTTAGTGGGTGGGACCCGGGTGGACCGGTCTGGGTCAGTCCAGAGTGAGAGTTTAATAGAGTGTCTTCTTTGTGTCTTCTTTCTTTGTGTTGATGCTGGGATAATTGTTCCAAGTGCTTACTGTGGAAGAGTGTCCTACTCCCTTACATCTAGTTGTCTAGTCGATAATTGCTGCTCTCAGATCAGTGATAATGAACTCAGGAGGTTAACACTTTAGAGAAATGGAGTTGGCCCTTTGGATGCAGTGAGGGTTGTTGTCTGCGGTGTTGAAAAAGCTTTATCACAGCTAGAGTAGAATCAATTATGGGTTAATGGCAAATTGGAAAAATAAACTGTAGATTTGAACTTTAGAGGTTTTGACCACAATTCTTCAAATAAATTGAATTAGTCCCCGGGGTACAGTGTGTGAGCAGCCATCCATGTAACCAGAGCTGCAGGAAGTGCTAAACGGATGGAATGAAATGTTGATCAAAAAAAAAAAGTACAAGGCTAGTCCAATTTACAGGTCTTCGTTTTGTCTTATAGACTTTCTCTTTTTTAGTGTTTTGGCTTCAACCTGTAATTGAATTGGTTCCTGCGGTGCACTTGATAAGCTCCATGATTGCCTCGTACCCCTTTGTTTTTTCTCTTTTCCTCAGAGGTTCATTCAATACTTGGCCTCCAGGACCTCTCTGTTCAACCTCAGCAACTTCATTGACAAAACCGGCGCTCACGGTAAGAACGTCCGAGACTGAACACTCGGTGTGTGCATGTGCATCTTTGTGTGTGTGTGACTGCATTGGTGTATATAGATCGACTGTCTCTGAGATGAGGCCATCAGCACATAACTCAGCTGTCTCAGAGTCTCTGGCAAGGCAGAGAGAAACAGGAAGAGATGAACACAAACAGGGCCATCTGGCAAATAGAGGAAATTACACAAAATTACAGGAGGGACTGGACATGGTTACACACACACACACACACACACACACACACACACACTCAGACACGTGCATGCATCCAACGTCCATGGCGCTGTATTGTGTTTGTCAATATGGTGTGGCCTGTTACAAAATTGCCAATAACTTCTTGATGTATATCCAGTCATCATGAAATTTAGGTCACATGTTGAGAGGAGGTAAGGGACTGTGTCTAGTAAGGCGTTTTAAAATTGACTGAACACGGTTATCACAGATGGCAAATTTAATCTGCTCAGTTGAATTTCATGAAATTTGGTACCCATGCTCCAGGGCCAAGTATTGATCAAATGTTTAATGCTTATCTGCTTATAATGGATAATCCTGATAATTCAAGTTCCTATTATCAGTTAGGTGTTGGCAGGCACACTAGATGTTGCAGTCCGGTGGTTGGTTTATTTTCTGAACACTCTCTGACGTAGTGTCAATTCTCCTCAGGCTATGACATGTCTACATTCATCAGACGGTATGGACGGTACCTGAACGAGAAGGCCTTCGCCTACCGCCAGATGGCTTTCGACTTCACCAAAGTCAAGAAGGGGTGCGTCAAGTCATTGCACTCATAGTAGTTGTGCTCATAGGCCCCTCCCCTTTACAACTCTCCTTCCCTCTGTTGTAGGCTTGTTAAATCCAGTTATCACTGAGACCTTACCTTCCTCATACTCCTCTACCTGATCCATGATGCCATTCAAAAGTAATTCTACGCTTCATTCTTAATGCCCGTTTCATCCCTTGTCATACAGCAGATCAACTCATCCATGACTGTCACCAAATGCAGTTTTTCACTTCTTTTCACTTATTTCATACCATCTCATGGCTGGTCTTATGCCTGAGGTCCATCTAATGCTGTCTCTGTTGTTGTTCCCCTCAGTGCCGAGGGCGTGATGAGGACCATGACCACTGAGAAGCTGTTGAAAGGCATGCCCGTCCTGCAGACTCAGATTGACACACTGCTGGAGTTTGATGTGAGTCCAACTTTGGCTTTATCGTAACCCGTATTATACTGTGTCAGGTCACTAAAACAAGCTTTTACTGGGGTTCTGCAAACTGATGATCAATTGACTGACACCCCTCCCCCTCCCGTCTCTTATCCCACTCCTCTTTTTCCTTCGTCTCTCAGATCCATCCCAAGGAACTGAACAATGGGATCATCAATGCTGCATTTATGCTTCTCTTCAAGGACCTGGTCAAACTGTTTGCATCCTACAATGACGGCATCATCAACCTATTAGGTCAGCAGTCCACGAGTGATTAATGCATGAATTGCACTAATATTTCAGAGGATTTTTGTTGGTGTAGCACCTCACAGATGAACCCAGTATGAGGACAAAGTGTCTGAGTTAGGTTTCAATATTAGTGCCTTTTGTACATTTTAGCTCCAGGCCAGAGAAGGTGCATTTTCTTGTCAGTGAGCATCCGTAAACGTCTTGTTCTTCATGTTGTATATAGAGAAATACTTCAAGATGAAAAAGAGTGATTGTAAGGAGGCCTTAGAGATCTACAAGAGGTTCCTGACCAGGGTGACCAAGATTGGAGAGTTCATGAAGCTGGCTGAGGTAGGGGAAGCCAATAGCACTCAACATGACCTTCTGAGGAACATGCACGTCGTTTTGTTGGGGTTTTCATGATACGTGCATTTTCCCTCTTTTTCCTTCAACAGACAGTTGGAGTTGACAAAAACGACATTCCTGACATCAACTATGTAAGTCCACATGTTATGTTTTTTTTTTTACAATTGCTTTGACTCAGTTTTCACAACACTAACATATTGTTAATGCAAAATTCAATACTCTTTTAATTTTGGGCTCAAAACTACACACAGCGTACAAGATAAAATGAGTTGTCAAATGAGGTAGTACATCATGCAAAAGGTTTATCAGCAACATTGAATATGTTCCTTGTTGAATTTTAATCCTTGCTGCATTTTAAAATAAAATCGTCATTATCAAATCATGCTGCCAAACAAAAATCTCAATTAGTATATAATGGTAATATTTAGAGAGAGAGAGAGAGAGAGAGAGAGAGAGAGAGAGCAAGAGACTCATGGATCAATAATTACCAATTATGTCGCAGCGCTACTAACCTGGGTAAATTTTGTACATTGTACTCTGTTGTGGAAATTGGGGCAAAGCAATTGTAAAAAATTAACTTGTTACCTGGAAGGATTGGGAAAAAAATCAAGGATACAATGCACAAAAATGCCTCAATCCCAGCTCCCCTTCCCACTACACACACACACACACACACACACACACACACACACACACACACGCACAAGCACAGATGTCTCACCCAACATAATCTCCCTCTCAGTGTCTCCACCCGGGGGTAGTGGTGGATCTAGCAGACTCAGACGATGAGGATTGTCCCTTTAAACCTCTTGAGGACCCGGTAACCATAGAAACGCAGGCTGGCCTGGCAGAGTGCCTGTTTGCAGGATGGGGTGTTGGCATGTTGATCATACCATTTTGGGCTAATTTAATTGACAGACACGTTTATTGTGTGTGTGTGTGCATGTGTGTGGATGTTGCAGTGAGATTTTTCATACCTCTGGCTCAGATTTTTCACACTTTTTCTAATAGGCGACTGGTGAGTGGTGTGATAATTGAAGTGAACATAACGCACAACCTGACAATAGAATTCAGGAGATGTTAGGAGATCATTATTTGGTGATAACCGTTGTGTTCTCGTTCCCTCAGGCTCCCAGCAGCATCCTGGAGTCTCTGGAGACGCACATGAACGGCCTGGAGGATGTGAAGGGTGGAAAGAAGGGGTAAGAGGCGTCTTCCATCCTTTTGATTTGAGTTTGACTTTCTGTTCAAAGACAGTATGATCACACACAATACCTTAATGAGCCAGAATAAAAGAGCCGGGAAGACAAAATAAAAGAAGTAAATGAGGTTGAGACGAACTGATGTAGACCCGAGAACACCCCCCGTGTGTCTTTCCTTTTCGTGAGTTGTCACTAGGAAGCTCGAGGGACCAGGAGATCTGTGGATAGAAACAGGCCTCAAGTTCAAGTTTGTCTACTCAAACTCGACTGTACTACCTTTCCGCAATTTCATTTAACCCTTCCTCTCTTCTTATCCCCCTTTTATGTTCATTTGGAATCACCAGTGAAGGGTGAGCATTCATGTTTTGCTTGGAGTTGACTAACGTCTTAGAGAAGTAATGTTTTTAGAAGTGATTTGTTGACTAATTTCCCTCCAGGTAAAGTTCCACCAAATTCACATTATGTGAATGATGTGATCCCCCGTGTGAATAGTACTGATGTCATGTTATGTTTTCTGATCAAAACATGACCATCATGCACCATAACAAGGTCTACATGTGGAAATGTCCTTGTGTACAGATGTGATTACATGTGTGGACTACGCGAGACACATGTTTTGATATGTTACCATATACTGTGATATTAATGTCACCACATACTGTATGTATCATCACATGCTGACATATAATCAATATATGAAGAGTTTTGTTCCAAAATGAGATATCCATCATTTGAAATAAGTGACACCAGCGCTTACAAGATGATCATTAGCACAGAATTAGGCCATTGGATGGTATTTAAAGAGAAGAGGTTGACAGAATGACAGCATTTTTACAGACTGGATCCTTAAAATGGATAAATATTTTTGGGAAATGAACTTTTCATATGATCACATGTGATGGAATCTGTGGTTTAATTTTATTTGATTTCTTGAATTTGGATTTAGTAGACCTTTTCTGTAGACCCATCAAACACTTCAGTCAGTGTTAGGCGGATCTACACATTCCTTTCAAAGACACTTACTCTTCCTCCTGCTCTCTTTCAGGTCTCCAACAAAGGTAAGATACACATTTGAAATCATCTCTGTTGTCTTCCTGTCCTGTTTTGCTTTTTTTTTATTATATCAGATTGTTTCTGTTATTCTCTCATTTGTGATCAATGAGCCACTAAAAGGGGTCTCCTTGTCTATTTACCAGGGGTCTCCCACAAACAACGTGTCTCCAACCTCAACTCCAGCCAAATCATCGAACGCTGTCCCCACACTGCAGCCTCCGCCCGGTGAGAGTGCCGCTGCTGCTGCCGCTGAGCCAGCCGAAGAGTGAGTGACCGTTTCCTGTATCCTCTCTGTCAAAAGGGTTGACCTCATTTCCTGTGTCTTTAGTGCGATTTGATTTGCTAAACTTCTTTTTAACCAAATTACTGTGAAAAAGAAATGGACAATTCATTTAATGGACATAGCAGGTTTTAAAGTGGTAATCCACAAGATTGTTTTTTTTTTTGTTTGGCGACATCTTGTTTCTGCACAGCACTTTGTAATCAAACAACATGGGCAGTAGTGTGATATCTTTTTCCTTGGAGTTTCTGTTGATAAAGTTTCTGTAGGTGAACCTTGTGTCTGTTCAGCCACGGTGGCTATCGCTGCTCATGCTAACTACCCAGCTCTTCTTCTATTCATTCCAAACAATAATGTAAAATGCATCATTTCCTCAGAGGATTTTTCTGGGAGAGGCTATAGGTTGAATCCCTATTGTGTTATATTAATCCGTGACAGAAACAACAAATAATTTTTCTAAAAATATCAAGGATTATTACTTTAAGTGAAGTCAAGAAGATGATGGAATGAGTTTCATTCTCCTTCGGTCTCTGTCTCTCTCTCTCCAGTTCTTTGTTGGACCTGGACCCACTCTCCTCCTCAGGTCCCTCAGTACCATCAGCAGCCCCCACGTCTTGGGGAGGTCAGTTTCCCTCCCCTGTCCTGCTACTTCAGATGGGGGACATGTACATTCACCTGCCCACATTTATACTGAGCCACCACCATTGTGGAATGGCTAGATAAGAAGTAGTTACATAGCTCTAGATGGAAGTAATATCAGCCAGTACTTCATTTATACAGTAGTCCATAGTAGTAGGTGTGTTTTTCATTCAAACATGATAAAGTAAGGGAGTCAGCTTGTCGTTTTTGAGGGAATCTGTTTTATCAACAGTATTCTTTGACTGTGGTTCATACTCTTCAATGAAATTTAAAAACACATTTCCTTTCTTTTCTGCTTCCACAGACCTTCTTGGGTCAGGTGAGTGTTACCGTGCGATTCCCTTTTTGCCTCTAAGCTCTAGCCTAGTGCAGCCTAGTCTTAAAGCATACTCCAGGTTACCTTGATTGTAGTTCAGCAGCTGGATATTACAGTGACTTATGATGCCATTGACTTTTCCTTTGTTTTTCTCTTTTTTTTTTTCTGTGTGATCTTGCTTGGACTGAAATCAAGGTGACCTGGAATCTGCGTCAGCGTTTTAGTCCAAAGCTAAACTTAGATAGACGAGAATGCAGCAATTCCACTTGTTCGCCTCCCTATTTGTCTCATAGTGCTGTTCTCTCTGGTCTTAGTCTGAGTAGTCTCTCTTTGTTTCTCTCTGCTTTCTCCCCCCTCCCTCCCTCCCCTCCCTCCACATACTCTGTTGTTTGTTTTTTTGTTTTTGCTATGGGGGCTGTTTTGGTTAACAATTGTTTTTTTGTTGGTTACTAATGGACGGTGTTGGGTCATTTTGATTTGGTTCAAATTTTGGATTTTTCTTTTGTCGGTCGATTTCCAAAATCTTTTCGCTGGCATTGATTTGAACCTGATCTTTTGGCCTTGCTTTCCTACATTGATTTCTTTATGACGGTGACTTATTTTGGTTACTCTTTTGGGGTTAATTTTGGTGCCTTGATTTGGGGATTTCAAATACCCCCGTTGGTGCTCGCAGAAATGGGCGATTCCTTGCTATCTGAACCCACCCTCACGGCAGAGCCCGCCCCCTCCTCTGCAACAGCAACGCCCACCCCTGCAGCGGCAGAACCTGGAGTCTCTCTAGCTCCTCCCACTAGCACAGCAGCCGCCACCTCCCCTGGCGCCGCCAATATGGATCTGTTGGGAGGTCAGTGGGCTTCCGGAGAATTCTCTACGAAAGAATTACTCTGGAGAGCTCAACCCTAAAACCCATCACATACTATGATAGCACACGGCACTGCATGATCACACACGTATGTAGGCACAATCCTTGCTGATAACCACATATATATTGTCTGTATCCTGCAAGTATCAAAAACTTTTCTACACTCAGGTAGGAGTAGCTGTCTTTGCTAATGCCGATCTCTTCGATTGTGGAGCAATATCAGCAGCCAATTGCCTCAAAAAAGACCCTCTTGCAGGACACCGGCTATATACAGGCACACACTCACACTCTCTCTCTTACACACACACACACACTAAATTCCTCCACAAATACTCACCGACATTGATGCATTATGTAATTATGTACAGCCCACACACTCACCCTCGGCTTGCACATAAACATATTGCTGCACACATTTTTCACGTGCGTCTCGTTTGATAGGCAGACGTGCTTTTCCTTGAGCTCAGTGAAAAGCAATTCTATCAAACCCTGTCACATCGCTACAGCTACAGACGACAGCTGCAACACACGTAGTTATACTGCTTCTAGACACATTTTAGACTCACCCTGCCCTTTGTAGATAAAACCTTGCGGCTGTGCCCTCCTGTCTGTATTCCCATTCGTCCAGTCACCTTCCATGCCACAAATCAGTGTTGTAAGTTTCAATTTGTTCATGCAAGGGCACTCTTGCACAACATCATTTTCAATAAGTTGAATACTTTGAGTGAGTACTTTGAGTCAGTTCAAATGCTCTCTGCTTATTTTCATCTTTCTTTTTCTTGTCTCTCCTTTTCTCTCTTTTTCACATTCTGCTTTTATCTCTCTCTCTCTCTCTGTCCTCTGCCTGTATCATGCTGGGGTTTGTGTGAACCCCAGATGCATTTGCAACACCTGCTCCTGCCACTGAGGCCTCTGCAGCAGCTGATGGTGGTGCTGCCACTACACCCACCCCAGCCGCCAACACTGGAGCTGGTGGGTGACTGAAAATCTGTGTGTGTGTGTGTGTGTTTGAATGAGTGTTGCCTGTGAATGTGAAGGAAAAGATGTGTAACACAGTAGCTGATCGGCCGTATATTGTGTGTTTTTTTTGAGTGCATCGATTTTATTTTTGATCGTTATTAAGTTTTCATCAAGGCTGCGTGCACGGTCAGTAGGCGTTTAGATTCCCTGGTGTTGCTGCTGGTCTCTGGACAGTGCTATTGTTGTTACCATGGAGACTGTTGATGATGATGCTGCTCTTCCTTGTCAGGTTTTACCTCGCAGTCACGGGAAACGTTTGCACTTGCTGTCATGTAGAAGGTTGCCTGTGGTGGCTGGTCTGGTTTTAGCTGCAGCGTAGAGGTCTCTGGGGATTGAATCGTAGCATTGAGGTGTTCAGTGATATCATCCCCCCCCATGTGCTGTATGTACACTAATAATGTGTTTTGATGCATATAGAGAACTGGAGTGTGTGGGAGCGCTGCACCTTCTCTCCCCCCTTAATCCCCCTATTCATACTTTTTCATTCCTTTCTGCTTTCATTATTACAGTATTGTCACTGCATTGAAACACACATGTATGTCCTGTGTTATATTAGAATCACTCTAACAATCCCGTTTCTCTCCACGTGTCACATCCCTCCCTCCCCCCTCCCCCCCTCCAATCCCTCCCACCCATCGAAGACCCCTTTGCCCCCACGGACGGTCGCTCCAACGTGGCGTCTTCCGGTCTAGACCTGTTCGCCATGATGCCGGCGGAGAATAACACAGGGTGGTGCGCTGGACGCCTGCTTTAGCTCCGTGGCGCCCCCGCCCTCCCCCTCCCCGCTCTTCACCTCCGCATCCAACACCATCACCACCGCCGCCACCATTTCAGCACCCATCCCCCCCAACACCTCCAACCCCACGACAAATCTTTTCAGTGGTAAATGTTGATGACGTGTGGCGGGTTTGTTTTCCATGTTGCTTGGCATCACATAGTGTTTCCTCTCCTCTCCTCTCCTCTCCTCTCCCGCTCCTCTCCTCTCCTCTCTCCTCTCTCCGCTCCTCTCCCTCTCCTCTCCTCTCCTGTCCTCTCCTCTCCTCTCCTCTCCTCTCCTCTCCTCTGCTCTCCCTCTCCTCTCCTCTCCTCTCCTCTCCCTCTCCTCTCCCTCTCCTCTCTCCTCCTCTCTTCATCTGTCTCTCCTCTCCCTCTCCTCTCCTCTCCTCTCCCTCTCCTCTCCCTCTCCTCTCCCTCTCCTCTCTCCTCCTCTCTTCATCTGTCTCTCCTCTCCCTCTCCCTCTCCTCTCCTCTCCTCTCCTCTCCTCTCCTCTCCTCTCCTCTCCTCTCCTCTCCTCTCCTCTCCCTCTCCTCTCCCTCTCCTCTCTCCTCCTCTCTTCATCTGTCTCTCCTCTCCCTCTCCCTCTCCTCTCCTCTCCCTCTCCCTCTCCCTCTCCCTCTCCTCTCCTCTCCCTCTCCCTCTCCTCTCCTCTCCCTCTCCCTCTCCTCTCCTCTCCTCTCCTCTCCTCTCTCTCCTCTCCCTCTCCCTCTCCCTCTCCTCTCCTCTCCCTCTCCCTCTCCTCTCCTCTCCTCTCTTCATCTCCTCTCCTCTCCCTCTCCCTCTCCCTCTCCTCTCCCTCCTCTCTTCATCTGTCTCTCCTACTTCATCAGACTAATTGATGGTTCTCTTTCATTTCAGCCTGGCTGCTCTCTGTTCACGTCTCTCTTTCTGCCTTTGATTCTCCAGATGTGACTTTGAAGGAATCAACTTTCATCACCGGTTTACAGTGTTTGAGCATTTTCATGTTTGTGTCTCCACGCGTGCACGTGTTTGTAGATCTCTTTGATTCCACGCCAGATACGAGCTTCACCAAAGCAGACCCCGCTCCCAGTGCTGACTTGTTTGCAGCAGGTACCCGATCCCACCCCTGCTGTCCTCTTTCTTACTTTTCGTCTCTCACGTCCCTTCCTCCCCTTCTCTGCCTGTCAGCTTTTGTCCTTGGCCTTGATCAGTGAAGAAGAAAGGAATTGAGAGTGCTCTCCTCTGGGTCACCCACGGGCTGTTCAGCTGTGCTCTGTCACTTCTCCCCTCCCTCTGTAAACATTTACTAAAGCACTGTTACCTCCTTTCCCATTCCAGCATGTTCTACGTGCACTGCATTTGGAATTGTTCAATGTGCATTTTAATGAAATTGTTTGTATAAACAGCTAGGTGTGTGTGTGTGTGTGTGTGTGTGTGTGTGTGTGTGTGTGTGTGTGCGTGCATGATCTAAATGTCATCTCCACCTTGCCCTCCCCAGCGGATGTGTTCTCCTCCCCCGCCCCCCTCCTCTCCTCCGCTCCCCCACCCAAAATGGACACTGGAGCCATCATGAACCTGTTTGGTGGTGGGTAACTCACATAACTCCCCTCCCCCCTCCCCCCTCCCCCCTATCTCTCCTGTTCAAGAAAACATTTCTTCAAAGAGGGAGGAGCTGAATCTGTGAATCAGTCAACTCAATCGGTTCATATTTTTGGTTGATTAGATTTTCATTCAAGCTATCAAGGCTTCATAACTGTCGTGACTACTGTTGGGGTTGTAGAGATAATGTACTTTTCCCGTGCTTTAGTTCCAACGTCTAATTGATTTTGTGTAATGATTATAGATATCTTGTAAGAACAGGAACTGCAGATACCTGTGGCTGAGCTTGGTTCACTGACGGTATAAGAGTTTTACTGAAATAGTCCCATTATTCATGTGCTTGAGGGTGTAGCCGCAAGCTATGACCTTAGCTGGAGGTTTGTGATTTCTTTTCCAGCCTTGGTGTCTTGTTGCAAACAGCATATTAGGAAAAAACAACAACAATATGAGCACTTTTTTTTACAGATTGTATGTGTGTATTTGTATATATAGTATGGCGTTATGCTGAGGTGTGTGTGTATGTATGTGTGCGTATGTATGTTTATATTTCCATGCATTCCTCTTTAACACTGCGCTGTTTGTTTGGCATTCCCAGTGTGGAGCCGAAGGCTGACTATTACCCCTTCTTTGCCCTCATGCTGCGATGGGAATGACTCGGCCCACTTTGGCCTGGCATGATATGGTCTGGTATGTTTTGGCTTGACCTGGCAGAGTCCACAGGAGGAGATGCCCCGTCTGCTGCTGCTGCTGCTGCCCCTGGCGCTGAGTTAATGTCAGGTAATACCCCTGGAGTGTGCAGCCACACCCTGCATGCACGCCACACCTACGGTAGAAGGCATTCCAACATGTTGTGAACAATCCACTTCCATTGCATTGAAACACATTGTGCCGTAACTGCAACATATTCACTGTATCGCAGGGGTGTCCAATCATGTGCCATGGAGGGCCGAGTATGCAGGTTTTCGTTCCAGGTGATTCGACTGGTTATCACACCCTCAACCAGAGAGGAGGGACTAACCAGTGAAATCACCTGGTGTAGTCTTTGGTTGGAATGAAAACCTGCATACACTCGGCCCTCCATGGCACATGACTGGACACCACTGCTGTATCGCATGCCTTGTGTCTTTTCTACCAATAGGGTGCATAGCTTTAAGAACCTAGTTTTCCATTTGATTACTTACACAATGTGGTTTGCCTACCAAGATGGCTGTTTTGTGGCGATGAAATCTATTAATAGCAGTTTCTATCAACTGTGAATATGGTGAATGAAACGGTATGCTGTTAGCTGTTCTACTGTATACATATTTCACATTTCAGATATATTTTTTGCTTGATTGTAGCCTGTTTTTGAGTGACCACATACCCAAGTACGATCAGAGCTTATGGATGTCCATATATGGTCATGTTAGTGTCATGTTGGTGTGATCACATTTACTCATTGTAATGTGATTACATTTCAATTATTGGATCACCACACGTGCATAGTGTTGCTGTGGTTATCAAAGGAGTCTTGTGGGGATTCTTCCGATGTTTCCCACCTTTCTTCGCTGCTCAACTTGGTAACCGTGGTAACTGTGTTACCGTGGCAACATGGGCCCGCTCACCTGTGTTCTTTGGTCATCTCCCCTGTCAGTGTTCTGCATGTTATGTAATTGATGGTCTGCGAATACTACTGCTTTAAGGCTTAACTCTCTCTCCTCCTTCCATCCATCCCTCTGTTTTTCTATTTCTTTCATTCACACAATACTTTCTAATGGTTACATTTTCACCTGCACCTTTAAAATCTCACTGCATTTTTTCCCCTCTCTCTGACATCCTGTGCATTTCACCTTCCACTTCCCTCTCTCTCTCTCTCTCTCTCTCTCTCTCTCTCTCTCCATCTGGCTCTTGGGCTGGCTCATTGCTTGCTTCCTGCCGTTTGATTGGGTGAGTTTCCTGGCTCTTTAACATGCTAATTTCCCACAGTGCACTGCTGCATTGCAGTGGTGCAACCTCAGCTGCACCGTCCCTTCCCACCAGATGCCTGGTGGTTAGGAAGCGTGCGTGAAGTAGCACTATAATTCAAGGCGTCTTTAGCAATTAGCTTAGCTTTTGCCCTGATGACAGTTTGTGCAACATTTAAAATCAGTTCAAAATCATTAACGTTTGAGTACTGACAGATGTTATTGAGATTGCATATGATAATGTGGTAAGAGACAGTACTTTAACAGAAAATACAGCGAATGTCACATAAAACAAATTCCAGTTTTATCTGTATATATATTTCTAGAGTTATAGTAGGTCTTATTTCTCCAGCCCTGTTGGCACATTAGCGTTGTAGTAAGTAGCTGACCTGACAGATGTCTCCTGTAGCAGATGGGGCTGAGTAAGCTGTGTCATATTACTAATATGTTGCACTGTAATTGTACAGTAGAAACCTCCATAGTAAAATGACACAAATATTTATCATGATTAGAATATACTCATATCGTTCTGAATCCATTTTGTTCTTTTATTGAATCTTACTATAATTGTTTTTAAAAATATATATATATTTTGTTGCATTGCATTTCAATGCTCCTCTGTTGTCATGGAGACATCTATCATTTGGTTGTCATGGTAATACTCAGTAGTAAGGAGGCCTCCTACTCAGTTATGGTGAGAGTGAAGAT
Source organism: Hoplostethus atlanticus (assembly GCA_034670405.1). NCBI lineage: Eukaryota > Metazoa > Chordata > Actinopteri > Trachichthyiformes > Trachichthyidae > Hoplostethus > Hoplostethus atlanticus. Next base: position 695,442 of record JAXDDX010000033.1, read on the forward strand.
TGCGGTTGTTGGAGGATGCTAACCTCTCTCTCTCTCTCTCTCTCTCTCTCTCTACCGCCCCCCCCCCCCCCCCCCCCCTCTCTGCTTCCTCTCCCTCCTGTAGTGTTTGATGGACTAGGGGATGTAATGAAGCCTGCTGTAACCCCCCAGGCAGGAGACCTTGATGCCACCATGGCTAACATGGCTGGTAGTAAGTAATCATTCAGATTATCTTACATCCAGTAGCCTTAAACCTCATGTAGTCATAACAGTGTGTGTTGAATACAGTCAATTCACAGACCCCTCCTCTCTCTCTCTCTCTCTCTCTCTCTCTCTCTCTCTCTCTCTCTCTCTCTCTCTCTCTCACACAGATCTTACGATGGGAACCCCAGCGGCCCCTCAGGTAGCTCCCCCTAGTTGGGGTGCTCCCATGGTAAATGTTGTCTGTGTCTTATAGCATGGAGTGGAGCCGTGTGGCAGTGACAGGCAGGGCATGGAGCCAGTCACAAGCATTGCCCTCATCTGGCTCTCCAGGGTCCAGGTCCAGTCATAGAGCTAGGAAACTGAGAGGTGTGGCAGTGAAGCAAGGCAATCGGGATGTGTCACTTGGATGAATTCCAAAGCAGCCTTCATCTTTATACAAGTCATTGATGGATGTTATTAAAGTGGCACATCTCAGTAAACCCCTAGCTTTCACTATGTTATTATAAGTCACATCGAGCGCTTCTTTGTTCAGGGAATGACAAAAGCAGATATTTCAGTCTTAGTTTCATCAGTTTTAATGCTGCCGACTTTTTTATTTTTTCTGGAATACCTACTGGAGAGTGATGAAGTGCCAAATTAAGAAGCTTGTTGCTTGGAAACAGCTTCTCCCCTTAACTTCTCATATAGTTCTAAGCCTGATAGAGTCCATGCAAGCCTGACCACCATGAAATTCTCCCCCTTCATACATACAGTAGTTGCTTCTTACGGCTTTGTCAGATGTTACTTTGGCAACAACAGCTCTACATGGGATTTCATACAAAACAAATGCCGCATCTCTGATACTCCCATCAGGGGTAGGCTATCTGCAAAAAGCTTACCCTCTGCTCTATAAATACAAGGCTATCTGAATCCAGACATTGAGTTAGGGCTTGTGTCTGTGGTGTGCTGTGTTTGTGTCCTTGTTTGTTGGCGTGCCATGTTTTAATGTACCGATTTGGTGTGTCTCTTTGTCTTCCTCATGATTTTGTGTGTGTCTGAACATCGTTTGTGCATCATTTATATTTGTATGTGGCCACTGATGTGTGTGTTCTGTTGCAGTGCCTGTACCTGTGTTATATGTAGTGTAGTAACATCCCAACTCCTCCTCTCCCTTCCCCTCTACACCTTTAGACCATACCCACGGGGGTCCCTCCTTTTATGGGGTCTTACCCCTGCTTCAGCATGGTAAGACCACCAGTCCCAGACCATTGGTCCAGGAACATTAGGAACACCTAAGATGGCCAATGACCCCTTTAGGCGGCCCACACACACTTCAGATGGCCAAGATTGTGTCTTACTGTCTCTTTTCTTCTGTTTGTCCCTGTTAAAGCCCGGGGCGCCAGGCACTGGTGCTCCCATGATGCCCATGGTTAGGCCAGGCTTCCCAGCTGCAGGAGCAGCCCCTGGAGCACCGGTAAAACACACTCATGTATACTGGGATTATACATATACACACAGACACAAACATATCCATATCCAAAAGCAACATCTGCTCTCACAAAAGGAGTTCAGGTGCTTTTTACTGATCAGCATCAGCTAGCTAACAGTCGATGTATCTGCAGATGTCTCCAGGGATTGCCCAGAGCCCCAGGAGGCCCCCACCTCCGAGGAACGCTTTGGATGACCTCAACATCAAGGATTTCATGTAGACTGACTCTGACCCATAAGCCCCAAGGTAGATCTGCTGTCTCTTTGTCTCCATGTGTCTTTCTGAATCCTGTTGTCTCTGTCTTGCTTTCTCTTTCTCTGTCTCACCATAGTCCAAAAGAGATTTGAGTTGTTGAGCAGTATGTGGATAGTATTGATACGGTCTGTGGATACGACTTGGGTTAATCAGGTTTCATTCACTCTTTTTCTCTCCTGCCTCTCTCTCTCTCTCTGTTCTCTCTCTCCTTCCCTCCAGAGGTTGGTGTTGTGTCTGGAGCTCTGTGGATGTGGATGTGTGCACTTCCCTCCTGCCTTCCCTCAGTCATGCCCCAGCCCCTCAGCCAATCAGCCATCAGCTCTTCGATCTTTGCCCTCAGACTTCCTGCCAACCACAGCCACCCCTCCGCCCCCCCGCCCGTCCCCCCCCCCAAAAGAAACCCTTGCCCTCCCTATCTAATGTTGTAGCACAACCGTGAATGTGAACCCTAGATACAGAAAACAAAATTCCGTTTATGTGTGTGTGAGTGTGCGTGTACTTCAATGTTAACCTTTACTTAATATACTATGAGAAAAAATGAACTTTAAAAAAAAAAAAATGTAACATGTATTTAGATTCGTTCTGGATTTCCTCGTATCAGCTGCATTGGAATGGTGGATATATGTTGGTTTCTTTGCGCATTTCCGAGGACTGTGTTGTTAAATGTGGACTGTGTTCGGTGTGTGTAAACCTCACTGGCCAATCCCCACCCGCTCCCCTGCCCCTGCTGTCCAATCTAATGCTGAGATGTTTATGTCATTAAAAACTTGGTTGTACTTCTATCTGCTTGACCATCCATCCATCCTCCCACCCACCCATCTATTCAACTTCTTTGGGAACAATTCTGAATCAAAGTGTAACTTAAGCCTCCAACTTTGCACCACAAATCTGGGTTCAACATAGAGCAAATCATACGGTACCTTCCACTTTGTCTTCAGTTGGTTTTCATTTTTATTTTAAATTTTTTTTGGGGGGGGATTGTGTGATACATGCAAAGATTTGTGGACTGTATTAAAATTGACATATGCATTTTAGAATATTTTGATGATAGATTACACATATTTTCTTTAATCTTTATTTTGAGAGAAAAATGTATCATATATTTTTAGTTATGTCAACAAATTGTATGGTCGAAAAAATGGTGCAAACAGATTCAAAAAGGCCCCGCCTCCTTTGTACATATCTCTCAACCTGTATTCAGAGGCAGTATTGAATGGAAAAACCCAAGTGTTTACTGTTGCTCTCTCTGCTGGTGTGGAGTGATACTGCATCATAGCATGCAACATGAGGTTACTCTAGGATGCGTTCCAGTACCCTCAAAGAGCTTCTTTCCTCGTCTCCTTCTCCACTTGACCGTTGACGTTTGACGATGTTCAGCTTGTCAATTTATTGGTGGGAATCAAAGAGGCGGGGAGAAGTTTGTGGACGTATCTGGAACGTGGCCTCAGCCCTCCTAAGGTCGTTGTGAAGCAGTGGTCGGTAAAGTTGTACATGTACTCTCATTGGAAGTTTTGGGGACTCTCACTGTAAAGCACTCAAATATATGCTGGATGTTCCGTGTGTTGTTTATTTCCAAAGTGACTGTATCTTAATCCATTGTGGCATTACAAAGTGTTGAACGAAAATAAAGACGATTAAGACAAATGAAACAAAAAAAAAAATGTGGATAAGTAATGTTTGCTAAGTATTCGTATGAAGGCTGTGTTGTTTTTGGGTTTTATGGATGGCATCGTCCTCCCTCCCTCGCCCCACTTGCATGTGAGTCCAAATGAGATGCAATAAAAGACAAATACACTGATCCAAACAACCCTCATGCCTCATCACTTATCTCTGCTCTGTTTTTTTTTTGTTTGTTTTGTTTGTGTGTTTGTTTCAGTAACCTCTTGAAAATTCAAAATTTTTATTTGCTATCAATTTTTATAGACAAATGATCGTTTATGACATGAACATTACCAAAAATCAATGCATACAAAATTGCAATGCAAGCCGTCCCTACACATTTATTAGTGACTTGATATTCTAAAAGCTTTCAAACTCCAGAAAACATTGACAACATATCAGAAAGAACAATTTTGCAAGTGACATCCATACATACAGATGCTGTGTAGAAGTCCCTTTCAGATACATTTCCTTAACCATCAAGTGAAATGAGCACCGACAGAGCTCGATAGGCTAGCACCAGTTGCACGTGTGTGCATCAGTATAGCTGCTATCTAGTAGCAAAAAAGGCAAGGTGTTTAAGTGCTAAAGTAATAAAACATACGCTCCTTTTTCTCTTTCAATTTTGGGAATAACATACTGACTGGGCTGACTGGGCCCTAGATTCATGAAGCCTAGTATTAGCGTAGCAATCTTGAAACCTGACAAACAATACTATCACTGAAGAGGTAAGCTGGTCTCAGTTCAGCACTCCTGATGTAAGATACCTTTTGAATGAATTGAGTGTGGATCTTTTGCTGATCTCTTGTAAAAAAAAAAACATTGATTCCCCATCTCAAACCTCTTTACACAGACTGGGGTCTCCATGGATCCAGTGGCAGATCTGGGCATATTTGGGCGGCGTGATCCTCACTGCAACATTAAAGTCCCTCTGTTCACCTTCCTCCTCCTCCACCCACCGATGCCCCGAGAACACCCCAATCACTCTCCGTTGCCACATCCCTTTCCTGCCTGCGCTGCCGTCCGCTTCCTGTCTTAGACGGTAGTGATGGCCGATTCGCGAACGAATCGTTCAAAAGAACCGAATCAGTTAAGTGAGTGAGTTGATTCGACTCGCACACGCGACTGAATTGATTCAGCAGTGGTTATAGCAGAGCCCGAAAATTTTTTATTTATTTAAAAAATCACCAGTTCATTTATCAAACAATCACCAGTTAATTTATCAAACAACATCTTAAACATTACAAAAACTGTTGTCAATGTATATAGAATGTAATAGATCACTACATTATTACATTGGCCTTTTTCATAATCCAATATGGCTCCTTGATCCGGCGGGTAAGCGGAAGTAGTCTCTCTCGTTCATCGGACGAGAACCGCTGATCCGACTGAGCGGCTCGCGAACGAGTTGAGAGAGACTGAGCGGCTCGCGAACGAGAGGGCAGATGAACGAGAGAGACTGAGCGGCTCGCGAACGAGTCGAGAGAGCAGATGAACGAGAGAGACTGAGCGGCTCGCGAACGAGTCGAGAGAGCAGATGAACGAGAGAGCAGATGAATATCGGACTTCTCGGACTCAATCGGACATCTCGCGAACCGAGAGAGCAGATGTCCGAGATGTCCGAGCGGTTCACGTCTGATGAACGAGAGAGACTACTTCCGCGTACCTGCTGGATCAAGGAGCCATACTGGATCGTGAAAAAGGCCAATGTAATAATGTAGTGATCTATTCTGGACACATTGACAACAGTTTTTGTTGTTTAAGATGTTGTTTAATAAATTAACTGGTAATTGGGTAAACTATAAGCCATTTAACATTTAACATTGGTCAACAAAACTGTCTCTATTAGAAAAAGAAAGTCAAGAGCACACAAAATAAAATGAAATCAATAGCAATACTCTGTGTAAATACTATAAATATTATTATCATTAACCTGTAATGTGATTGGAGTTTTACAGTTGGTTACACATCTGGTTTGAAAGGGGTGGCGCTTGTGTGATTCCATTACTAGTATAGCTCAGTTAGTAGAGCAGCACACTCTCATGCTGAGCATTGTAGGTTCAAACCTCACATGGGGTGGTATGTTTTTGTTGGTGAATCATAATGAATCGATTCAGAATCGATGCAATTCTATCGGACGGCTTGAAAGAATCGAGTCAGTTAAAAGAGTCGGTCTTCCCATCACTATTGTAGACAGATGTAGACCCCTGTCTACCTCGTTCCTGCCTCATCTGCTTGCCCCAGCTCCTGCCTGCTCCCCCGCTCCTGCCTCATCTGCTTGCCCCAGCTCCATCCAGCCCAGCCTCTGCACCCCCCACCTTCCCGTCACCTGCTTCTTCAATAAATCCTCTTTTCCCTACTCCCTTGTCGTGGTCTGCATTTTGGGTCCAGATTCAACCGCAACCCTGACAGTAAGAGTCACACACTCTTATAAATATTGTATGTTTTTGAGGACAGAATCTATTTTTTTTTTTTAATATTGACCGGTGAATTTCTGGTAGAACATTATTTCCAAAATATATATATATAACATTTGGGAATGAAACATTAGACATTGCACATACATTTTATTTTACAGCATTTTACATGTTTTTTTACATTTTATTATCAACAAATGTAATGGAGTGATATTGGGTATTGGGAGGAAATAAAACAGGTCCAGGTACTACGCAGAATTTCCCCCACTGACACAACAAATGACACAGAGTTTGCCAAATGATGTCAGAAGAAAAAACCTATTTGAATGAGTGGCGTCATCACTGCTGCCATAAGGCTAGGAATGAACTATGAAAAGTATTGGTAAGCTTTAGCTTACTAATACTTTTCATAGTTCATAGTTCATTTGGCAAACTCTGTGGCAAACTCTGTGAACTAGTTCATGAAGCTTTTCACACCACCAATGTGGTGTGAAAAGCTTACCAATACTTTTCATAGTTCATTCCTAGCCTGACTGACTGAAACAACATGCGGTTGTGGCTGCTATCTACTCTAGTCCGTTTGAATAGCAAATGTGTCACTTTCTGTTATATTGCTTCCTCTTTAACATGAATTTAAGCATCATCCTGAAGTGATAATTCACTCACTGGACAAGCTTTAGTTTGTCAGCCAGCAAGTTAACGATGGAACAACTCAACTACCCCGTTGTCACTACCAACACTTCCAACGGCTCCTCCATCCTGGATGATCCGCTAGCTGTCTCCTGGAGCTCTAGTGCTCTGGCTCCCGCGGTGCTCCTGTCCTTCTGCTTCCTGCTGGGGGTTCCTGCTAACCTAGCGGTGGTAGCGTTCCTCCGGCAAAATCGCCAGCAACTGTCCAGTCTGAGCCACTGTTTGATGCTGAATCTGGCTGTGGCGGACCTCCTCTGCCTGGTCCCAATGCCAATATGGATCTACAGTCTACTCTACGGCTGGACCTTGGGCCTGGTGGCGTGTAAGGTCCTGGCGTATGTTGTGTACTGCAGTATCTATGGTAGCCTGCTGACTGTGACTGTGCTGAGCATCCAGCGCTACGTCCAGGTGGTTCACGTGCAGAGTCGGCTGGACCAAATAGGACAGAAGAGGATGCTGCTTCTGCTCTGGGTGGTTGTAATGATCCTGTCCAGCCCTGTTTTGGTAGTTCAACAGGTGATTGAGGTCAATCACTATCTAGTCTGTAAACAAGTGTACTCTTCCCATGCCCAACAAGTTGCTGTCTTACTGACAGAGTCCCTGCTGGGATTTGTTCTCCCGTTCTCCGCCGTGGCATCTAGCTACATCTGCCTCCACAGGAAGGTGAACCAGACAGCTTTCTTTAACAACCCACGAATGACCAGATTGATTTCCAGTATCATTATAACTTTATTTGTTCTCTGGATGCCATATCACTTGGTTAATACGCTGGGTGTGGCAGCTATCTTGCTCAAGAACGAGTCCCTGTTGAAATTTTGTACGGTGAGCTGGAACATTGTCGGAGCACTGACATTTGTGAACAGTTGCGTGGATCCACTCCTTTATGCCTTTGCCTCTGGAAAAAACATCTGCACTGTCTGCAGTGCATGGGTGCTGCTGTTAACAGAGGAGCTGGTCATGTTTGTGTCATGTTTGTATGTCTAATCATTTGACATGTGTATTGCAATGTAAAGCCACAGTTGCCACCAGACATCAAGAGAGCGTGCTGGCAGTGCATCAAGACTTGTTGCTCTTTTGGCTGTGGAACAAAGTGGAACGCACCAAGACTATTTCAGTCAAGAGAATCGATCCCCCCTTTTCTAATTCTATACTTGCACGCTGATATTGGGTTTAGGGGTGCGGTGCTGGCATTTGTAGAGGGAATGTCATGAGAGAGCTGTGGATGATTTGTGGTGTAACGGTGGTGGTTGAGGTTCAGCAACTTGGCTTTCTCCCCTCAAATCAACTGTGTGCTGATTACCACTGGCCCTGAGCCAGAGCGATCAAAATGGAGATGTAGTTCATACTCAAGAGACTATTTTCAGCTCCCTCGTAGAAGGAAGTTGAGATGTGTGAAAAGTAAATGACGCAAAAGTGATTAAAATCAATGGGTTCACCGCAGAACGCCAGAAAAGACAATTCCTATCAAGATGACATTTACTTTGACCATGATCTTAATGATTCCTCCATAAATATGTATCCATACGCATCTTTTTATTCTATTCTATTCTATTTTTATTCTATTTATTCTATTGTTATTATTATTTTCTCATTTCTTATATCTTTTCATATATTTTAGTGTGAATTTCTCTCTTTTATTTTGTATTCTTGACCTTTGCCTTTACAGTACTTGCTTTTATTATTGTTTTGTTTTTATTTTTCCCTTGCTATGTTTATTGCTTATTGTTTATTGTTTAAGATAGAGAGAGGATGGAAGTATGTGTACTGACAGCAGATAATACACATACATGCAAAGATTTGTGGACTGTATTAAAATTGACATATGCATTTTAGAATATTTTGATGATAGATTATACATATTTTCTTTAATCTTTATTTTGAGAGAAAAATGTATCATATATTTTTAGTTATGTCAACAAATTGTATGGTGGAAAAAATGGTGCAAACAGATTCAAAAAGGCCCCGCCTCCTTTGTACATATCTCTCAACCTGTATTCAGAGGCAGTATTGAATGGAAAAACCCAAGTGTTTACTGTTGCTCTCTCTGCTGGTGTGGAGTGATACTGCATCATAGCATGCAACATGAGGTTACTCTAGGATGCCTTCCAATACTCTCAAAGAGCTTCTTTCCTCATCTCCTTCTCCACTTGACCGTTGACGTTTGACGATGTGCGAACGCTCAGCTTGTCAATTTATTGGTGGGAATGAAAGAGACGAGGAGAGATTTGTGGACGTATCTGGAACGTGGCCTCAGCCCTCCTAAGGTCGTTGTGAAGCAGTGGTCGGTAAAATTGTACATGTACTCTCATTGGACGTTTTGGGGACTCTCACTGTAAAGCACTCAAATATATACTGGATGTTCTTGTTTATTTCCAAAGTGACTGTATCTTAATCCATTGTGGCATTACAAAGTGTTGAACGAAAATAAAGACGATTAAGACAAATGAAACAAAAAAAACAAAAAAAGAATGTGGATAAGTAATGTTTGCTAAGTATTCGTATGAAGGCTGTGTTGTTTTTGGGTTTTATGGATGGCATCGTCCTCCCTCCCTCGCCCCACTTGCATGTGAGTCCAAATGAGATGCAATAAAAGACAAATACACTGATTCAAACAACCCTCATGCCTCATCACTTATCTCTGTTCTGTTTTTTTTTGTTTGTTTTGTTTGTGTGTTTGTTTCAGTAACCTGTTGAAAATTCTAAATTTTTATTTGCTATCAATTTTTATAGACAAATGATCGTTTATGACATGAACATTACCAAAAATCAATGCATACAAAATTGCAATGCAAGCCGTCCCTACACATTTATTAGTGACTTGATATTCTAAAAGCTTTCAAACTCCAGAAAACATTGACAACATATCAGAAAGAACAATTTTGCAAGTGACATCCATACATACAGATGCTGTGTAGAAGTCCCTTTCAGATACATTTCCTTAACCATCAAGTGAAATGAGCACCGACAGAGCTCGATAGGCTAGCACCAGTTGCACGTGTGTGCATCAGTATAGCTGCTATCTAGTAGCAAAAAAGGCAAGGTGTTTAAGTGCTAAAGTAATAAAACATACGCTCCTTTTTCTCTTTCAATTTTGGGAATAACATACTGACTGGGCTGACTGGGCCCTAGATTCATGAAGCCTAGTATTAGCGTAGCAATCTTGAAACCTGACAAACAATACTATCACTGAAGAGGTAAGCTGGTCTCAGTTCAGCACTCCTGATGTAAGATACCTTTTGAATGAATTGAGTCTGGATCTTTTGCTGATCTCTTGTAAAAAAAAAAACATTGATTCCCCATCTCAAACTTCTTTACACAGACTGGGGTCTCCATGGATCCAGTGGCAGATCTGGGCATATTTGGGCGGCGTGATCTTCACTGCAACATTAAAGTCCCTCTGTTCACCTTCCTCCTCCTCCACCCACCGATGCCCCGAGAACACCCCAATCACTCTCCGTTGCCACATCCCTTTCCTGCCTGCGCCTCCGTCCGCTTCCTGTCTTAGACGGATGTAGACCCCTGCGCCTGTCGCCCCCTGCTGCGCATCACAGTGCTGGTACATCAGCTCATCAGACTCTTTTGTCACTGGGCAAAAACGGTACACTACTTTCTCATCTCCGTGCCCATCCAGCAGGCCTTTGTCAGCGTCATAGCCTGAGAAGTGGATCCGTGCCAGGGGTTTATTAGAGGGTGCTACCCCAAGCTCCATGTGCTTTTGTTTGACTGGTCGTTTCAGCTCCAGAAGGGCATAATCATAGTCAGGTGCGATAGAGTTGGTTGAGCTTTCCGTGTGAATCCATCCTTTGGGGATGCGGGTTTGTTTAACCCGTGTCCAACGGAAAACAGGCTGCTTTTTGACTTCAGTACTGCGTCGTATGCGGTTGAGACTGGGCCTTTTTTGTGAACCTCCTCTGCTCTCCTCATCAATGTTTCCTTGATCAGCTGCTCCCTCTTCACCCCCTTTCTTTCCTCTCTGCCTCCTGTCTTTCCTTCCCTTTGTCCGTCTCATCATTTCCCCATCTATCCCATTCTGCTCCTCACCTTCCTCCACTATTCCTCCCTCTCTTTTCTCCTCACCCGTCTCTCCCTCTCCTCTCCTCCCACCTCTTCGCAGCCCTCCTCTCCTCCTCCCCCCTCTTCCTCTTTTAGTCTTGAGCTGCAACACCCCCACTTTAAGACTTCTGACCCCTCCCAGGTAGTCCCTCCCATCGTGGATGCAGTGGGCTGCCGTTAGCACATGTTTTGTGGATACTAGGACTCCAGAGCACCCTGTAGAGAGGCGAACTGCAGTAGAGAACGGGTAGTTAGTGGTGAACTGCGAGTCGGAGATCACAAAGCGCCCATCTGCACCATAAACCTGCCGTTTACTGCGAATGCGTGTTGATGTGTGGGCAGGTGTACGTGGAGACGTCTTGTTAAAGCCCTGCAATGTGATCTCTGTCTGCGTGCGTGTGCCATTATCATACATTGTCTCATATCCCAGAATCCACTCTTGCTCAGTCTGGTCCATAGGTGATAGGGCACTTTGACACTCTATCCCGCACAATCTCTCTGTCCCCCCTCTCTCCTCATCCTCTTCCTGCCCTCTGAACGTTGGGGTGTTTAAAAGCTCAGTGTGTCTATCCAGCACCAACGGGAGGCTCTGCCTGGACCACATGTACACTTCATTCTCATCATCCTCACTGCGGATCCCAGAAACCACCAGGGCAGCCAGCAACAGACACAGCAAGTGTTCAGGGCCCATCCCACTGAAGAAAGAGAGAGAGAGAGAGAGAGAGAGAGACAGTGACTACCACTAACATGATGTTCGAGAGAGAGAGAGAAAACTATGCATCTCTCTATTAGCAGCCTGCATGCTGCTTACATAGCCAGGAGAGGGCGCACAATCTCAATCCCTAGTACACTACTGCATCATAAATTACTACTAATTTAATATGAAATCGATCTGAGGTGCTTGCGATTAAGTTAATATTAATTGTATGCATTGTTATTAAATGCACTATTTTAGTTACAGTCATATAGTTACACAACGAAGTGACATTAGTCTATATATCTAACTATGCCATCAAAATTATTACCTCTTAAAAATAAACTTTTAAACTTTACAACCTACACAACAATTAAGATACAGCATTGCCTGAAAAATGATTTGCAACAATTCACAGGAATTGCTGTGAGGAAAAATAATGATGAAAGAAAATGTCATTTTATTTTGAAACATAATCACGCCGTGCGTAAATTGGCATTACAATCACTGATGAGAGCGGTACAAGAAATGTAAAGTCTAACACATTCCTACCTGCCAACATTCAACACACACCAGAGCAACTTCCAGTGAATATTCTGATATAGATCAATACAAAATCTGCTCTATCCCAAAGACTTCTAATAGACCTGGTCCCATCATTGCCGGGGCTTCAAAGAACAGGAGCGCAAGGAGAAGCTGTGTGCAAAGATCCTCATAGAATCGGACCGCGATGCAGAAAAAGTTGACGAGCAAACAGGCAGAAGGGGGAGCCAACTGAGTCGAGGAGGGTGCGAGTATGAATGGAGTTTTTGATCATGTGATGACATTGAATTTCAACTCAAAAGCAAACCCATATGGATAGAAAGTTCATATTTTTTTCTCAGATTCCACAAATATTTTGGCAACACTTTATATTAAGGTACACATATTCACGATTAACTAGTTGCTTATAAGCATGCATATTAGTAGCATAAAGCACTTATTAATGCCTTATTCAGCATGACCATATTCTACAACAACAAAGAGTTTTCCCTCAATAACCTCCTAATTAGGCTACTGCTTATTGATAGTAAGTAAGGAAGTTGTTGTACAAGATCTTAATATGCTTTGCTCAGTATGGGCCTTATAAGGTGGTAGTACCACAAGAATAGTCATTCTCCCTTAATAACACTTAATAAATGTAACAAAACTACAAGTGTTAATAGTGTCCCATCAAGTCTTTCTAACTCAGAATATGTTCCTCATTCTAAAGTGAGGTCTTGCTCATATGTTTGATACTTATCAACTTCTCCTTTCTACTTAACTCAAGACACTGCAACATATATACATACACAGGACACACACAAGCACTCATTGTGCAAGCATGACAGACAGACAGACAGACAGACAGACAGCGTATTTTATTAATCCCAGAGAGAAATTGTGAAGCACACATGGATAAAATGATTGTTTGCATTTAGGTAAAGCACACTATGGGTTACTATTAACGTTCTGAGTCATTGTAAGAGTCACACACTCTTATAAATATTGTATGTTTTTGAGGACAGAATCTAGTTGTTGTTTTTTTATATATTGACCGGTGAATTTCTGGTAGAACATTATTTCCAAAATAGATATATAGCATTTGGGAATGAAACATTAGACATTGCACATACATTTTATTTTACAGCATTTTACATGTTTTTTTACATTTTATTATCAACAAATGTAATGGAGTGATATTGGGTATTGGGAGGAAATAAAACAGGTCCAGGTACTACACAGAATTCCCCCACTGACACAACAAATGACACAGAGTTTGCCAAATGATGTCAGAAGAAAAAAACTGTTTCATCCTATTTGAATGAGTGGACTCATCACTGCTGCCATACGGCTAGGAATGAACTATGAAAAGTAATGGAAATGTGCGGTTGTGGCTGCTGTCTAGTCTAGTACATTTGAATACCAAATGTGTCACTTCCTGTTATATTGCTTCCTCTTTAACATGAATTTAAGCATCATCCTGAAGTGATAATTCACTCAGTGGACAAGCTTCAGTTTGTCAGCCAGCAAGTTAACGATGGAACAACTCAACTACCCCGTTGTCACTACCAACACTTCCAACGGCTCCTCCATCCTGGATGATCCGCTAGCTGTCTCCTGGAGCTTTAGTGCTCTGGCTCCCGCGGTGCTCCTGTCCTTCTGCTTCCTGCTGGGGGTTCCTGCTAACCTAGCGGTGGTAGCGTTCCTCCGGCAAAATCGCCAGCAACTGTCCAGTCAGAGCCACTGTTTGATGCTGAATCTGGCTGTGGCGGACCTCCTCTGCCTGGTCCCCCTGCCAATATGGATCTATACTCTACTCTACGGCTGGACCTTGGGCCTGGTGGCGTGTAAGGTCCTGGCGTATGTTGTGTACTGCAGTATCTATGGTAGCCTGCTGACTGTGACTGTGCTGAGCATCCAGCGCTACGTCCAGGTGGTTCACGTGCAGAGACGGCTGGACCAAATAGGACAGAAGAGGATGCTGCTTCTGCTCTGGGTGGTTGTAATGATCCTGTCCAGCCCTGTTTTGGTAGTTCGACAGCTGATTGAGGTCAATCACAATCTAGTCTGTAAACAAGTGTACTCTTCCCATGCCCAACAAGTTGCTGTCTTACTGACAGAGTCCCTGCTGGGATTTGTTCTCCCGTTCTCCGCCGTGGCATCTAGCTACATCTGCCTCCACAGGAAGGTGAACCAGACAGCTTTCTTTAACAACCCACGAATGACCAGATTGATTTCCAGTATCATTATAACTTTATTTGTTCTCTGGATGCCATATCACTTGGTTAATACGCTGGGTGTGGCAGCTATCTTGCTCAAGAACGAGTCCCTGTTGAAATTTTGTACAGTGAGCTGGAACATTGTCGGAGCACTGACATTTGTGAACAGTTGCGTGGATCCACTCCTTTATGCCTTTGCCTCTGGAAAAAACATCTGCACTGTCTGCAGTGCATGAGTGCTGCTGTTAACACAGGAGCTGGTCATGTTTGTGTCATGTTTGTGTGTCTAATCATTTGACATGTGTATTGCAATGTAAAGCCACAGTTGCCACCAGACATCAAGACAGCGTGCTGGCAGTGCATCAAGACTTGTTGCTCTTTTGGCTGTGGAACAAAGTGGAACGCACCAAGACTATTTCAGTCAAGAGAATCGATCCCCCCTTTTCTAATTCTATACTTGCACGCTGATATTGGGTTTAGGGGTGCGGTGCTGGCATTTGTAGAGGGAATGTCATGAGAGAGCTGTGGATGATTTGTGGTGTAACGGTGGTGGTTGAGGTTCAGCAACTTGGCTTTCTCCCCTCAAATCAACTGTGTGCTGATTACCACTGGCCCTGAGCCAGAGCGATCAAAATGGAGATGTAGTTCATACTCAAGAGACTATTTTCAGCTCCCTCGTAGAAGGAAGTTGAGATGTGTGCAAAGTAAATGACGCAAAAGTGATTAAAATCAATGGGTTCACTGCAGAACGCCGGAAAAAACAATTCCTATCAAGATGACATTTACTTTGACCATGATCTTAATGATTCCTCCATAAATATGTATCCATACGCATCTTCTTTTTATTCTATTCTGTCCTATTTTTATTCTGTTTATTATATTGTTATTATTATTATTTTCTTATTTAGTATATATTTTCATATATTTTAGTGTGAATTTCTCTATTTTATTTTATATTCTTGACCTTTGCCTTTACAGTACTTGCTTTTATTCTTGTTTTGTTTTTATTTTTATCTTGCTATGTTTATTGTCTATTGTTTATTGTTATTGATTCTGATTCTGATTCATTTGTGTGTGTGTGTGTGTGTGTGTGTGGTGGAACTGTCATAAATCAGGTTCTGCACTTTGGAATAAGGCATAGCATTGTTTTTGTTTCATAGCATTTTAGCTTTACTAAGTGCACCTACATATGAATGTTTGCTTGCACGCATGCATGAATGTAGCCTGTGTGTGTGAGCGAGAGAGAGAGAGAGAGAGAGAGAGAGAGAGAGAGAGAGAGAGAGATCCTGTGTGGAGGAACACCAATTAATGAACATATTGAATAAATGTTTGCGTTGGAGTGAGTCCAATGAGAGGAATGACCCTTCATTCATCTGCCTTGTTTAGAGCGAGAGAGAGAGAGAGAGAGAGAGAGAGAGAGAGAGAGAGAGAGAGAGAGAGCGCGAGAAGAGAGAGAGAGAAGAGAGAGAGAGGATGGAAGTATGTGTACTGACAGCAGATAATACACAGATGTGTTGATTTACTGCTGCCCTTAGCTGTGGGTGTCCACTGGTGTCATTCATTCATTCATTCATTTGTTGACCACTAGAAGTCAGACAGAGATCCCAACTCTAATATTTTGCTGTATGATTTGTAAAAGAAGACAAAAACATTCTTCTCCTCTAATAAATCGTAAATTTAACACCCCGTGAAATGTCTTGTTTTAACCTCTCCACGCGTCCATTTATTAAAGGAATCAGTGGTAGACAATGAACACTTACCATCAAAGTGATATATGATCTTACCATAAAATGATATATCTGTGTGGTAGAAATGATGTCTTAATCACTATATCCCAACCCTTCTGAGTAATATGATTGGGTTGTACACATCTCTAGTGCTAGTATGAGGTCATCCTAACTTCTGCAGTATCATGTGACATGTATCTGAATGAGGTATGTGCGATCACATGAATGTATCGCTTGTGTGAAACCACACTGAAGTCCGACCACACAAGAGACTCAAGAAACCTTCAACACAGTACATATTGTTGCAAATAACCTTGTAGATGTTTTAGAAACTACTCTTTATCATCACTGTTCAGATAGTACCTGCAGTCCCTACCCTGTGTGAGTACTTTTATAAATAAATATACTCAGGTAACTCATGACTCGAGGACTCTTTGTCAATCTCTGAATTTATTCAACATCTATTTTCACTTGACAACAGCAATGGGCTGTTACACTTTCATGTTCAAGAGTGTAATTTATCCTCTATACAGATATGTGTTGCTCCACTGTGTAACCCGCCCCCCTCTGTCTCTGCTCATATATTGGTCATTATGATGTGCCACTCACGGCAGCCCAGCACCAGTGTAGATCCAAAGATAACTTCTTCAGAGCACTTGAGGACTTTTATTTTCTCAGTGTTATTCTATGTTTCAGTACTGTTCCTCATGCTGCCTGTGTGGCGAGCATTTTTTCCTTCTGTAAATAATTCTGGATAAATATATACACTCTGCCATTGAAGTCTCTGATGATGGTGGGTTACATCCATCCTATTTGTTTACATGCTCTTTCCATTCAGTGCCTTATGCTCTCTTTTATTCAGCACTTTTCTTTTTTCTTTTATTCTTTTCTTTTTCCTTGCACGTACACCAGATAATGCTTGTTGTTTCTGGTGAACCAGGAGGTCCAGGGGCCTTTTATTCTGTGTGTGGCGAAGGAGCAGGGCCCTTCCCTGGAGGAAGCTGGAGTGCCGGTCAAGCCCCCCGGGGGTTAAGGAAGCTCCATCTTTTATGTCCTCTCCTTGGGCCGTGCAGACTCATAACCCCGTTCTCTCGCACTCTGTCTAGACACACACACACAGTTAATAAAACTAATATAACACAAGGGTCAGGATCACTGGGGGAGGGAGGATGAGGAGGAGGTGGATGTGGAGGAAATGTTGTGTATGTGTGTGTGTGTGTGTGTGTGTGTGTGTGTGTGCTGTTGATGACTCAGTGTTTCCCCCAGCTGCTCCTTTGGGCCCAGGCTGGGTTTTCTCTGGCCAGATCTCAGCAGCGAAAGCAGACGATTCCCATGCAAAGATGACTTCCCCTCTATATTCAGTGTATGTACTCTTGCCAAGATGCTTGGTTCCAATTTTCTTGATCTGTAACACGCTCTTCTGGTCATCAAAAAGGGCTATCTCGACCCACAGCAGACAAAAGGGGAATGCATCTGAAGCAAAAAAAACAAACGTTGGAATGTATACCGAGAGGCTTGTCTGCACACAGAAGGATTTCTTTCTCTACTATTTATACTCCTGCAAACAAACAGCACTGGGTTTGGAGTGGAGGGTGTGTATCCACTGGACAATTAACACTATAGATGCCACCAATAAGCATGGGTGTAGTCTGGCAACGTGTCTTGCCCCAAAACTGCCCAATTAAAAATTCACTAAACACTATTTGGACTGATTTTAAGAACACGCTGTTCCTCCAGAAAACAACTATTTGAGTAACCGAAAACGTCTGTGCAATAATAAAAGGAAGCTGAACTTCTCTATTCACCAGTTACTTTGTTTTACAATGACTAAACGCAACAGCAAATCCACCTATTTCTCGTTTACTGACACAATTTCCTCCCCACGGGCTCTGACAATTTATTAACCTCTGAGGATAAGAGTCCTACCTGTGGCCCTTATCCTTCCTCAGAGGCACTCAAAGTGAATTATCTGTCCATTACCGCGGTCCGTTTCCTTGGCTCGTTTTTCAACGTGTTACCATGCGGTGTCAGTGTTGCTGATATTGAGCGTTACGTGTGAAAAATGAAAACTGTCTATGACCAGTTGATTTTTCTATTACCGTGTCTCTGTCATTGCACCAGTGGCAGCGTCTAGTGAAAAGATGCAGTGTTTAGTGTAATTATGGTTATGATGCCTTTAAATCACATCCAGTCAGCTTTGTGCAGACAGTAATGAACATTAAGTCACTCGGGCTGGAACAGTCCAACTTACTGCTGAACCCAACTAATCAAGGAGTGCTTTTTCCTCAAAAACCTGGTCCTTATTTGTGTCTTTGGTTGGGGCTTTTGGGGGTTTTACTGAAAAGGCGGTGACTTTTTGGGAATAAATCCAGATTAGAATTTACTTTAAAATGAAAAATTGCAATCTTGACCTGGATAATTTGGTAACTGGAGATGGTGGACAAAAATCATGTGGGAAGCAAGCTGATTTTATTGGTGTGGTCTATGGAGAACTAGAGATAACATGACATTATTGTGTGGGGTTGGTAGATGACTCATTGTAATCTGCTCATTCCTCTCTTCTCACGCATGTAGGATCTGCTGTCCTTCTTTTCTCCCATCCAAGACTTCATTTAGTTCCTCTGTCGTGTCCCGTCTTGTCCTGTTTCTTTCTTTCTTTCTTTCTTTCTTTCTTTCTTTCTTTCTTTCTTTCTTTCTTCCTACACCCTTCTAACCTACCGTCTCCTTTCTCCACCCTCCTCCGCCAGGTTTCTCCCTGCTGGCAGCGGAGCACAGGCAGACCAGGTGCAGAGAGAGGGGTGAGGAGGAAGAGGGGAGAAGATGTGCTGGTTTATCTTGGCTCTGCACACCTCCCTGGTTCTTGTAATAGAGCTTTACTGGTTCCTGTCCAATGGTAATCCCCATTTTACAGAGATTATGCAGCTAAATGGGAAGATCCCCCCCTCAGAAGCAATCTAATTAGAAACTTCAAGCTCAGAGTGGCCTACTGAGTCGGGGCTGTGATATGATTGAGGGTGAAGCCTTGGGAGGCTCTGGCCTCTCCAGCTGCAAGTGCGAATCATACAAGGTTGTGTAAATATATAAAGCTCTGGCTATGGCGGTTGAACTTGTTGTAGATCAACAGGGTTTAGTGCACATCTAAAATCCCTCTCTGCTTGGGGAAAAAGGATTTAGGTTGCGACATGAAATAATGGGGCAGGGATACTGAGAGTCTTTGTGAGTTTGTGGCGTGTGTGTGTTCATTTTTTTATCTTTTCATGTACATGCTGTCAGTCGAGTGTGTAGAGATTGTTCATAACATTCCACATGATTTGCTCAAGGGTCATAGGTACTGCCAGGTACTGAACTGAAATGTGCTGATAGCTCCAATTATAGCATAAAATTAAGTACCTACTGGAATGCACCGCGATATTGAGACACAGTTACAACATGCTGGCACATCTTAGGTTATCGTGCTGCTATTAGGAGAATGTTTCTGAATTCACAGCAATGCGTCACATAGCTCGTAAGTTTGAAAACGTCCTGGAGACAAAAACAAAATATTGTGTGTGTGTGTGTGTGTGTGTGTATTCTTTCCCCAGGCTGAAAAGAAAGATTGAGCTGGTGATGGCAGATATTTGGCTTGCCTAGGGCTTGTCATGGGTGTACAGGATGTAAGGTCACGTGAGCAGTAAAGCAAAGACACCGTCAAACACATATTTTAGAGTGTGTGATATGGCAAGCAAAGCACATTCAGAGTGCAAAGACATATATATTGTATACAGCTACAATCCCAATTTTCTCAGACCACAACTTTTTGGTCATTCCTGGGAATACTTGGTGTTTATTTCCTCACATTGCACCACAGGTTAGCCTCCAGTTACTCATATTAGTTGGTGCAATATTTAGGACTGCATGCCCCACAAGGCAGGCAGACAGGTCAAACTAACCCCATGCTAAGGAAATGAAAACCACTGATCTTTGACACACAGGCTCTAGTTTTGGTAAATGAGTTTGTGCTGAGAAGATAAAGGAGGCTCCATTTGATGGGCCATTTGAAAACACATGTACATGCATACACACACACACACACAGACACACACACACACATCGTATTCCCTGTGAAATATGAGCCCAGTACAGCTGTGAATTACCATTTTGAAATTACCAACCTTATGCACAATGAACCAAACCTCCTGCTGTAGTCAAGGACCAGAGGAAATCTGGGCGTCATCCAAAGAAAATGTTCTGTTCATGTGTACATACTTAACAAACACAATCAAATAGTGGATGCTTGATGATTGCAGGTTATTACACAACCCACACTGAAACAGTATCAAACCAATTGGCTAATCTTCAAGCCCTTGAATGGCTGACAGAAAGAAAATCATTGAAGTCCTGGATGAAGCACAAATATGCATTGGCCTGTAGTAGTTCAGCTCAGCCGTGTAACATGGAATGCCAAAAGCTCTTATTTCTGTTTGAATAGTTTTGTTAGTTTTGTTTTGTAAAATAAAACTTTGCAGTGAATTTCCCACACCTGCCTGCCTTCAAGGACATCATTTCAGAGAGCGAAAACACAAATCACCCACCCAATCCAGGATATATGATGAATGATATACTTAGAGAATGATAAATCTAGGTAAATATTCTGCACGTAGCAGCTTTAATAGCTGATGTGCACATTAGGTGAGAAGATTTGATGAGGGTTAGGCTTAGGGTTAGTTTGACAAATCCTCTACAGCCTATGAGTCTGTTTTTCCCTCATAAATACAATACATTTTGGTCCTTTGCAAGCATCTCAACATGTTGCTTTTCCAGTTTTATGGTTCATGCATGGGGACATTTCAGAGCAACTGATGAAAACCGACATTAAATGGTTTTGAATGGCTGCTCTGGTTAATTGACCCATATACAGTGTGATGTGTCTCTTTCTCTGTGTCTCTAAGATAATAGCCCAATACCTAAGCTGTGCAGGTTCATTGCTCATTTTGTGCAGAGTAACGGATCCTAGTTCTACCAGTTCTATCAGGTCCTGTTTGATTTTGAACAGATATTTGAAATACTTTGTGAACGTCCGATCCTTCTACAAACGATTTACCCTTCGCAAGCTCGAAGCTGAAGCTTGAAGGCAAATAAACTATCATCACAGTCAAGCCGTGTAATGACCACTCATTCAGAGAGCATCTGCAAAGCCTACATGCCACTTAGTGTTCTCAAGTCTGGGTCCTATAATAAGCAAAGTTCTGACGAACCAAACGGCTTGTGTGTTGGCCGCTGGTGTCATCACTTCAACAGGAGGAGGAGATTGTTTTGTTCTATTACTCCAAATCAAAACAGATGTGCGTCTCTGTAGGGGTGTGTTTGAGGGGCTTGGGAATCTGTCCTGCTATTGGTGTGTTTGTTTGTTTACGTGTGTGTGTGTGTTTATATCTGTCTATCTGTCTGTCTGTCTTCCATTCCAGTATGTGTGTGTGTGTGTGTGTGGTCCATACTGTCTGTTTATAGACTCTTTGTTATGATAAGGATCACCTGTTTGCACTGTTGTTGTATTTATTCTCTTCTATCACTCACACACAGACCACCATGTGTCCACTAAGAGATCACTGGAGAGATCTGAGGACCTTCAACCAGATCTTCAGCCTAACCTGATCTGCTAGAATGAGGATGAACCTGGACATTTATGTGTTAAGAGAGTCCATCCTGCAACCAGAAGACCCAGGTTGAAGCCTGGTGTCAGCAAGCATCTCCTGCTGAAGTGCCTTCGAGCAAGACCTTGATCCCTACCAGCTCCAGCGGCGCTCTTATGTAGCTGACCCTGCAGGGGGACAAGTGAAACGACAGATTACTCTACAGGGATCAATAAAGAATCATATTATTATCTTATCTTATGTTATCTTAACCTAAGTGAACCTCAAAGACTTTGTGTTTTATGTGATTATACAACGGCGAGTGTCTTCCTAACTCTTCCTAACTAGCTAAGGGGCACTTTTGGTTGTGCTCACCTTTACGTGTCTCAGGGGAGGAGCAAGTTGCCCGCGGTTACAAAGGTAAGACAACGCCGAGGGCTTAAATTCCCCCTGAGCTTGTTAAACAGAGAATAGAGTCACTGTTGGAGGAGAGCAGTGGAAAACCTCACCCAGCCATGTGAGATAGCAGGAGACAGTTTAGCAGTGTTAAGACTTCGTACTAAATACATAATGACACAGGGATAACTCAGTCAACCCTCCACTGTGTGTTTTTCTCTTCATCCCTTCTTTCTCCTCTTCCTTTTTTTTTTCTCTTTGGTCTCCATCTGGGTCCAACTGTGTGGGAAAGATGACTAGCTTCTTTGCCAGGTCGGTCTTATCTCCTAGGTCGCGCCATACACAAACACCCGAAGTTACAGCCAGGGATTAACTCGCTTTAACTCTTGGTTTTTATTTGCCATTTCGGTGTCCTCGTATAACCTCTCTACTTCTTCTCCCTCTCTACATCTCATTCTCTATCTCTCTCTTAATAATTTGATTTTGTCATCTCTTTCCACCCCCTCCCCCTCCCCTCTCTTTTACTGTTCATCCAATAGATACACAAATAACTGAGAAGAATCAAAACAAAACAAGAATAAAAGCAAGTACTTTAAAAGGCAAAGGTCAAGAATACAATATAAAATAGAGAAATTCACACTAAAATATATGAAAAGATATTATAAGAAATAAGAAAATAATAATAATAACAATAGAATAAAAAGAATATGTGCAAGTACTTTTTATTCTATTGTTATTATTATTATTATTATTATAGCTTTTATTCTTGTTTTGTTTTGATTCTTCTCTTGCTATGTTTATTGTTATGCACCAAACACCAAGTCAAATTCCTTGAAAACATATTTGGCAATAAACCTGTTTCTGTTTCTGATTCTGATTCCTCAAAATGGACTGAAAACAAAACCAAGATGAAATGGTCAAGAGAGCACCCAAGAATGTTGGGACTTCACCTTAAGGAAACTAGCAGCAGTTCGGTGAGAATTTTCAATTTAAGTTTGAGTATGTAGAGTAAGTATGTGCAGTTTGTGTATCTATTGGATGAACAGTGAAAGAGAGGGGAGGGGGAGTGGGTGGAAAGAGACGACAAAATCAAATGATTAAGAGAGAGATAGAGAATGAGATGTAGAGAGGAAGTAGAAGTAGAGAGGCTGGAGTGGTTGATTAGGCCAGTTGCAGAAGGAAAGAAACTGTTCTTGAGTTTGAGTTATTTGAGTTATTTAACCTGAAAAGTGATATTGGTAAGACAAATGTCAGTCAGTCTTCACTACACTGGGCAGAAGGAGGAGAGAGAGAGAGAGAGAGAGAGAGAGAGAGAGAACAAAAAGCCATATTCCTTATCCAGGTGACACCAATACCTGAGCTGTAGCTGGCTGAGGTTCTTCAGAGAGAACAATACTGAAGTGAATAGCATGCAGCTGTTGAACTCAATCTGACTGTTCAAACTAAAATCTTAGGTTTGCACTTTCCCATGATTGGGTTTCACATCAACGTCGTCACCCGGCTGGCATTAGATTCATATCATATTTCCATTTCATATAAATCAAATGAACATTGATATGAATTACACTGACCCATACTCCCATTAAGGGGGTGATGACCTGATCGGTGACATTTAGACCTACAGCAGAGTAGCAGGGGGAATAACATGAGAGTGGGATGTGTGGTGACGAGGCTGCCTACATGTTGCTAAACATGGATGTGAAAGAAATGTGGTTGTTCTGCTTTTAAATCAGCTGTGAAAACATTGAGCCATACCAAGTGTGGTTCATTGGCCCAATGCAACATTTATAAGCCCCTAGCTATTTTTTATTTAAAGATATTCCATCTAACCCCCATCCCACATACCCTAAACACACACACACACACACACACACACACACACACACACACAGGTCTCTGGCCACAAGCATCCTGTAAGTGTCTATTCTATCTGCTCCAAACAGGAAAGGCTATGATTATAAACACTCATCAATTATGTATGAGACCACTAAGACCACAAAGCCCTTCAAGGCAACATATGTGCCATATGTGTGAGTTATATAAGTTACATAGCTTCGTAACCCACAGATATTTCAGGTATTCCTTTAAATAAATTGTTTACTTATTCCATGAATGGATTTCTAATGAAATGGAAGAGAGTAGTGACGGGAGGAGGTGCAAGCAGGAGTCGAACCTTAGGTCACTGTAAGACAGAAGACAGAGAGAGAGAGGAGAGATAAAACCATAAATCTTAATAGAGAAAGCACAAAAACAACAAATGAAGTGGAGAAGAAGAGTGGGCCAGGGTGAGAAACAGGCCTTGGAAAGAACGCCCTTTCATATGAGATAAATAGAAAAGGCTGTGGGATGTGACATCAGGCTTGGAGGGCCCCAGCTGGCTGGATGAGAGACGGTGACTCTGTCCTCTGGGGCTTCAGTAAGCCATTTTATTTCAGTCTCTATCCGTCCCATCCTCATCCCTACCTCCACTCTTCAGTTCTTGCTTATATGCTTTCCACCCCTCCCTCTTCTTCACCACCCTTCCTTCAGCCCAAATTGTCATCTCCTCGTGCAATCTTCACTCAATTATATCCCATTTTCCAAAATTTCTATCTCCCAACGAAGGCCTTTCACCCTTCATCTCTTCATCCAACGCCTCAATTACAGACCAGACTATGTATTTTTCTGTTCCTATCCATCACTTTCTCTCCTCTCTCGTCTCATCGCCCACCACTGTCCTCGTTCTCCCTCCCTTCTGCAGGTCTGCCTCGCGCTGAATCATTGCGAAGAGAGAGAGAAGAGGAGACGAGCCCCACCCTGAACCATTCATCACAGAGGAACTTGCCAAATGACCGACCACAACACCACAGTGCAAACATATTGCCACATCACCTGCAGCTGCAGCTAAATCAAGCCGGGGTGGATTTCCCACGAGACCTTAACCACTAAGATCCTCCCTGTTTCTGTGTAAACTGGTGGATCTTCATGCTGCTCTTAAGAAACCCAGCCCTAACCTGATGTGAGCTGTCATATACTGAAACAATTTCTCTCTCAACGAGTCATTTCTTCTTGTACTTTGCCTTGAAATCTGTTTTTTTTTGACTAATCAGCTATTTGGACGAGATAATTTCACTTGGTTCCTGGTCAGGGATTCCTCCTGGTTGATTGATTAGGACAGGTATACCAAACTCACAGGCTTCAGTTAAGTTGTGTGTTGTGTCTGTGTCTCTGTGTCTTGTTGATCATTTCAACATATGACTGAGGAATGAGAATATGTATTCCCACTCATCATGAACATGAGAAGGTTGTTAACAGGTTACAGATGTGAGTGTGTGTGGGTGTGTGTGTGTGTGTGTGTGTGTGTATTGGTAGGAGCTTTTCTCACTGTAGCCAAATACAGAGCTCCTCCAGAGCACAGTGCAGTGGAAATATCATCTTTTACCCAGTTTACATGTACACATGAAGAAAACACACACACACACACACACACTGCACAAACACTACATACAGAGTGCAGTGGAAATCAAAACTGTACATGCCTCAAACATGCTTATTCTGCTCATGCAAAAACCAAAAACACAATACAAACCGACATTTTGCCCGACGGCTCAAAGCCAGTAGGTTCACCTTTGCATCATTGTGGCTATAAATCAATTTGGAGCGTCAAAACAAAGCCGAGCCAAAGCACTCCCTTTTTCTGCACACGCAGCCAATCATTTGAGCCATCTAACACAAACAAGAAACAGCCGAATGTGAGCTGTTGCTATGGTTACACAATAACGCTGACACGGGTCTCAACAAATACAGAATAACAATAGAAAACAATACAATCGTTCACCGTTCAGCCTCATTCTGAACCCCAGACCCACAATGCTTGAATGATACTGTATTACGACTGGTTTGGGGGGGGGGTTTGTTGTCACTGCATGCAGTCAGTTGCAATAAACTGCAGCACATTTTTACTCATTCAGGTTTTATTAATTTAAGTTTCATTAAAACACAATTACGTTGTCGATGTTTTGAAAATCCCTGGAGAATAAACTGAATTTGACAATGCAATGATCTTATTGGGCTATTCCGTAACACATTATGCACCCAGCTCAAGCTATACAAATACATGTGTTAATATTTTACTGAGTAATGCAATCTGAAGGGTGGGAGTGAGAGAGAGACAGAGAAAGGGGGAGAGACAGTGTCAGAGAGAGACAGGCAGAGAGACAGCGTATACTGAACCATAACTAGTGTGAAAAGAGTGCCACCTAGCAAGTTTCAGGAGAAACCTTACTTGGTGAGAGAGTCTCCCATCAGCTCAGTAAAGCGTTGGTTGTTTACAGAAATCCAGCAGGTGGCACTGATGCACCTCTATGCTGTATGAGAGTGGTGAGTATTGTTGAGACTATTCAGGGGGCGTTTTCCAGTAATACTGATAGTTATGAACAAGGATGTTGAGGGTAAATAACCAACCTAAACTCATTTTACCAATATTTTCACTTGTGGAATACAGTTCATATTTTAATAAATAAACCTTAATGACCTTTATAACTTATTGACATTAAGTTATATAATAGGGAAAGAAGCATAAAATAATTGATTTTTGCCTCATGATGATGATCACTAACTGGATTTACATTCACTACATCATGGGTACATCAGGGGGGCAGGGAAGGTCATCATCTGAACTCAGGGACTAATTGAACTTTGAACAATAGAAGCAGAGAGGATGAATGTTTGGAGTCAGTTCCAATCATCTGACAGTAATTATCTCACTTTCAATAATCAATAAAAAAGTAATGGTCCCGGGTGGATTGATGCAGTTATTGAAATAAAAATAAAAAAACGCGCTGTGGTACAACCAGAAACATTGCAACTGTGCAAAGCAAAGGGCGTCTGCAATGCACAGTCAATACACATGGTGTGAGTGTGTGTGTGTTCACGCGTGTGTCTGTTTACAGGAGACTGATAAGAGAATATTAATGTGGTGTTCACATCTCCCACCACAGTATCATACAGGAAGTGACAGGAGTCAAGTTCACAACAGCAGCACAGAGCTGTCCTACATGCCCCACTTCCCGTTTGCTTCCCCACACCAATCGCTGCCCTCTGTAAAGCTCAGGCATGATGGGAGAAGAGTCCCATCCCAAAACGAACAGATTGTGAGGCAATGGCTTTGTATTGATGGGGTTCCAAAGGAGTGAGTGGAGTTCAATAAATCTACTCCAGAGAGTCCAGAGAGTCCAGAGAGGGCTCTCTTTGTTGAAATAACATCTGTTTGATGATTTAAAGGTGGAGAAATTACAACCATACACTTTAGGCTCAGCTTTCTCTTTGCGGCTGCATCAAAACCTTTCTTGAAAGCTTTATCATGTGGGCGTCATGTTGGTGGTGGTGGTGGTGTGTGTGTGTGTGTGTGTGTGTGTGTGTGTGTGTGTTATCTTAACCATCTGCTTATTAGTGCTAAACTCTGAAACAACTTCTTACACAAGTTCAATTCTAGGAAGGACATTTTTGTGCATTTTCCCGTGCATGTGTATGTGCATGCATTCATGCATATAACCCAATTCATGCAAAAACCCAAACCCAAAAACACAGAAAGCAAGATAATAAACTGTTATCTTGCTGAGGAGGAAGTGGGTCTTTTTTTATTAATTTTTTTTTCCAATTCAGTGGGTCTAAAGATGTATGCCTATCACACACACACACACACAAACACACACACTCACAAACACACACTCACACATGCACACACACAGGGTACATATCACTTGCGTAGTTGTTACCCACAGTAGGCAAGTCTGCAACACTACACACACACACGCCTACCAGGAGCGGTGCAGCATGGGGCTTACAGGGCAGGGCAGTGAATCCCATTAGTGGCTGTGGAACCGTTTATGGGGGCTTACTACTGGGTGAGCTCTGCAAGGCTGGGTGGGGTCAGCAGAGGTCTCCCATTGAGGTCACTGCTGAAACTGATTGGAAGCAGAGTTTTGGGGGCAGGAGGCATGGACGTACAGTAGATGTGGAATGATACAGAATGATAACATCCTCAATTGTATTGCAAGGTAGAATAGATCATGGAAATAGTACTGGTGAAAGGCTCTACTGTCATAATAGTAAAATAATAGTAAAGTTACTATGCCTACTATGTCTTCTGCACCAGCTGCTATATTGTCTACATATAGCAGCGGGGTATTAAATGCACAGTAGCAGGAATGCCTCACAGGTTACTTAATACCTTCTGTCATGATTGAATTGCACCAACTCAGTAATACAATGCGATTACTTTCAGTTACCATTGGATAATATGAAAGTAAACCTATTCTACTAGTTCCCTGACCATACATGTAACCAAATAGAATAGAATAGAATGATATGAGAAGTGGGAAGAAGAGAAATGGGAGCTGAGCAAAAAGAGGTTGCATTGTTCCATTAGATAAAGTACAGGAGGAAGATATGGGATGAGGGGGTGAGATTCAGATGGGAGAGGGGGTGTGAAGTGAAGGATCACCGGGGGGGCAAAAGTGAGTCGAGGCCAAGTTGTTTCAGGGAAAGGAGAGCTGAACAGTGGGGCTGGACCGTGGCCTGAAGGTGCTGTAAGGGTGTGCACCTCCCTTAGCAGTCTTGGTGGGAGGGCAGCAGAGGGCTTGACATGGGAGAATATGGGGAGATTGAAAATAAAGTGGGTTGCAATATGTGTAAAACAATGTCAGCGTCCATAATCTTACAATAGAATCGTCTGTTTTACCAATCAAACATGTTGCTACTACACCACACTGTTACAACAGTGTCATAAATCTGGTTTCTGTGTGTTTTAGCAATTGTAAAAGATTTCAGCTAATCTTTTACTCCCCAGTCCAGAACAGCAGGAGGAGTAGGAGGAGTAATCATATGGACGGGATGAAGAATGGATGAGGGAATGAAAGAAGGATAGATGTTACAAACTGATAAAAATAAATACATTACTATTAATAAAAAATACAAGTAGAAGAATAAAAACAGAAGAAGGTGATGGGGGAGCACGAGAGGGAATGGAGGGAAGAAGGCACATACGGTTCCCATGGGCTCAGTAAACTCATAATGAACTTCCACGTGTTCAGGAAATGATGAGAAAGGAGATGGAAAAGTGGATGAGCAAAGGAGAGGGACGGGGAGGGAGGAAGGGGACGGGAAGGTAGAAGGGACTAAGGGATGAATAGCAGAAGACAGGGGCAGGGGTGTAGTGAGTAGTGGAAGCAGGGATAAGTAGATGAAGACGATGTGTTTGCCAAATCTGTCTCTGGCTTTTCCTCCGGTCGCTGGCGGGCATAATGAGGGATGTCTGGTGGTGTACATACAGATACACAACGATATTTCAACGCTGAATGAACTTGCATGCAACCATACAAACATGTACTGGAGTGTGTACACATGCACAAATATCACCATGTATGCACACACACACACACACACACACACACACACATAACTTTGTTCCCATATGTGGCAGGTTTGGCTCACTGACATGGGGTCTGTTTGAAATCCCCGTGCCAATCCCCTGCTGCCGTCAGACACCGGAAACCAAGCCGGCGTCATCCAATTGACAAGTCAGAGGTCAGGTAAGTTGCTGCTTCATGGAAAGGGTCTCTAGCTGTGAGCTTGAATGGGGAAAGTGAAGTACGTGACAGACGTGCTGTCGTGTGGCAACAATGAGCTTCATTGTCTTTAATCTTCAGTAGTTACTTGGAGATGTTAATACAACGTTCAGACAGCACCCTGTGCAGTAGCATCATCTGTTCTCTGCTCTGATGAAGACATACAGCATATAGTATGTTCAACAACCGATTTGAGCACATCAAGAGTGCTCAATTTATGTTCCCTTTCGTGGCCATTCAAGTATCTAGCAAGGTTAAACAACACGCCTGGAAGTGGTTAAAAGTGTGAGAAATGCTAGCTAGTTCACTTCTGCATTTCACCACCAAAGACTGTTTCAACCAAACTTTGCTGACAGTCAATAGTCGGTGCCATTTGCGTAAGTCTCAGTGGTAGATTTCTGCAGTCTCACTCCAAGCTACCTCTAAAATCCCCATGATGCATCTGTATTTTTAGACAGTACATCTCTACTTCAATTGATCATTAAAAAGTCCTAAAATCCTATTTTCCACTTGAATACAACTACTAATTTGAGCTACCCTCAGAGGCGGGGGCTGTAGACTAACCTTTTACTTATCATCTGCTTCTTTGAAAGGATGCACGGCTCATTATCTGAGCTCACACAGAACATGCAATTATTTATGAACACATAATTACTATGTCTTTTGTTGATGGGAAAATCTTTGAGTACCGCACCCTGCCCTTTCAAAACACAGCATGTACACCATAGAAAGAGAGATAGCAGCTATCAATCATGGCATTACTGTTATCTGGTGACCTTAAATGCAGAACCTTATAGAGGCATAAGGATTGCATTACGGGAACGTGCATGGATGTGTGTATCCGCGCATGTGTGTGTATGTGTGTGTGTGTCACTGCACATACAGGGTAATCTGCAGTAAGCTGGTTTATGGGCTCGTCTGCAGTGACGCAAATGTACCTGCGAAGCTTTACTGTGATAGATTCTCTATGACAACTAAGGCCTGAGACTATGGCCTATACCCTATATACAGACAGACACTGTTTCATCAGAAATGTCAATCACAAACACACACTTGGTATCATTTATTTCACTGTGAATATAATATGCGTTGTGTAGATCTTTTGCACGCTTTTAAAGTTATTTGTTATAGAGGTCCAATAGGTCCACAGTAAACGGGCCAAAGAAAAACCCACCCCTAGAGGGCGGTAGTTGTATGTGTTTTTCCCAACCTCACCTGCACATTTATCTTTGCTTGTAAGGTTTAGAATTTAGTGGACAGCCACTGCAGTATTAGTATGAACTAACTGCACATATTTCCCTCTCTAGGGAGCAAGAGTACTATGTCAAATACATGCATGTTTTTATGTTCAATAATAAGGAGCAAGGATGATCCTCATCGGATCAGTGCTTTATGTGTGATAGGAGCTCTGTTGAAACTGAAATTATAGATCGTTTTTCAGCTCCAGTTCCCAAGATAACTTTATTGAGAACACACACTGTAGGAGGCTGCGACAGCTATTAGTAGGTGGGGTTGTCAATCAAACCGCCCCGCCCCGCCCCGCCGTTCCTCTGACTGGAGGCATACTGTTCACAACTTCTTCAGCAGCTGTGGAGTGGGACGTCTGTGGCATTACGCAGTGCCAGCAAGCGAAAAACGGCCAAAATGTGAGGGCTTTAGAAAGAAACATATACCACTTACCACAAATGGTGAAAGGAGGTGTGCAGTGGAATAGTGTTGACAGGAGTTAAAATGATACGCAAAGTTGCAGTTACGCAGAAGAGACGCGCAACCATCTGTGCGTAAAAGTGAGCAGTGAGCAGTAGAGGACAGAACTGAAAAACTTCTGCGGTGGACGAAACCTTTGCTTATGTGATAGATGGGCCAGTGAGTGTTTGGAATGTAAGGAAAAGCTGACTTTGTGCAGGACGTTTTTTTTTCGACATTAAATCTAGTTGGTGCTTGCTTTTCAAACTTTGGCAACACGAGCGGAGCGGAGCGCACAGCGGGGCAGCAGACGTACAGTGACTGACCCTTACGGCTGGACAACTCATGAATTGAATTAGTCTGGACTGCCAGACCTTATGTAAGAAGTAGGGCAACCATAACACCGCCCAACCAGTTCTGCGGGTCTTGCGTGGAGATGCTTTGTCGTCCTGCAGGTCTGAAGGGGTCAATTCTACATAGAGACACAACCAGCTAATGTCACGACACCAGGCGGAGTTAGTGGAGAATTTTGTCGTTTACATTCTCCTGTCTACCTCTTACCAAGATGGACGAGAAGGCTGAGTCGGCTCCGGCGGACAGATGCGTGGATGGGGAAAGCATCAACCTCAGCGTGCTCAACTGGGAGCAAGTGCAGCGCCTGGACTCCATCCTCACCAGCTCCATCCCCATCCACGGCCGATGGAGCTTCCCGACTCTGGAGGTGAAACCACGGGACATCGTCAAGGTGGTGCGGTGCCGCATGGAGGAGAAGCGGATACACGTCCGGGAGGTACGGCTGAACGGTTCTGCGGCCAGCCATGTTCTGCATGAGGACAGCGGTCTGGGATGGAAAGATCTGGACTTGATATTCTGCGCCGAGCTGAAAGGAGAGATGGAGTTTCAGATGGTGAAAGATATAGTTCTGGACTCTCTTCTGGACTTCTTGCCCGAAGGAGTGAATAAAGAAAAGATTACACCAATGACATTAAAGGTAGTGTATAGGCTTCTAATTTATGAACATCAATTGCAACATAGCTATTATCTCATATTATTTGTAAAATGGCGTAGGCCTAGCGACGTCTTGTATAACTTGCTTTGCCGGGGAAGTAAAATATAGTCCATGCAAAGCTATACTTCTTCTATTTGACCGTTCCCCATTGCTGTCCATGCGCACTTTGTACAGAAAGCTGCGCAGGAGGAAGTTGTGCACATGTTACAATGCTCAAATTACCTGTGGAGAAATTCACTTTGGTAAATTCATATAAATGTAAAAACAAGATTGAAATCGGCCATGAATATCTACATAAGCTGCATAGTGATAGGGCTGCAGAGGATTCCGTCTAATCCAATTGGACTCGGATCCACATTAATCAGTCGGCCCTCAGTTATCTGGATACAGACTATCTAGGCTACTAATGACCCACGAACTGATCTGCTCACCAAAACAACTGAATAAAAGACCGAATCAAGATTTCATCATGTGGTGCAAAAGTAACATCAATATATTGCAGCATGTTTAATCAACTTTGTATCATTTAAGACATGTCAGATATTCATAGTAAACTAATAAACCACGGGCCCATCTGATAGCTATTATGAGAAGCAGATGTGTGATAAAACATAAAGAAAAAAACAGTTTTGATGAAACCATGTAGGAACTAGCTATCTAACACTAGCTGTGAAATGAGGGGGAGGGAAGAGGAAGAGGGTAAACAGACTCTGAAGAGTGGGAGGTCCATATGGGGTGTATACAATTTCTGAAAGACGTCTTGCTTATTTACTCTTCTTACACTACAGTGCCTTTTGCAAGTTCATATAGTACCAATAGTGATACATGTGATTTAGAAAACAAAAGTATGATTAACCCAAACTATTCTGCATACACATGCATCATGCGTGTAATATTTTTTCACATACTATTATTTTGTATTCCTATATGTCTTGAGATCCATTAAGCCCATTAAGACATAGTATGATATGGATCTGGTAGGAGTTGAGATTAGCTGGTCACCTCCTTATTCCCACAAGGCCTATGATGACTACGGACCAGGGGTGGGTTCTGTAACTCTCTAACCAACACCTCATTTATCACTCATGTTCCCAGGAGGCCTATGTGCAGAAGATGGTGAAGGTGTGCAACGACTCAGACCGCTGGAGTCTCATCTCGCTCTCCAACAACCGTGGCAAGAATGTGGAGCTCAAGTTTGTGGACTCGCTCCGACGGCAGTTTGAGTTCAGTGTGGACTCCTTCCAGATCCGCCTGGACTCACTTCTACTCTTTTATGAGTGCTCAGAGCACCCCATGGCCGCCACTTTCCACCCCACCATCCTTGGCGAGAGCGTCTATGGCGATTTCCCTGCTGCCCTGGACCACCTGCGCAAGCGCCTCATCTGCACAAGGAGCCCCGAAGAGATCCGAGGTGGGGGCTTGTTGAAGTACTGCCACCTGCTGGTACGGGGTTTCCGTGCAGCCTCTGACACGGAGATGAAACTGCTGCAGCGCTACATGTGCTCGCGCTTCTTCATAGACTTCCCTGAGATGGGTGAGCAGCGGAGAAAGCTGGAGTCCTATCTGCAGAACCACTTTGTGGACCTGGAGGACAGGAAGTACGACTATCTGGCCACACTGCACAACGTGGTCCAGGAGAGCACCGTGTGCCTGATGGGCCACGAGAGGCGTCAGACGCTGAACCTCATCTCCTCACTGGCATTACGGGTCCTGGCTGAGCAGAATGCCATCCCCAACGCTGCCAATGTCACTTGCTTCTACCAGCCTGCCCCTTACGTCTCGGATGGCAACTTCAGCAACTACTATGTGGCGCAGGTTCAGCCCATCTACTCCTGCCCTCCCTCGCCTCATCAGCAGTACCCCCCTCATCCACACCACCCCATGTATGCCACCTGGTTGCCCTGTAATTAAATACGTATTATGGTTTTCTTTTTGCCCCGGGTGCACTTTTGTGTAACTTTTAAAAGGATGATGAGGAATGATGATCTTTCTTCTTTTCCTTCTTTGAAATGGAAAGTTGAGAAAAATAAACAAAACAAGGAAGTGAAAAGAGGAAAAACAGGAGCCAAAATTAGATAAAGGGTGGAAAAATGAGATAATGAAGAAAGGAAGGGAAGTGAGGACAAGGAACTTGGATCGAGGAAGAAAGCCGGAGAAAGGCTTTTCTCCATGGTAGAGTGGAGGAGACAAGGTCAGATGGAGAGGTGCCAGTGAGAGAGAGGCTGACCCCAAGAGGATGCTCACAGGTCAGCTTTAGTGATCTTTTATCGATGCTGAAGATTGTTTTGGTACAGTAAACAACAGACTGGACAACTCAGCACAACCTCAGTGTGACAAGCAGGCTGGACGTTATGAGAATATTCTGGTACCAGTCATGTTCTGAGATGTGACTCGCTGGTATTGGACACTCACACTCAAAGGGATGAACATGTATCTACACCCTTTTAACTTGTGTAAAGACACACACACACAGGAAAGGAAAAATCACAGGACAATACAGGACGTTATAAAGATATTGATTCTTGATCAAATTAAAGCTGACCTAACCTTTCCATGTGCAGCAGTAAAAATGAGATGTGAGACTCTTTTCACAGATAATGCAAAACTGGACACTGTTTACAAACCCAAGGATCTACTTTGATATCCAAGTTTATTTGATTCATGAAAAAATACACCAGAAACAACAAAACAATGCATGATTTATTTCTGTACAGAAATAATTTTCTTTAAAAGTGCCTAGAAAAAGCCTAAAGGGAAGATATATTTTTGTTATTCTTCATTGTAGACGGCCGTAGACCTGTTAAAGATGTCCCTGTGTGGACTAATCGACATGTTCAGGGTGATAATGAATGTATTGTGGACCAGAGAGTGTATCTATGCTGAGAAACGTCTCTTACACTGAGGAATGCTTTGGACCAATTGACTGGGGTGTGTTGATAAGAATAAAAGAGAGGGGGATTGCGATATTTCCAAGGATGAACAAGAGAAACAGGGAGACATTTTGCAGGAGGACAGCGAGTGAGAGAGACATAGTTTAGATCAAGACTCTGCTCTTATCTGCAGTCCTGTTGCATACCAATGCACTGCTTGATAACCAAAGTAAATTATTACAGAAAGAAACAACACAAGCTCATCATTTTTAGAGAGAGAGAGAAAGAGAGATAGAGAGAGAGAGAGAGAGAGAGAAAACTAGGGTGGTGGTGGGTTTAAAATGGTTGATAAGAATAAAACGCATGGTAGAGGTAAAGGAGGGTATTGTGATATTTTGAAAAATGAAATGCAGAGAGAGAGAGAGGGACAGGCGGAAGGAAAGTGAGCGAGTCAGGCTTGCTATTTCCAACATGTATCTTGACTGTACATATCCCCTGGCCACACAGTGATACGACAAACTGTATGTTTGTAAGAGGGGCGGAGGTTGCAAACACAGTGTATTCTGACGGGACTGGAATGAATGCGTACAAATGGTATGGAGTATTTTTTTTAAAACATATATAGCCAGAAACGCTTAAAAGATTATGCTATTTCAGTGAATATATTTCATCTTTCTTCTCACAGAAAAGAGTTTTGAGTTTGAGGCGTGAGAGATGTGAGATAACGAGGCTGTACGAGCAGGAGGCAGCTGTCTAATTTTTACTCTTTTTAAAAAAGAAAAGGCACCAACAAAATAACAAAACCAACAAAAACTAGAATGCAAATAAAGACAATCATGGTGACGTTCAAATGGCAGTAAGACAAGCTGCCTTGGGTGTAAACTTTAGCAGGTGAACTCGCTCTGCTAGTGCAAGAGCCTCGGCATATCCTCTAAATCCTGTTTTCAGATCTCTTATTTTTCTATCAATCTCTATTTTTGTACAGTCTGTATTCGGCTGATGTCATAGTCAGATTCATATAGGCTGAATTGTTGAGTATAAGACTATTTTGTGGCGTGTGCGAGTTTGTATATTATTTCGGCGGAGGAAAAGCAGTGCTGTGGCTATACGTTCAGACGCAGGTTAACTTGTGTCCAGTGTGATGCTTGAGCCATGCATGTGGTTCTCTTTCAGATGGTGTTCTGTTGCTCAGAAGAGATTGTTTCACTTTTTTGCATGTGTTTTTGATTGCCATACAGTTTGGACTGAAATAATGATGTGGAAAGTGTTTATGATGTCTGACTTGATAATTAAAAAAAAGAGAATAAAAAAAAAGCAGTCGAGGCTTCTTCAATTCAATCCTTCTTTTTGATACTGACTTGACTTGGGGAAGTGTATTGCAGCTCCTCAGACATTTTATAATTATTAAACCGTCGTTCAACAGGTTCAAATCCGTGGCATTTAGACCTACAGTATTTGGTGCACAGAGGGGGGGGAAACATCTGGGCTGGTCTTAGGGTTCAACAGGTGAATGTCCTATATGGGGCCCACGCAATCCAAGGGGCATGTTTGACGGCTGTGTGTGCCAGCTGTGAGTGTACTTGGCAATGGCAGGTGTGTGCTACGGAGCAGCGAGGTACCTTACTACCAGCAGAGCCTTGTTCTCCAGACTGACTGAGTACATTGGCTCCAGGTCTGCATCACTCCAATGCCTCCAGGCCCAGGCCTCCAGATGTCACTTTCCCTGCTGACATTGAAAGTCGGAGAAAAAAAATCTTTGTGTTGCTCTCTCATGCTCTCATTCCTCTCTTTCTCTCTCTCTCTTTCTCTCTCGCTCTCTCTCTCGATTCTCCTTCTGACACCCTACTAACTTTCTCTCCTCTCTCTCTGCTTAACTTTAACCTTATTTCTTCTACTGTCACACAGTTTTCATTTCCACTGTACCACACTATTGTTTCTTGACTCTGTTTCACCGTGCCGTTTTCATACTTCTTACTACTGCTACATATACAGCTTTAGACCACTTCATGCCCTCCCTCTTTCTTATCCTCACTCGTTCCCCTTCCTCTTTGCTTGGTCTGGATGGATTTTAGCACTGGATGGTAATCAGCGGGGGGGATGAGAGAGAGAGAAGAGCTGTGGAGAACCGGGCCAATGTTATCCCCAGTTAAGAGGGAGAGAGTGGATGCTAAATATAGGCCCCCCTCTCAGCCACTGTAAGGACATTAGCCTGTCTGTGGAAAGCTGATTAGCTTCCCTTCACAAGCGTGTGCTCAGTGCTCCAGTGTGGTTACTGCGGAGGGATTTGTTGCCCATTGTACTGTAACACATACCTCCCCGATCTCCCGCTGTCTTTTAGGTCACTCTGTCCTCTCTTCTCACTGGAGGGGACAAAAATTCAGTCCACTTCCTTATCAAGAGCTTAAAGGGAACCGAGCACAAGGGATTCAGACATTCAGGGTGTTGCACAACTAGGGAAACAGCTGACCCGGGAACACAGGTAGCTTAGGAATTGTGTTACTAGTGTTTCTCGACTGGTGTGTCACAAAAAGTGTGTCACAGTCTAGAGAACACCCTAGATAGGGGAGTATTACGTCACGCTCTCTAAAAAGTGCTGAGTTTAAAAACAACCCAAATGTGACCATGTTGCTGGGTAATTAACTTTACTATACTGCTAGGTCAAATCCTACCCAGTCATTGGGCTGTGCTCTATCTCATTGCAATCAGTACTTGTATTGTATGTAATATTTATTATTAATACTATTAATATTACTATCTAACATACCGCATTAATGTTACCACAGTTGTCTATTATATTTGTATGATGCCACATTTTATAATACATTATATGTATTCAATATAGTGAAATGACATGAATGTAGTATACAGTAACACACATACACACAATAGAGAAAAAGAGGCCACATGAAATGCAATGCATGCAAAAGCTTTTTTCACATTAACTAACATTTAAATAACAATATGTATCATTCAAGTTTTAATGATCAATATGGGCACAGCCATCTAGCTAACTAAATACTCAAGGCTTAACTAAAAAAGTGCTTAGAATTTAACAGAAAAACAGACAAATATGTCACATATTTAACAAATAAGTTAAAACAGATGAAAACATCAGAATTACTAAGATTTAATTTGTCACAAAACAAGATATAAGCTTTAGATATTTCAAGGTTCAACAGTAAGGGTTGCCCCGTCAGGGTCAGTCTTCTTAAATTGTCCATTGAGCTTTTACTTTAGCAGCATATATTGTGATATTGTGATTTCAAAGTCAAGGTAAAATGTGGCTCCCTGTTCAAAAAAAGCAGCGTTATATTATCTACCCAGACACTCGGTTAAGCCTGTTGGGTCACTTTCATGCTTCCCCTTAATAGGGTATTTTTGTGTAACTCAGCCGGTTGGGTTAGTAGCTGGGTCAGCCCTAGTGTCAGCCACTGTGCAGAAAAAGCTTTGAAGTGTGAATGGTTGGCCTTTACCTCAACTCTTCTTGCAGACTTACAAACAGATTTACAAGCACATTTTCATGTTAACTTAATAAATGTATCTGCTCTCTAGCCATAACTTTAGTATCTCCGCGGCTGTCCTGCCGGGACCGAGGTGAGCCTGCTGGGAGAGATTGAACAGCGCCATCACCGCACCATCATCCACCACCACGGACGGAGACAGCAGATTCCACCTGAACGGTGTCCAGGGAGCAGGGAAGCCAGCATCTAATGAGACAATAAATAAATAGGACAGAAAATACAGAAATATACATTTATACTGGATTTCATCTATTTATTTATTTATTTATTACTGAGTGCATTCATGCATTATTTTATTTATTTCTATATATATATATATATATATATATACACTGATTAGTTGATTTTATTTATTTATTTATTTATTTATACTTAAGTTACATTTACATTACAGTCATTTAGCAGATGCTTTTATCCAAAGCGACTTACAATAAGTGCATTCAACATAGGTAGGTAGAGAACTACTAGTCACCAGAAATCGTAAGTGCATTTCCTTCCTAAACAAGCAACTAAGAGCATAACTAGTGTTAAGGTAAGAGTGCAACAAGTTAGCTACCTACTTTTTCTTAAACAAATGAGACAAATAAGAAAATCAAATAAACAAGAGCTAAGACAAATAAGTGTATCAAATAAACAAGAGCCAATAAACAAGCGCTCAGACAAATAATTGACGACAAATAGGCAAGGCTAAGAGGAAGGGTCAGGGTAGTGTTTCTTGAAGAGGTGGGTTCTCAGCCTGCGGCGAAAGATGGGCAGCGACTCTTCTGTCCTGACATCAGTGGGGAGTTCATTCCACCACTGCGGGGCCAGGACAGAGAAGAGCCGTGACCGTGTAGATCGGCCGCAGGGGCCTCTGAGCGACGGGGCAACCAGTCACCTCGAGGCGGGGGTGTAAGGCTTGACCATAGCCTGGAGGTAAGAAGGAGCTGTTCCTTTCACTGCCCTATAGGCTAGCACCAGGGTCTTGAACTGGATGCGAGCTGCTACAGGGAGCCAGTGTAGAGAACGGAGAAGGGAGGTTGTGTGGGAGAACTTGGGGCAGTTGAACACCAGACGAGCTGCAGCTTTCTGAACAAGCTCCAGAGGTCTGATGGCAGACGCCGGGGCACTAGCAAGGAGGGAGTTGCAGTAGTCCAGGCAGGAGATGACAAGAGCCTGGATGAGCACCTGCACTGCCTTGTCAGTGAGGAAGGGGCGAATCCTCCTGATGTTGTAGAGGAGGAATCTGCAGGAGCGTGTCACTGATGCGATGTTTGCCGAGAACGACAGTTGGTCGTCCAGGGTCACACCCAGAGTCCTCACAGTCCGAGTTGACATCACCACAGCATTATCAATGGTGATGGCCAGGTCTCGGTGCGGACAGCCCTTCCCAAGGAGGAACACCAGCTCAGTCTTGTCCAGGTTGAGCTTCAGGTGGTGCATCGACATCCACTCCAAGATGTCTGCCAGGCATGCAGCAATGCGTGCCTCCACTTGTGTGTCAGAGGGGGGAAATGACAGGATCAGCTGGGTGTCATCTGCATAGCAGTGGTAGGAAAAGTCGTGGGAGTGGATAACAGAACCAAGAGATGTTGTGTAGAGGGAAAAAAGAAGAGGACCCAGAACCGAGCCTTGTGGAACCCCAGTAGTGAGCCTGCGTGTTTCTGACACAGACCCTCTCAGCGTCACCTGGTAGGAGCGATCCGTCAGGTAGGATGCAAACATGGAGAGTGCAGAGACTGAGACACCCATCCCCTCAACCGGTCTGTAGTTCTTGACCTCAGAGGGGTCAAGTGTTGGTTTCTTCAGAAGGGGGGTGACTCTGGCAGTCTTGAAAGCAGAGGGAAAGCATCCAGACACCAGAGACGTGTTGATGAGGTGGGTCAGGAAGGGAAGGAGTTCAGGTGCAGTAGACTGAAGCAGAGTGGATGGGACCGGGTCAAGGGAGCATGTGGTGGGGCGGCTAGATGTAACAAGGTGAAGGACCTCATTTGGGGAGAGGGGAGAAAAATGGGATAGGGAGGGAGGTGGGGAGGGAAAAGGTGGAGAGGGTGGTAGAGAGGGATGGGTGGAAGGCAGACAGGTGTGGTTGGTGCGCAGGGCACCAGCCAGGGGGTGAGGGAAGGAGGAACGGATATCGTTAACCTTCTTGTCAAAGAAGTTGGCGAAGTCGTCAGGGCGGAGGGAGGAGGTGGGAGGAGGGGGTGGAGGTTGGAGGAGGAAAGAGAAAGTTTCAAAGAGTTTTTTAGGGTTGGAAGCAGAAATTTGAATTTTAGTGCTGAAGAAAGCAGCTTTAGCAGCAGATAGAGAGGAGGAAAAAGTGGAAAGGAGAGATTGGAAGGTAAGAAGGTCCTCCAGGAGGTTGCCATTTCTCCATTTGCGCTCAGCCACTCTCAGGCTCCGTCTCTCAATACGTAGTGGTCCTCCATACGAAAC
Source organism: Hoplostethus atlanticus (assembly GCA_034670405.1). Classification (NCBI taxonomy): domain Eukaryota; kingdom Metazoa; phylum Chordata; class Actinopteri; order Trachichthyiformes; family Trachichthyidae; genus Hoplostethus; species Hoplostethus atlanticus. The sequence continues at coordinate 736,442 of JAXDDX010000033.1, forward strand.
AGTAGAACAACAAGAATGATGAAATTACAATGAAATAAATTCACATTTGAACTTAGTCCCTCACTGGGAATACCAAACATTTAGCAGTCAGTAAAAAGTCCCCTTTTTATTTTGCTAAGGGAAATAAGGGCTTCCAAAGTCTCAGACTTGGCTGCTCTGTTGCTTTCTCATCATGCAACAGCACCGCAGAGCTCACCATTACGTGCTCTGGGTTCTGCATACTGGTCCATGATGCAGGACCAGAAGACAGAGAGATGCTTTGATTTATGGATCTGAGAAAAATAAAACAGCAGGGCTCTATATCCCTGGAAAAAGTCAGAGCCATGGACAGACTTCAAACATGAGAATGATGTCAAAAATACCAGGGCTATGACAGTTGGAAAACCATCAAAAAACTATGAAGATTGTTTCAAAGAAGTGATGATAGATTTATTGTTATTTCAAGTCCCTGAGGAAATAAGATCCATCATCACACTGCCAGTGAGTTTTGTTTCTGAGCTCCAGGCAGTGTGATTCACTGTGCAATAGATAGACAGATAGATAGACAGATAGATAGATAGATAGATAGATAGATAGATAGATAGATAGATACTGTTACACTGTTAGATATCATCAATTTGTGATATTAAATAGATTCAAGGAGTTATTTTATGAGTACAAATATTTCATTAAGTAATTCATTTTGGTGTTCCACTTTTTCTCAACCCGGCTCGTCTACTTGTATTTAAGTTAATGATTTCCTGTGTTTCCCAGAATGACCTTTGGCAAGCCCAAGAGAAGTGCTGTATATGTGTAGGTGGAGAGAGCGATAGCAAAGTGCGTTTTTCCAGGTGGAGAGAGAACAATGTTGTCATGTGTCATGTCCATTTCTTTAAAGCTGAAGTATACATTTACATTTAAACGTTTGTGTAAAAATCGCGCCTCATCAGTTTAGTTCATGCAGTGGGGCTGTGACAGAGAAGACTGGCCCCTCCCCCTTAATTGGGCCGCTGTAGATTCGCTCCATTCATCCCAATGATGTTTTAGAGTCGGGTAGGTACACTGTCGGGAAAGTTTTCTCCGAGCACAGAAAGTGATGAATCGTAATTTATGTGCCAAACTCACACAGCTCCGAAAACAGCAGCAAGCAAGCTAGCAGCTAGCTAGCTATCGCTACAGAAGCCAAGGGTATTGAAGTCTTTAATATATAAGCAGCAACCGCTTGCTGCCACTTGGGGCTGACTAAACTACAGAAAGTTGCATAGTACAGGTTTAAATTCCAAAAAAGATGTCAAAGAGGGCATATTTCACATGCTACCGATGACAGATTCTCAGTCTAGCTTGAATTAGACGCAAGAATGGGTAAACAAATAGCAAATTTGGGAGCACCTACCATCTCTACAATAGCTAAACAATGTACAGGAAGGATGGTTGGAAGTACATTCAGGAAGAGGGAAAGCACTGGGGTAGGGCAATCAATATCTATCTGGGTGTAAATGTGGATTGCATTGCATCTGGTTACAATCTGGATACAGGTCCCATAAAACGGCAGGTGTAAATGGAGGTGTTTGTCTACGTTTGGCCCGTTATCCACGGGAATAAGAAAAATGAACTCCACTACAATCACTATGTGTGGCTCTTATGTTCCAGTGCAGAGGATGCAAACTACCACAGGCCAGCATTCATAACTATAACTTCAGTGGACTGAGACCACATCAGAGACCCAGTCAAAGAGGGTAGACGCAAAGATGACAGCAAATTCACAACCCACTCACGGTTAGGATAATTGCTTCTACAGGGTCTAGTGGTTTTCAATCTCACTGATGCATATCATGATCTTTGTCAGCTTTCTGCTACTCTGCTCTTTCTGCTCTCTCTCTCTCTCTCTCTAACACACACACACACACACACACACACACACACACAAATGTGATTCAGTGGTGAATATAGAAGTCTTATACTCTCTGGTCTTTATACTTCTATGAGGTCAATCATTGGACAATTTTACATCTTCTTCTTCAAAAAAAAAGGTATTTACTATACCATCCCTGTAAAAAAATGTAACTATGTTTGCTGGGGATGGGGGGAAATATTAAAATAGAATAATGTGATATATTCCCACATTGTACTGAAAGATATATTGATGCCAAGTATTATTTTCTTCACCTAAATTTGCAGGCTGAAAATGAAAAACCATACAATTCTGTCCAGATGTTGTTAAGAATTGGGAGAATTGATTTTTGGAAGTGTTTGAAAGTTCCTAAAGAATATTATTTCAGGTTTTTATTGCTATTAAATCAAAGAAAAACAGAACTGTCAGTTGCAATACATTCCAGGACTCAGTCTTAGTATCAGGTAGTATCAGTAGTATCAGTAGTATCAGTAACCGTATATAACAATATTCTGTGTAAGGTAATAAATTGAATTTCTTGTTTTATTACTTATTAATTAAATTATCTAGTAGTAGTCTAGATGACACATTCAAATAAAATACTTCCTTTTGTCAGCATTACTCCCTCACATGTATTTTAGTCTGTGTATTTTCTCAAGGAAAGTTTAAGGGGGTTGACGTCACTGCTGCCATCTTTCATTGATTTGGGCTTCACAGCAACAGGAAATGGCAAAATATCAGGTCAGTTAGCAGGTTGTAAAATACAGGAACAGTGGGCGTGGTGTTGATGTTGTTCTTGTGTGTAGAACATGGAGACAAATCACAATGCGTTTTATGTTATTTGATGGAAACTTACTTTTTTATACTTGATGTATTTTTGGATCAGATACTGACACAGAATGACTCAAAAGAGAGTAAAGAGAACGTCTCTTGCCAGTCAGTGAGCATGGGAAGATCGAGTATCTAGACACACAAACACACACATGTACATGCATGCACACACACTAACACACATGTCCAGTGTGGTTATGTTGGAGCTGTCCCAGTTGGAGCAGCAGCAGGGCCAGGAGTCCATCCAGCTCGGCCCAGCTGAGGTCAGAGGTCACGGAGTAAATCAAACAACAGCAAGTCGAGACTGTGAGAAACAACATTGTGTGTGTGTGTGTGTGTGTGTGTGTGTGTGTGTGAGAGAGAGAACTAGAAGACAGAAGGAGATAAAATTGTGTGTGGGCATGCATGCATTTGTGTATTTGTGTTATGTCTGTATTTGTGTTACAGGAAAGTTTGAGTGAGTGCTTCATGATGTTGCTTTAAGAGATTACAAAGAGCCGCCATAAGCAAAATCTTATCCGCTTGATTATTAGGCAAAATAATAAGAATAATTCATACTTCAGACCAAACCACACACTGAGAGAGCTTTCCGTGACATCAAATGCCAAATAACTGGCTATGGTTTACGCCTAGTGTAAATAGTTTGGCCATCTGCGCCAGTGCCTGAGCTGGAGTACAGATTGGCTTGCTGCACTGCAGGAACCAACCACTACCACAGAGAGACAGACTGGCAACTTGAGACAGAGCAGTTGAGATGTTTGGCTGCTCTTCTCAGTGGGAAGGAGCGGAGAATGTCCATTCTTCAGTAAATCAACAGACAGAACCAGAACTTTTCTTACATGTCCACACAGAAGGTTATGCATGCTAGTATGCATGTGTGTGAGTACAGAAAAAAATATGAATTGTGAGTAAATTATATTCTATTCCATTCTATTCTATTCTATTCTATTCTATTCTATTCTAGCTTCAGAGACAGTTGTATTTTACCACCTCAGAGTTGTAACAATTCTCTTTCACAACTAGCCATGGGAGGCTCCTCTCCTCTCTCTCCTGCAAAATAACATCTGGTAGGTTACTCACACACACACACACACACAATGTTGTTCCTCACAGTCTCACAAATAGCACTTAGCTAGCTCTTAGGCAGAGGTAGAACGGGAGAAAAGACAAGACACAATGAAAGCACACAAAGCTGTCACATTCTCTGTGTGTATGTGTCGAGGCATCATTGATTTATTACTGTATCGGTGGATGATGACTTCCTGAAAATATTACAGCTGCTCACACAAAACAAACTGTTCATAGTGATAAGAGTTAGGCATAATGCTCACTTCAAATATTGATTGTATAATTTCTAGTTATTAATAATATTTCACGTCACACTTCAAAAGAGCAGTGTAAATCTAGCCAATCAACATCATAAAACCATAATAAAACCACTGCCATTATCACCATCATTATCATCAACATGATGAAAACCAACATATTTGCTGTTATCGCTGCTGCAGTCTGGTCTTGTCATGCCAAGTTTGACTTGTGGCCCCAGACACAGGCCATGCCAACCATTAACACAACAGCACTTTAGAAAATAATGCTTTGTTTGGAGCCTTTCCCTAGAGTCTGACCCCAACACCCCTGGTCTCAGGGAGAGTGTGTGTGTGTGTGTGTGTGTGTGTGTGTGTGTGTGTGTGTGCATGTGTGAATGCCTTGTTGATGGCTTGTGTGTGTGTGTGCATGTGTGTGTGTGTATCCTCCAAAGTGAGGACATTTAAGGTCTCCTCTCTTCTTTAAAGGGGCTGAGGTTTAGGCTATGGTAAGGGTTAAGGTTAAGGGTAGTTCAGGGTTAGGACCTGGGTTTAGGGGTTAATTCTAGAATAAGGACTAGGTTGATGGTCCTCTCAAGTATAGTAATACAAGTGTGTGTGAGTGAGTTGCATGCATGTGTTTCTGTTTACAGCACCCAAGGAGGTACTGAAAAGCTGTGATGGATTTGCCCCAGATGGTGAGGCAGCAGAAAGAGAGAGCGAGCCTGAGAAAGTGCTGCAAAGTATCACAGCGTTTCCTAACTGCAGTTACCTGGCTGTGTGTGGATTCTTCCTACAGCGGTTTGATTTAGGATGACATTTTCATTTGGGACTCAACGTAAAAATAGGCACATTGTGGGAGATAGCATTTTTTTGTTGTAGTTGCATTGATTATTGATTGAAACTCAGAGCTTTAAAATGGTATATTACATAATATTAGTTTGAATTATTCATTATTGAACCATAAAAGTCAATTTTGATCAATCATCAATCAATCTATGGATGGATTTGTCTGGTGATTGGTGGAACAGACATGTGTCCCCCGAGCCAATAGACATCTGCGAAATGTACATTTGTGCAAAGTAGAGCATCACCGATACCAATTTTCCAGAACCAATACAACTAGTGAGTAGTGATCAGCCGATCCGATTATCGATAACAAAGACTTTCTGAGAGGTATATAAATATGGAAGCAATGTTGTTTGTTTTTTCTTAAAACTTTAGCTAGTTAGGTAACTTTATTAAAAATATCTAGCAGCATTAACACTTTGATAAACAGCGGCAGATTGTTGTTTAAAAGTTTGTAACTAACTACATTTACTTTATAAACCTCGAAATGTGGCACAGTTTTCATTAGTTGTTTTGTTAACTGTAGCTTTGAACATGGAAGCAACATGGTCTTTTTTTCTGTTTCTTTATCAGCTAACTGGCCATTGGATATTGTTTTTGTACACTCAGCGTGTCAAGTATGTAACGAGCAGTGTGCTAGTTTCCACTTGTTCTGATGTAAAATGGTCTCCTATAATGTTAGTTAAGCCTGGGTTTGTGGTGTTGTGGTGACATATGTTGGTGCATTTTCTGTGGGAAGTCAAGCGATGCTAGTTCAAAACACTGACTTGCACTTTTTTTCCTTCACCATGAATGAAGGGTAATCTGTAATGGGCATTTATTTTCAGCATGGCTACCTTTCAAAGGATTCATGTGAAGCTAAAATTAAATGTGGGTTTAACTCTTTCTCCCTCTCGGTGTGTGTATGTGTGTGGGTTTATACGTGTGTGTGTGTGTGTGTGTGTGACATGCATACCTGCCAGTTTGTGCACATGCATCCTAGCAAAAAGCAAAACCGTTTATTTATGACAGCTTTCCTCTTGTCCCTGCCCCAGCCTCCTCCTCACACGCCTGTTCTTACCCGCGGTGTAATGATAGTCATTATCACATTCTAATAGCCACACACCTGCCGGCTCAGTGCTCGTGCCAGAAACACACCTGTACTTGGCTAAGTATAGCCCTGGTGCTGGCAGGGCTGCCCGTAAGAAGGAGAAAAGTCATATCCGGCCTCAAGGGAAGAACTGTGGCTATGTAGGCATGTTTATTATCAAGCTTTACGGCGTCATATATCATCAGCACCATGCTGCTTGACGTTGATAATTTATGTGTTATCATTGCCTGGAAGCTTTACAGATTGGGTTTTTTCCTCAAGTTGGAAGAAAAAGCCAGTTCTGTTAGTGGTTAAATGCTGCGTGATGATGGGCTCGTGTAATTAATCATCTTAATCACAGCAGCTTATCTCCGAACAGAAACCCAGACAAACGTTTCGAGGAGTTATTTATTATTAGTGCTGCTGGTCAGACAAACATGAGCAGACTGTGCTCAATCTGAAGACTCTGCAGGCTTGTCGGTTGCAGGCCCACAGCAATGTTCTCCCCAAACCAAAACAAACCCATCCAGAGCGCTACAGCGTGATATAACTTACCATGAAGTTCAGCTGACACAACACTCTGACTTTTAGGCAAATGACACAATCGAAATGCGGTTGGAAGCCATGTTGGAAACCACTCATTAGAGGGTCAGTTTAATGTAGGGATTAATCCTATAAATGCTTTATAAATACCATGTATACATCACAAACAAATCTTTTGGATCCTAAAATAAACCACAGGGATTATCAGCCTTATGCTTTGAAATGTGTTTATGCAACGTGAAGGGCCTTGTTGGATGGATGGTGTGTGGAAATGGACCTTTGGCCTGTTTTTTCCCCTCACATCCTGGATGCAACCCTATGAACAGCTTAGTGTGCTCCTTACTCGTTTTCTGACGGGTCTGACATAACTAGCTCTACCCTTAGTCGTCCCTACAGTCATCTTGTACCTGATGCACTGAACACATGCTGCATTTGACAGATGTAGCACATGTGGGCATGTCAGTCTACGTCGCATTGAACCTTGAACTCTATGAATCACAGAGGGATATTCGGCCTCCTTGTCTCTTCCGTCACCGTCACCGGTTGCTCCTTCTCTATGCATGTATGTGTAAGTGTGAGAGAGAGAGAGAGAGAGAGAGAGAGAGAGAGAGAGAGAGAAAATCCTGTCAACAATGAGCTTACAGTGTGAGACAAGCTACTCTGCAGACACACAGTCATTGATCACTTCAAGATCAGCCAACACAGCCAAAACTATTAATCAAGTCTTCAAAATCCCCCTCTTCCTCTCCTCTTTTGTCTTTAACTCCTCTCACCCTCCTCGTCCCTCCTTCCCTCATCCTCTCTCTCTGTGTTGATAAAGTCAAAGGATGAGGTAAGTCAAAGAGTAAACCATGTTATTACTGTTGTACCATATTGTCCTGCCCAGTGGAATCTCTCTCTCTCTCTCTCTCTCTCTCTCTCTCTCTCTCTCTCTGCACCGCCCCAGCCGTCTCCTTATACTTGCAATGGTTGTCTGTTAAATGTAAGTAGGTGGGGGGGGGGGGGGTGACCAGCTCCCATCCGAATCTTAGCAGGCTTCATACAGGGAGCACGCTAGACAGCAGAGCCTGCACCACCAAATACAACTGTATAACCATTTGTGCAATAAACGGTTATAAACATTTGAATACAACCAAATGTCCTAAACTGTATCAGCTATGTGTTGTGTCTCCCTTATATAAACTAGGCGCTGGGCCACTACTGATGTATTGTGTCTCCCTTATATAATCTTTTCATCTTATTGATTTTGAGGCAGACGTTGTATGCAAAGTCTGGTTGTGAAAGAGAAGAAGGAAGGAGAAGAAGGAGAAGGAGAAAATCAAACAGTAGGTATAGAAACTGAGTGTAGGACAGAAAAATAAATGGGAGATAGAGAGAGAGTAGAGGAGACGAAAGGAGAGGAGAGAAGGAGGAGGGGAGAAGAGGTAGAGAGAGGAACACAAGCATGTGTTTAGATATTGATTCTGTTGGCTCTTTAACAAACACCAGCACACATGCAGAGCCTGCAGCATGCATGACTGTGTTTGTGCTAGTGATTGTGAGCTTGGGTGTCTGTGCATGTGTTTCTGCCTGTGCATGTGTTTCTGCCTGTGCATGTGTTTTCTGCCTGTGCATGTGTTTTTGCCTGTGCATGTGTTTCTGCCTGTGCATGTGTTTCTGCCTGTGCATGTGTTTCTGCCTGTGCATGTGCATGTCTCGGGTATATCTCAGGTATGTTTGCACAGCAAACGAAGTGACAAGCTGAAGTTATTGGTGATGTTCCTGTTCATACTTACACATGCTAAGTTAATTTAAAGAACTGGTTCATCTTGGCCTGACATGAAGACGGTGTACACACCATGGGCAAGTACAGTAGGAATATGGCATCTCTGTACAAATAATGATATATATACATTATATATTATATTTGGTTGATAGTAATTCCATAACACTTTTTGAGTCCATATTTCTCATATTTCTCAGACCGTTAATCTGTCACAGGGAGCCACTTGGTGCTCCAAGATCAACATTCCCTCTTCTGACCCGTCAGTAAAACCAGTGGATCATATACAACCATATTGCCCATCTGCACAAATCCAAAGTTACTTCCTTTCAGTGTGTCTGGTCGGATGTTTGTCTGTACTTGGTGCTTCCGCAGCGCTGCTACAGACCAGATTTGGAAAACAGATTTGGTTAGTTGTTTGCAAAGCATTTACAGTGAAAAGCAAAGATAAAAAACAGAAGGACTAATTGCATGGTAATGCGTATTTTAACTGCAGTCAAGTAAATCACGGAGTGGCCGCAGTGGTCGGACCTGATCCACTCGACCATGCCCCTTTAACCGAGGTCACCAACATGTTTGCTTTTCTAAGCTCAGAATGTAGGAAAAATTACCCAGATTGTAAAATGTTGCTCTCCCCCTCCTTTCCTCCCTCTCTCTCACTTTTTCTCCATCCTCTGGTTATGGCTAGTCATGGACAGTTTGGGGGTCAACAGAAATGCCTCTTTTTTGTTTTGTTTTTATACACACACATGGCATCCATGCTCCAGAGAAACAGAACTATGTGTTTATTGGGCTCATCAAGTGTTCCCTTCAGATTATTGGTTTGCATGATGCGCACAAAGGAAACTATGCTCTGTGGTTCGGAGTTGGTGGAAGGTAAAATGTCAAGAGCAATTGGGCTGATGTTAAAATTGCTGCACAGATTCAAAAGGAATTGTGATTTTGGGTTTTTTATTGTTTATCGTGAAAATGTGAAAATGCGTGCATGTAAAAGAGTAATAGGTTTGGTGTGTGAGTGTGTGAGTGTGTGTCTGCATCTGTGTTCAGTTTACTGTAGGTTCAAAGAAAATGAGGGAATCACAGTTTTGCTGAATTTACCAATGGTGAAGGAATCCTACTAATGGTGCAGTGTACACTCCTGATCTACAGGACCACAGTCCACAGTCATACATTATCCTTGGTTGAATCTCCTCTCGGACCAACGCCAGTCAGGTTCCCACCAGTCGACTAACGTGACCCCTAAAACTAACTAGAAGTACGATGCCAGTGAAAGTGAACTGTGGAAGCTATAGCCTCTGAGCCCTGTGTCTTTCTAATGACAGATTTATGGCCTTCCACTGTGGGCTCATGAATGCCCCTGTCCAGGGGTGTCAGGTCAAAGGTCGGGGGGTGAGAGTGGAACAAAGGGAGAGAGGCTGATGAGAGCAGGGTGTGAAGGAGAGAGGAAACTGCCTGCTCAGCAGAAAGCTTGAGAGTCGATCTGCACAGAAACTTTATTCTTTCATGGCTAAATTCCTCACGGGTATGAGCTCTGCTGATTATTTATCATTTCAAAGTTGGGAACTCCAGTGAGATGTTCGGTGTGCGCTGGACGGCAGTTGTAGTATTATGGGAAAGTAATGATGTGCACAGACAGACACACACACACACACTTCAGAGGATTCTCTCATCTCACACCAGGGCTTTGTTTACATACGGGGCCCTCCGTCTTTCACTTTCACATCCTCTGAAACCTGTTCATCCGCCCCCTCACCTCACTTTCACCTTCCTTTCCTCCCCTTCATCCTCTTCCCCTATCCCCCCACGTCTTTCCGGGGGTCATTTCTTGACCCTGGCGGTTATGTCACTGTCAGAAGTCGACCACAGAAAACCCACCAGAGGTCCCGGTCACAGTTTACTCAGGGTCAGAGGGGCTGGCGTTACGCCATCTTCTGTCACTGTGGAAACAACACAGTCTGGATACACAGAGGGTTTCCTCCAACTATTCACACGTTGTGAGTACAGATGAGCCAAACACTGTTTCAGGCATACACAGACTCCTTCAGGCGGTGGTATCAGTGACCGTCCAAAGCATCCCATTGCTGTTTAGCAATTAAGTTGAAATACTATCACTGGGGGAGATCCGGTAAAGTTCATTGGGTCAGCCCTTCTCCTTTCAGATCATAGTCATACATCATAACTATACTTTCAAATAATGTCACACACTTGGGAGGTTCACACTTCACACGGTATGTTAAACAGGGAACTGCCCTCTGCTCCTTTTGTTATTGGATGTAGATCATTGAATACAGAATACATTCTGACATTTTTAGACTAAATATTTCACAGAAGGTCTTGGAGAACTCACAGGAAATACAATACTACTGACTAATAACTATTATTTAAACAATCCTGTTTTGACCACAACCCTTCTCCGGGCCTAAAGCTGCAGTCTATTCACTTTCACATTAATAAAAAAACACCCTAATCCGATTAAAGACCAGAAACAGCCAAATTCCTGACCTTCTCTGACCATGGTCCGTATTTGTCTGTAGTCACTTGTGAGTTCGGGGCATCTGTTTCTTATTTATGTGATCATAATCAATGAAAAGATGTGGAAAGACGGCAGCGGAGCAAAATCTGTACTTAGGGACAGCAGTCCTGGATCCCTGCTGTAGCTGGTCAGTGTGTGTGTGTGTGTGTGTGTGTGCCTAAACCCATCTTGTCTGTTCCTTTCAGCCATCTGAGCACAGCTGGTGAGCAGACATCTGGGGAGAGAGAGAGAAAAGAGAGAGACAAAGAAAGAGAGAGAGAGAGAGAGAGAGAGAGAGAGGCAGAGGGTGATGGCAAGGACAAAGGTAATGTGGGGTGAACCAGCCTGATGTTACAGAGAGACATTACGGACTCATAAGGTACAACTGTAGAGACAACGCGGCGTAGCCATGACATCATCTGGCAGAGGATACAGCTGTGTTGTCGAGTTAAGTTTCCTTTCTCGGGATGGATGAAAGCGTCCTCGGTGAAGGGCTTGTAACTCAGTCTTATCGCTGAAGGAATTGCATCGTATGCCCTCGCTTCGCTCATTCCTTCTCCGCTGTAGGTCTGAAAGGAAAGGGAGGGAGTAGATGCTCAGGTTCGGGATGGGTTGCAGTTGCAGACATCCCTGGGAAGGTGTTCAGTTTCATCTCTGGGCTAACTAACGCTCTTTTTAAGAAGTAGAACATGGATAACTCTACTATAATTCTACTATTTCTTACACTAGTTTTTCTCACGCAAACATTTTCATATGGACATCACTCTCTTTTTCTCTCTCTCTCTCTCTCGCTCTGTCATTCTCTCTCCCAAATACTTTTGTTTTTTGTGCATGTGAATGCAGTGGGAAGATAAAGTGAGATACTGAGATGCAGTTGATTCCACGAACATCAAACGATTGCCCTGTTTTGGTCCGGACCAAAACAGATCATACCACTATACTGAAGTCCAAGGACATAGGGCTTTGTTAATTAAGTCGCAAAAACACACAAACACACACGCACACACACACACGCACACACACACACACACACACACACACACACACCTCCTCTGGCACTCAAGCTCTCTGTTGGCTATAGTGGGCTGTTATGGATTCAGTGTGTGCACTGTGTGGTTACCACCATTCCAGCAGGCATGGAAAACTTCAAACCGAGAGCCAATCCAAAGTCTTGAAGAAAAAAAAAAGGAAGTGGATTCAAAAAAAGATAGAAAGAGGAGGGAATGAGGCTCTCTCCTCAACGTCGGTTAACTAATTACTGTCCTGCAGTGGCTGAAGGAGGAAGGTAGAGATCACCGGTGAGGGGAGGAGAGGAAGAGCGAGTTTTACCTCCCGAATTTGACAGCATATCATCAAAACTGATTCATGGTCTGAAAGGGAGTTTTTCCATCTTTTGGAAACAGTAAAAACAAAATTACACACTATCTGAAACTGACGCTGACATCACGACTACACCCCTTTCCCCTCATACTGCATGTCAAGAAAAGAGTGACAACATCCCACCAGAAAACCGAACAAACACGCACAAAAATGTTTCAGCGTTCAAGGCAACTGAGGAAAAAATATAGACATCAGTATAAAACAGGCTTCATCAATTCAAACGTATAAAGTTACAGATCGGCGTTTAGGGATGTGAAATGGCATTTATTGACACTAAAATGATTTTTAGTGATGAAATTACATTGTTTGTGACCCATAAGTGACGACGGGTCTGACGAGCCGATGTTTAAAGCAATAATAAACTGTATTTATTTCTTGTTCGCAGTCGTTTATTTTCATGGGACATAAAGTTTCGAAATGAACGAAATGAAACCCAAGGCCCCGCAGACTTGTAATAATAATAATAATAATACATTGGACTTATATAGCGCTTTTATAAGTACCCAAAGACGCTTTACATGGAGGGGAGAACAAACAAAACAAAAAAGAGCAAACAAAACAAAACAAACAGAACATTTTAGTAAAAAAGAAAACTAGAGAAGCTGTAACTTGTAACACTTGTGACACTATTATTTCAATGGAATATTATATGACAGTGCTTGAGTTGCTTATTGAAACCAGGACCGCATTTCTAAATGTCTGCTAACAATTGGTGATTTTTCAGATTTTGCTTCTCTACTTCAGTCTGAATGATCCGTTATCCATAGGATGTAATTATAGGTTTGATTCTTATCTCAAGCCACTCAAATATGTTTTTAATAAAGAAAACTACTGACAAGTGAATATAGCTTGTACTAGGAAGTGAATCTGTGCACCATAAACCCATAAACTCGCAAAGACACTCTCATGAACATCATTCAGGACACAAGTTATATTTTCATGTGCACAAGAGGAAAACTCCTCCATCGTCTTGACCTCTATGTTATCTGAAAAGCAATGGATCAGGGGAGGAGCACGTAAATTGAATTGGATTTTGATTTATAAATGGGAAATATTTTCAGCTATCCCATCAAGCCTCAAACCCACGCACTCTTATATAAATGCACACATAAAAGATAGAGGTCAGAGAGGAAGAATACGAAGAAAAATGTTGATTCTGAGGACTGAATTGACCAAAAGTAGAGTTACATCTTGAGCAGGACCAGTGCAATTCATCACAATGAAGATGAATGAGAATATACAGCAACACCTGGAATATTTTATATACTGTGAAAATCTTCTTTATAGTCTCACATTTTTATATGAACTAAATCATTAATCCACTCTGTTTTATTCTGACTCCTCTTCACTTCCAGGTTATGATATACACTAGTCCATACCATTCCTGCTGGTATGTACACGTCAAAAAATAGTTTTTACATCCCCAAGAAGAAAATGTCAATAAATAACCCAACGATAGCTGGTGAGAAGAGCCGTAAAACTAGAGGAGTGATTCCTCTCCTCTCCCAAATTACGGCCTGCGCCTCCCTTCAGCACATGGTGACCCTTTGTGCTGTAATCTGTCAGTATCACAGACAGTTATTAATGTCCTAGCAAAAACTTTACTTCTATTCCTTAGTTTTATGAGCACAGTGGGAAATAGAAGGTCCCACATTTTCTTGTCTCATTGCGTGCAAGTTAACTTGGGGGGGAAAGAGGAAATATCTGAAGCACTACAAGGATTACTTGAACCACTTGTTTTTAGTGTGGGGTTGTGTCATGCATGTAAGTAACATTGACGCAGACAGAGCCAAAATGGCTGCCCCAGGTTGGCCTTACAGTATGTGTGTCTTTAGGCTCCAGGCTCGCCATTTTAGAAAACCATGATTCAAAAGTAAGATGGGTTAAAACAGCAGATTCTGATGTTTCAGACCATTTTAGTTGGATATGCTCCATCTGGTTCTCATTTGGAGGTGAATGATTGATGTGGCTCCACATGTGTCCTGTTGTTCCTGGAGGAGCCCGGACCCGTATCAGTATGAAGCTTTTTATCAGATGAGGACCGCATGCCGCACAAGGTGCAAGCCTGACCACACCTGGCAGGAGCCTGGCGCCACACTGACGCTGTTCAAAATGACATTACCAAGGTGGAGGATGTAGGGGTCAAATGTTTTAGTTACTATAGAGGAAAGCCTTTTAATCATAATGTTGTATGATTTATGATTTGGAATCTGTTAATTGTCTCCAGAGAACAAATGGTCAGCGGTGACCAAAGACAGGTCCTGGGTCAGCGATCGTGTGATAAAGCTACACAACGCAGAGATTATACCGGTCACACATACTGCCATCCATTTCTTTGGAATGTCATGCTAAATAATAATAATAGTGATCTTTATTAATATAGCATCTTTCAAAACAAATGTTACAAAGCTCTTTAGTGTTAAAGCAAATGCTGACAGATAAAATCTAATGAAAACATAATTGAAATAATACAAGCAAATAAGACAATTAAGACAAAAAGTAAAATGCAAGGTTATAAAAAGAAAAAAAAAAGGTTTTGAGCAATGTCTTGTACAGAGGGAGCTGGACATATTGACTGGGAGGTTTTTCCATGTTGGGGCCCCATCATCTCCTGACAGTTAAAAGAGCTTTGTCAGCTGATCTGAGACAGTACTTATATATGGGGATAAAGGTTCCATGATATAGGTAGGGGGGCCAAGCCATTCACTGCTTCAAATGTAATCAATAAAATCTTGAAATCAATTCTAAAATCAACAGTAAGCCAGTGTAAATTTGCTATAAAGGAGTTATATGATCTTTTGTTCGATCTAGTCAAAACCCTAAACTGGCGAGAGAGAGCTTTCCTATTGAAGCTGCTGGATGTCTGGACGCCTCCAGCAGACTTCTCGTACATTTCCACTGACATGTTTTAGTAGACGCAGATTTACAGTCTAGCCTCATGGTCCATCAACTAATCAAACAAAGAATAGGCCTATCTATAATTGGGATCGTTAATGGGTTTTGAAACAGTCAGAGAGTCTGGAGACGTAGAGCCTTCACCATTTCAGACATATTTGTGTGGCGGAAGAGCTGTGGATACCACTGTTGAATTATCAGGACGGATGAAGGAATTTCAGTGACGACAGTCGTCTACGATTCATTCAATCATCTCTTTTTTTAGCACAATCTCTTCCAGACACGTCTCTGTGTGTGTGTGAGAGAGAGAGGGAGTTTGTGAGTACTAATAGTTATGTGAAAAGGATAGTATGTACATATAAGAGAAGGTATCGCATGGGCTATATTCAAGTTATTAAAATTATTAAATATTAAATTACACAGCATATGAGAGAAAGAGGGACTCCCGTAGGTCTTGGAAACCTGTGCCTACTGTGGGTAGCAGCTATGCAAGTGATATGTACTCTTGTGTGTGTGTGTGTGTGTGTGTGTGTGTGTGTGTGTGAGTGAGAGAGAGAGAGAGAAATATTGCTGCTTACAGCATATGACTCGGATGTGGAACTGGAAAGCAATAAAGCACAATATAATGTTATAAAGGGATGAGGTGCTTGTGGATGAAGGTGCATGTAAAGTCAGTTTTCCATGTAGCCCAGGAGGCGGAATACACCGATACACTGGATGAAACATTAGGGGGACCTGCTGTTTCCATGAAACTGGCTAACCAGGTGAATCCAGGTGAAAGCTGTGACTCCTTATTGATTCACCTATCAGTCAGGAAGGGGAGATGGAGATGAAGGTGAGGAGACGGTACTGCCTAGCCAAATCCATACTGGTATCAACTAGAAGTCAAATTGTATTTTTCATTACCAGCTGAGAAAGATGGCTCCTTTCAGTGAGCCAGCAACCGCAGGAAGAATCGTGGGAATGACTGCAGCTTTCTGGTGACTCAGCAATTCTCAGCCTATCAAGTCACATCTGGTTACAAGGGCGGGGTCGGAGTGAACAC
The DNA here is from genome assembly GCA_034670405.1 of Hoplostethus atlanticus. Taxonomy (NCBI): domain Eukaryota; kingdom Metazoa; phylum Chordata; class Actinopteri; order Trachichthyiformes; family Trachichthyidae; genus Hoplostethus; species Hoplostethus atlanticus. Next base: position 752,502 of record JAXDDX010000033.1, read on the forward strand.
TGAAACACTGGTCATGTTTAGCCACATCAGACACTGAATGATTCATGTCCAAGGGGGCTGGACAAGTTTGGTTTGTGTGTGTTGTGTGTGTTGTGTGTGTTGTGTGTTGTGTGTGTGTGTGTGTGTGTGTGTGTGGGTTTGTCATTTTGTGGTTTTGTGTCCTCATTAACAGAAATTTTCCATGTCCTTGGTGGTACCATGGTTTATGGTCAAGACCTTCGGGGCATTGTTTGTCGTTGGCGGAGTCGTCTATATGTGAAATTTTCGTTTATGGGAGCAAATGTGCCACGGCCATTTGCACAGGCGCCATTCTACCAACAATCTAAACCAAAAGGTTAATATTTGCGGAGAAAAATATTTCCCTGAGACTACCATGAGGACAATCAGCTCAAGAATGTCCAGAGCAATCAGAGGGACGCTGACAGCCAACAAGGAGTGAAGGAAGAAAAACCTCCAGTGATGGGAGAGAAATGAGAAACCGATATGCCGATGTGGGTTTTCTCATACCTCGTGTGAACGGTGGTATGAGCAAGAATTTGAGGCAGTTCGATCTATCAATTTCTCTCACACACACACACACACATAAGTTTGCACTTTATACAGACGATGGTTTGGCCGCTAACAAGAATGTGTCAAAATATTTGGGAGGACAGGTTTTAATATTGACTGATGTTACTTCTTTTTACTTTTTACATGCAATAGATTCCAGTTTCTGATACTTCGGGGGATTAAGCAACACTTTAGGATCGGACTTGAGTTGCTGTGGTCCAGTTATGATCTCCCTTGGATATAGAGTAGACGCTAGTGTGGCTGAGAATGATTTTGAAAGCGTCTCAGTAAGAAAATCTAAATCAGCCCATTGTCTGACTGACAGCTTTTAAATGTTGACTATACCTTTTTCAGAAGTCCCTGAAAGCACAATATGTTTACTGTACTTCCACTGAATGTGTTTACATACACACAATATTGTCCACATGCTTCGATCTCCCAATTGATCACTATATTGATCACTATATCCGAGGTATCTTATTCACTTTTTACAGGATAGGAGATTGTATACAATGTTTGATATATCCCGAACACTAACAGGTTATTGGCGTGCAGTGATGACAAAAATCACTGCATTCTATTATGTGTCACAAGTGGCTGTCCCATAATGCTTCACTTCCGTTGCTATATACGACCCATGCGACTCAAACCCCCCCGAAGGAATGCTAACTATGCTTTACCCATCCATAATCTCTATAATCATATCCATAATGGGGAATTTGGTTTATTGGTCAGGAGAGGATCAATTAACAGACATTTGGGGTAATTGAAGTGAGTAACTAGCATTACTCAGTCTCTCATTACAGTCGACAGATCAGACAACCCCACTACCAAAGAGCACCTTTCAAATATTGTTGATATATTTTTTGTGTATCCCAGTAGTGTTCTCCTTTTCTTCTTTGTCAATACACAATGTATGTTCATACACACACACACAAATTCACATTCACTTTCTCTCTCTCTCTCTACTCTCTACAGCATGAACACACATACACCAACCAAAAAACGATGAACCCTGTGCAATCAGTAAACAGTCCTTTTCTATTTAAAGTCAAACCTTAATGATCAAATACAAAACCTAATTTTAAATTTCATTAGAACCCACAAAGACTTTCTTTGAAACAGTATGCAACAGCCGCGATAGAACTTGTTTTGTGTTTATCCATCAGCACTGCAAAGCAGGGCTGAGCAACAGCCCACTTCCTGTGAAACTTCCTTTCAGAATTGGTTTAATTTGGTTTATTGGTTTTTAAAGTTTAAGGTGGACTGAAAGAAAGAAAGACAGACGAAAGCGTTTGAATTCAGCATCCAGAAAGACATTGAGAGACAAAGCAAGATTAGTCTACACCATACAAAGGCTGTCTCCTCTGCAGATAACTTTCTACAGAGGATCTGATAATCCTTGGTGACTTAATGTGGCTGTAACTCTATTCATGTACATGGCCTCAATCTGAATGGAAATAATAGAGGCAGTGGAAAGGACATATGACACATTTCAGGAACAAGTCTATGGTGTATGTACACAGGCATAAATCATTCTCCTAACAGAAGGACCAGGCCCGACCTTTATCGTGAACTTCTGTTACCATGGCAACATTCAGCAATGTTCACCCTGACATGCAAACGCCATTTTGCCAGCTGAAGGCTTATCCTCATGAATGATAAGCAATAGGGATCCCATATCAGTGCAGACAGGCAGATGCTATGTGGCCTCAGACGTGGGAAATAGTTCATGGTGTAAAGCTGCCCAGAGACTGTAGTGAGGACATGATTTACAGTAGCACCGAGAGTCCTTAATTTAGATGAATAACTAGACAGTGACATGCACATAATGCAGATAATATTTCCTTGTTGTGGGATGGAGTTTATATGCATTTGTCATATCCTGATGCCACAGGATAGATGCCTCCTTAGCCTGGTTAGTGTCATGCAAAGTTACCAACTATACCTTCTTTCCTTTACCAGAGGAAATCTTACCAACTCCAACTCCAACCAACTCCAGCCTGTTCAGGTTTTTCAGATACCGTGTGCTGGCAGTCAGTGGCAGGGGATTACTTACAACAAAGACAGAAAAAAAGACTCAAGTATTTTGAGAAATTCAAGCCCAGACTCAAGTGCTACAACACCGCTGCTTAGTGCCAGGGACCCAGAGTCTGACCGGGATGCCAGTTTAAATCTGAAACAGAGCTGATTTTTCAACGCAGCTCCATATTTAGAGGCATTACATACACACACATTACATACTGAAGCTGGGCCACATTTCTGTGTAAAAAGGACCTTCAAAAAATAAGGCTAGAGCAGAAACAATAGCCTCAGCTAAAATGTTACACAATACTCATGCACATGCATACACAGATGTGCATACAAGCACCCACAAACACACCTACGTGTGCACATGCAAAACACACACACACAAACACACACACAGACTAATTGTCAAGGTTTGTACATGTAAAACAGTAGGCATGCAGTGTTAGGTAAAGGCAAATATCTCTGTGGTGAGTGGAGGGTGTGGCTTCGGAAGTCGCTTTGGATAAAATGACTGTAATGTAATGTAAATGTAACGGCTTGTGATGAGTGATCAGAAACAGGATAGTCTTAAGAGCACCAGCTGCTGAGGGATATCCTCCCAGCCATCAGTTAGGCCGGAGGAAAGCTTCATGCCACAGCTGTGATTGGCTGGACGCCATTGGACAGTATTCTTCAGTATTCGTCAAATTAGTGTGTGCCCAGATAGTAGTAGTGTTTGCCAACTGGCCTCTGGCCCTTATTGAGAATGAATCCTGCCTGAACATTTTTTCCTGTGCTTCCCTTAAAATGTCTCCCTCTCTGCTTTCCAACTATCTGAATGTTTTTTTTAAAAGCTAAAGGACAGTGATTGCCTGCTCTCCATTACAAAATAAAACGTTGTTAGGTGGAGAAGCATACCTTCTGTCATCAGGCTACCACCTCCAACGATAAGATGAATCATGTGTTAAAAGAAACAAGTTTATCCTGTAAATTGGACGTTATGAAATGTAATATAAACAACTAACTGCACTTCATCTTCTGTCCTTGCTTTCTTCTTCTCTCTCCCGCTCTCACTTCATGGTTTGACGAAGGTATCATATGGTCGGATCTAAGGTTTGGCAAGAGCAAAAACAACTTCCTTTCACTGGGACTTTTGGAAATTTCTTGGGATTAGTTTAAAACCGCACTACATAAACGTTAGATATTTATTCCCATTAAAAGATTGTGGGAGATTGATCAGTAATCTCAGTTTGATCTCAAGTGATCTCAGTTTGGGGAATCTGAAGAGGCCTTCCCTTAAGAAATTGGCACAATATTCACCAATAATCTCAGGGATGTCAACACAGATGAGACTAGTTTTACTTGAGGTCATTTTTACCGGGGCTGGAATTTTTACTGCCATGGCGAGCGCGTCGTCGGAAAAGATTATTGACACTGCAGATTCGGGCAGGACTAAAATTACAGACATGCTCCAGTAACAATTACATTACCCCACCTCCCCCTGTAAAACCAATCCTGTTTGAATGGGGCTTTAGACAGGACACATGGCAGCGGGGATGAAACATGCTCAGACAAAAAGGTAATGAGGGCCAACAAGGCTTGGTCAGCTTTCAAGAGGAGCATTACATAGGAGCTTTATGCTGTTATACTGTGTATGAACACAGCCCTAACCCTAACCCTATACTACACACTGTGTAGGCAACATATCTGCGATTGTTATAATAGTCATTGAATTGTTGAAGGTACCCACACAAATTACTGAAATGTCTCAAATACAATGTTCCCCCATACTGGCTTCAAAGTTGATAGGTAGTGGTAAAGGTGTTAATTGCTGCAAAGACTAGAAGACGTGTTATAAATGTGTCATAAAAAACGTACTTCCCTGTTCTGCCGATCCTTTCTGCACATCCGTCAGTTCGGCACTAGGATCCAGGGCAGCAGGAGTCCCCTGAGATCCCCCTGACCTAGAGGTCTGCATGGGTGTGAAATTTAAGCCTGACCCCGCCTGTATTTGCCGACTTTAAGGCCCTGCCAGAACCAGCCCGACAGGTCTTCCCAAATTTGAGACCCGAACCTGATCTGAACCGGACATTTGCGCTACATTCTGCAGCATAATTGTATTTTGTCTCTCTCCCTCCTACTTCAAGTGGCTTCGCTTACATAAGCTACACAAAGACTATCACCAATGAATACACACATCTGTACATCAGTGTATCATCAGCATGAAGCCAAGCCCGAGTCACATCCATAAAAAGATGCCCGACCTAACCTGACATTTTTTTGTCGGGCCCCGTCAGGCCTGGACTGGGCTGCAGACCCCTACCCTGACCTACTGCACAGCTGAACAACGCACCTCAGTAGGCCTATTCAGGGAGAGTGTGTCTGGAGGCTCCCTCATCATCTGTTGAGCAAATACAAATGAAGCTAACACCCCCTCCACACACACAGAGCAGCTACTTATTCACTGTCCTCTCTTTTATCATGGATATTATATACGTACATCAATCCTATCTAGGTAAACCAACTCATTTTTAAAAGGTATCAAATGTCATCAGCGTTATAAACTATACTTTTCACAGGTAAGGGTTTTTCTACCGAGGGCATCCTGGCGCAGGCTGGCCCCGCCTTTCTGGGTGACGTCAGACTCTGACCTTAGCCGTAGCAGGGTCGCAGGCAGTGGGTCAGCCCCTTGGCAGGTCATTCACTTCAGATTACCGCTAACGGAACGTGACAGTGCTCAGAGGCTTTGTGCTCTCTGGGGCAAGGGATTAATTAGCCACTGCTATAACTACCTACCTAGACCAGAGGCCTGCCACCAGATAGCACTGTGCCCATGGGTGCAATATCTGCAAGCATCTGCCCTGCTGAAGTGTCCTTGAGCCAGACGCTGCATCCCTACTAGCTCCAGAGGCTGATCTGAAGCTGGTCCTGCACTCTGACCTCCCTGGAGGAATAGGAACAGGAAAGCCATATTTCATCTTCGTGGGATTCCCTCATTTCTCTTTTTTTTTCTTATTTGTACTCTGATAATTGTGATGGATCAAGAAACGGATCAGACAGGACAGCTGAGGCAAATTCAAATCTGCATCACGGCCTACCCATCTACCCATTACCCATGTCCCCGTTATAGACTTATTGGCTGACCACACGGTGCTGGAAGCTCCACGTGTTGACTTCTCCTTTCCAGGCCACAGTCACAGACCCTCTCTCCTGGCTGCATTTCAAACCTCTTGTAATGCTAAAACTGATCCAATTACTGTTGTTCTGTGCAGCAGTGCTTGTTTTTCCTAAACACGACACCATCCATTGTGCACCGTGACAAATTTAGCTTGAGCAAATCAAAATAAGTGGCTGCTCGGGGCGCCAAAACGTGCGAGTCAGAGTTCCTGTAGACACGCCAAATCAGTAAACAAAGTGTACCTGCCTCCAGCTAGCTTAAGTAAAAGTGGTTATGTACTCTTACACACAGCGGGAACAATACTTTTCACATCTAGAGCATTCATAATTTAGTGCAACTATATAAATCCCCATAAAGTGAGTAATGAGCTACTTGTAACTGTGTATTATAGGTAACTGGATAATAATTGGATTTTTACAAGTCGAGATTGGTCATGGAGTCATGGATGACTGCATCTTGGGGTCCGTTCACTGCTGCGTCTGTGGTACAAATGTGCTGTGAAGTAAGCCCTATGACCTCAACGCTGGTTTGCAAGGGAACGTAGCAGATGTACACAGCAGGAAAGAGGAAGCGACATTACATTACATTACATTACAGTCATTTAGCAGACGCTTTTATCCAAAGCGACTTACAATAAGTGCATTCAACATAGGTAGGTAGAGAACTACTAGTCACCAGAAATCGTAAGTGCATTTCCTTCCTAAACAAGCAACTAAGAGCATAACTAGTGTTAAGGTAAGAGTGCAATAAGTTAGCTACCTACTTTTTCTTAAACAAATGAGACAAATAAGAAAATCAAATAAACAAGAGCTAAGACAAATAAGTGTATCAAGAGCCAAGAGTGAACAAGAGCCAATAAACAAGAGCTCAGACACATAATTGACGACAAATAGGCAAGGCTAAGAGGAAGGGTATAGAGGGCATAGAAAGCGCATTACTTCTGAGAACCCTCTTGATTGAAAATCTATATTTTCAATAAATATTGTGGCCTCCTCGCTGGTGGAGTTTTACTAGTGCTTTTCTGAGTCCAGGTTTCATTAAGTGCATGTGCAGATTTTTAGGGTCACTGCAACTTAAAGCAAAGCCTCAGATTTCAGCCACCAACCACGAGAATACCCCATAAGTGGCTGACAGGCTGTAGTACAGGTACTATAAATACTATACTAGACTATATAGACTATATATACTACTGTAACTATCATAACCTGCAAATGTGTTGCTTATTTCACTGCAGAGTAAATTGTACGCTCACAAAAATGGTCTGCCTGGAAAAGTGAACAGAAACGGTCTTAAAAACATGGTGATGAATGAAAATGGAGAGAGATGGAAAGCATAACACAGTGAGTGAGTTAAAGGCAGGCATAAATATGTTGGCTAGGGGTGCGGAAGGAAAAATGAATGAGACGAAAAAGGAAGCATAAGAACGAAAGAAAGTAATAATAGTAATATATTCCACACATTTGAGATGATGCAAAAAGACTAAAAAACACACACACACACACACACACAACCACAAGACGATGTGAAGTGAACACATAACACTATGACTGATGCAAACTGGTGTTACATCATCAATACATCAATCCATCAATTTTAAGATACTTTCTGCATATGGGCCCTGGGCACCTCTGGTAGGGCACTATAAGAGGGGTGGTGTTGCCCTTACAGAGAGGCCAAATGAGGACGAGCCACTCTGTGTGTGTGTCGGTTTGCATGTGTGTGTGTGTGTGTGTGTGTGTGTGTGTGTAAGCAGTAAAAAAAAAAAAAAAAAAAAAAAAAAACTGAAAAGGGCACAAGCTGTGGCCTAACGCCACATCTAGTGAGCCACTACAGACAGAGGGGGATCAGCTAGTGAATGAAGTCAGTTAAATCTCAACCCAATCCGTACGCCTTTTCAATTACACCCATATGAAAACATTCTCGTGGAACGGGCTCGATCCAGATCACACAGAAACGGTGAAAGAAAACTACACAGATGCAGTTGGATATACTGCAGTTAGGGCAGGAGTACCAATTGGACAAGTATGATACTCTATAGTGCAATCTCGCAATATCGCTTTGTGTGTTGTGCACACACAGCAGTCATAGAGAGTGACAGAGATCTGTCACACCTATAAACAGTCAGAGCCATCAAATTAACACATCCATGCACACACACACACAGAGAACCATTGAGAAAAGTATGTATATATACACACCCTGAGAGCCAAATCTCCTTAAGCCTGTAATTTCCTGACCGCACGTGCTGAAACAGAGGCAGGACTCATGAGATTACATCTTGACTGAGTTAGAGTCTGTCTTATTCCTGTGTGTGCTGGCCTTCTCAAACATCAACAAGAGCAGCCCGAATCTCTGCCAGTGATGATGAAAACGATGTGTCGTTGTGTGTGCGTGTGCGTGTGCGTGTGTGTGTGCGTGTGCATGTGCGTGTGCGTGTGTTCATTCGTTGCATGTGTCTCTGTATGCGACAAACAGACAATTTCACGGTACAAAATTGACTTCAAGTCGCTTCGCCAGTCATAGGAGCACCGTGTGAAAGAAATTACCCCTTCAATAGCAGAATGTTTTGGAAAAGTGGTAAACCTGTGCTCCGCTCCAGAGGTATGTGGAAAATGGTACATCCCAGGTGGTTGGATGTGAATGTGCCCTACAGTCGAAAATATTCCCTCACAGAGATTTGGTGGTTTGTGCACAGTGTGCTCCTGCATAAATCATAGGTTAATACGTCTCTGATGGGGTTCGTTTGGGGCTCGAACAAGACGCCTGCTTTCTGACATATGCTGGGTTTGGACTTGTGAAGTGTTTGCACTTGTTGGAAACGACACGGCCAGATGTAAAACGAGATACCGAGACCATTAATGAGCGATAAACATTGTGCAAGATGAACAGACACTAAGTTTATGAACCTTAAAGAGGCGTTAGAGGCCAAGGGGAAGTGAAAGACAGAAAGACAGAAAGAAAGACAGAAAGACAGAAAGACAGAAAGACAGAAAGAAAGACAGAAAGAAAGAAAGACAGAAAGACAGACAGACAGACAGACAGACAGACAGACAGACAGACAGACAGAAAGACAGAAAGAAAGAAAGGGAACAAGGGTGAAAGGGTGAAAAAGAGAAGTTAATGCACACACACAGTCACCAACATATGATACACCACCCCCCACTACCACCCGAACTCCCACACACACACACACACACATACACAAATACACATACACACAAGTACAGGGACACACACACAGATACAGGCAGTAGTCAAGCCTAGTTATTAGATAGCTCTGTTGTAAGACCATTTTATAAGGTCTCCAAATGTTACCAGGACTTGCCAACTTGACGATCAAAACCTTGTGGAAACATGCTGCCCTTATGAGCAGGATATTGAAAGCTCATGAAGCCCTTATTAACCCGTTTAGTTTTCATAATATCATGTACCCCTCTTGCACTGCATGTGGCTATATATTCTCTAGGCCATACACTATGTTGAGATGGTGTGTATGGTATATCTATGTGGCAGAATTAATCTGAATGTGAATAAGTGCTTTCTGCTTCCTTCCTCTCTCTCACTAAGATCTTGGCCCGGCTCTTGATGCAACAGATGTCTTCTACTATCTCATTTTTGTCTCCTTACATTCAACCCCCCTACCCCCTTCTCTCTCTGATTTCATAACCAGCTGATGATATTTCTTCTACATGCCTAATTCCCCCCACCAACCTGGATACCTGCCTGGTTTCAGCAACTTTCATGGTTCTCCATCGTTTCTTTCCACTACAGTCAGAGATATTATTTCAAGCACCCTATAGGTTATACGTTATTTCATGAACATTAAATGATTCTGACAGGAAAAACCTCTAAACGTGATGATTTCTCTGGTGTGACTCTGCATCAACCGAGGCAATAATGAGTGTATAGACTGCTGGTTTCATAACTGGGTCTTTTTTTTTACCCATGATTTGACTTGCCATCGTTTGCCTTATATTAACTTTTCATGCCAGCAATTCCAAAATATAGTCCAAACTCTGAAATACCAAGCATTTAAACAGCCATATAACTCTACAAGACTCACTTTCCAGATGGGGAAAGTCACATTAACCACATCACCTTGCACCATGTCTGCATTAACAGAGCCAAGAGTCCCTAATGCTGTACTGAGGGCTGGTCTAAGTTTATTAAGTATATTTGTTCAGCCCACAATCTGCAGCCCGCCCAACCTCCCAGGTTGCCCTGATGTGGTTGTTGGGACTACAGGCCAGCAGTCATGACATGTCTGATTATAGGAAGGCCGCGGTGCCTCCTTCACATACCGTTTGCCACATTCTAAATACGCCAAGCCAAATCGGTGTCAGGACCAAACAGATGTGAGTGTGTGTGTGTGCATGCAAGGGAGGAAGTGTAGCAGTGTACAGTCAGGCAGGTGAATCTGCCCAAATCATTTACAGTACATCTTTCTTTCTATCCTACTTCCACAGGGCTACACACAGCAGTAGTGGCTAGTGTGAATATGATGCACATTTGCCACATCATCTGTATTGCTGTAAATTCTTCACAAATTCACATGTGCTTCTCCGGTTTTGGCACATCGTTATATTGCTCATCATCTTTATCCGCAATCTTGTTCTTTCGGTCACTACCCAAAGCTCATAGCCATAGGTGAGAGTATTTAAGTAAGTAATTGAAACTGTAACACATTGCACACATTCACACACGGGTGAATGTACACACACACACACACACACACACACACACACAGTTGGGTGCCTCTTCTCCTTTGGCTCTGAGCAGGCTTCAGTACAGATTTATGCCTCAGATTATGAGGGGAAATGAGAGAGATGTATTCCTCAGAATCACCACGACAGAGTCATCCAAGAACTGCCTCCATGCACACATATACACACACACACACACCCGCACCCGCACACGCACACGCACACGCACCCGCACACGCACACACGCACACACGCACTCCTTTCCCCTCACTGTTTTGGACTCTAGTGGGTCCTTGGAGCAGGTTCGGAGAGGACAATCCAGTTGGCCCTGTCCCCCTACCTCATGGAAAATAACAGAATAACAGACAGGAAGTCTAATAATGACACTGGAAGGACAGAGCGAGGGGTTTTCTGCCTTTGTAAATGGTAGAAGATAACGCATTCCATCCCATGCTGAAACCTGCGTGTCATTCCCACAGCAACAGCAGCTCAAACATACAGAGCATTTTTTTATTGCTGGTCTGAAATGATCTGGTGTTGTTTGTGCAGCTGTCTCTGTCATTTACAAATACTAGCATGCATGAAGCATTTCTTATCAAATGAGTTCAACAGAATTTCACATAGGAAATGCTTCTGTGATGTAACAACATAATACACATGACTAACACTGGATTGACATATTGCAATATGGACTGAATAAGCAACATTGTGCCTTGACATGCATTGGCAGGATATTTTGGTAGATTGGGGCCTTGGGAGGAATTGCATCGCAGACTGAGCCACACAAACTGAAGACTTTCTGAAGATGTTACCATCTCTTGATAAGGGGCAGTGACAGAGCAGGTGAGTTGGGATGGCGAGCGAGCAGGTGAGTCAGAGCCATCGATAGTATGACAGCGCCATCTAGTGGGCAATCCGGACAGAGAGGGGCGTGGACAAGACGCAATATCATAAAGCATCCTCTGCCAGACAAACTGCGTAGATGTAGACAACATCGGTAACGCAGCACCGTTATTAAATGCTGTGGAGCGTTAAGAGTGTAAGACGACGTGGAAACAGATTGGTGTCCAGACACAGCCCATAATAAACCTTCTTTTCAAACAGGCAACGGGGCTGAACGGTGAAAAGTAAGCGATCTATCTATTACACAAAGTGACCAGCTGCCCATGTCTGGCGCGCACACACACGCGCGCGCGCGCGAGACAGAGTGCAATTCCCGCATGCGCAAGGCCGTATGGCTTCTCGGTGTCCAGGAGCTTGCAAGAGGAAGATGCGCCTGAGCGGCCGGCACGGACCACATGCATGAAATCTTTGTGATATATCTGAATTTGCCTTGTTTAGTTTCTTGCCAAATTTCTATTTCATGTCGAAGTGCGACCGGTGCGGTGTAGAAACTGATCGGCTATAACGGCAGAATACGAGGCAGTGGCTGAAAGGAGTCGGGCATCACATTGCACCGGATGTCATTACACGCTCTTGTCTATCGAGGAGGTAAGTAGCCACCGCTTTTTCATCTCATTTGTGATAAACCACCTGAATTCGTTTTTCAAAATGCTAAACGCATTTTTTACTAACTTACTTACACGCCTGGTAGTTACCGCCCAGTTAAGAGCCATGATTAAGGGCTTTAGTTGGGCTACTTGGAATAAATGCTGACCTTTTGTCCTTTGTGCAATTATTTCTCAGTAATTTGGGAAAGACATTTTCATTATATATTGGTTGCTGAGTTTGATGTCAGCTAGCCTAGTCCTACTCTATAACACCTGGGGAGAAATACCATATATCATCTCGTGTGCATCGTCCCTTTACTCCCTTGAACCACAGCTAAATCAGGGGGTAAAAACGCATACATCCAGATTAAATGAAAAATTGAATTCTATTTTATTCGGGTGTGAGAAAGAATTGCTTTATAATAAATTGGGTCATCAGCAAGGTATATTGGATTATGAGTGGGGTCTAAACGCACACGATTGTAATATTATAACACTGTGCAAGTTGTATTCTCCCTTTTCCTTAAATGATGCCCCGAGGGGGACATATGTGAGCACATGCAACCAGATAACCATCAAATAGGCTTGTTATCACTTTAGATGCTTTTGCGAATGTGGGTCGCTCGGCATTTGTACTTACATCTAAGCTCGTAGATCAATTGAATTTAAGCCTCTTGACCGGCCCGAGCGAAACCTGCTGACACATGCGCTCCGGGTCTTTGTGTTCGCACATAGCCGTTTTCTGTCGCGGGCTACTGAAAACAAAACTAAATCCCGTTGTCACTCAGTTGGGTATGTTATTTCAAAAATTGTTTCTGCCCTCTCGAAATAGTTGGCCCTCAAACCCACGTGCAAGAGTTTCAATATTGCATTGCAACACTATCTCCTCTCAGGAGTTGTCTGTCTTTCTGCAGAGACGTAGTGGCAGTCGGTAGTTACTGTATACAGAGCAATTATTTATTTAGGTGTCAACTGATCGGATGCATCTGATCAATAATAGATTGATAGATGGAGACCTGCTCTAACGTGGATAAGCTGTTTATAACGCTACACAATTAGACTCTCTAATGCGTTAGCCAAGGCACTTCAAGCTGCAGGTTTGTATAGATCTGTCTAGCTATCTCCAGTTTTCCTTTTTATTTGACATACTTGTGCATGTGTGTGCAAGCATATATGTCTCATTTAGGTTATGTATTTATGGCTACACTCCAAGTAAGTCCAGCGCACAGACTGTAATTACAGAGGACAGAGACAGGAACAGCAACGAGACAAAAGGGGGAATTATATGACCCAATATCCTCCATCTTATCTCCTACAATGATGTTAAACTGCTGTGACCGACCAGTAGTCACAAGGATCAATAGAAAGTGCATTAGCAAGATAACGTTACCATACTGTTTCAAATGAGGCAAGAAAGCGGGGCGTAATGTTCTCTTTTAGGATGTTTACAGCATCATGGAAAAAGGCTGTAATGCCTGTGCGTTCATTAGAAGCTGAAACATCTTCTGCGGTAGTATCTGATAAGGAGCAGCATAAAGCAAATCTCTGCAGGTTGCTTCTACAATAATAATCCAAACAGCTGTAACATATGTCAGTTTCAGCATATCATGGTGATTTAAGAGCCCAGCTTCCTGTGATGGCAGTTTCATGGGATGCATTAGCCAGACGTCAGGGGCGTCTAATGATGGGCCGATCAGGCAGAAGGACTAATCACATTACTACCAATGGTTCAGATGTGCAAGATAATTTCCTAGAAAATACCACATAAGAGCACAGAATGATTACATGCTACACTGATACTCAATGTTTGGTCCCTGTAATTTAGTGTTTGGGAGGTTCTTGGCTGAGTTTGATGTCATCTCTCTCTCTCTCTCTCTCTCTCTCTCTCTCTCTCTCTCTCCTCTGTCTCTCTACAGTATAATCAAGACCAAAGGCAGCGCCATGGAGGTTGTTACTCATTTTGTGAACGACACTGTAGAATTCTACAAATGGAGCCTTACTATAGCAGGTAAGCCAGGACCTTATGGTAACCTGCTGGTTAGCAAATGCTATCCCATCACCATTGTGTGTGTGTGTGTGTGTGTGTCAGTGTGTAACTATAGAAAGTAACCTCAATATGGATTGTATGTGTGTTTGTTTCTGCCTATCTGTGTCTCGATATCTTTCTCTCAATACTCGACTCATAACCTTTTTCCCCCACTAACATTAACCCTCTGTCCTCCAGACAAGCGGGTAGAGAACTGGCCGATGATGTCATCTCCCTTGCCGACTCTGGCCATCAGCTGCCTGTACCTGCTCTTTCTGTGGGCAGGGCCTTTATACATGCAGGACCGCCAGCCCTTTACGCTCAGGAAGACCCTCATAGTCTACAACTTCAGCATGGTTGTCCTCAACTTCTACATCGCCAAAGAGGTAGGTGCCACAGCAGATTCAGCCTTGGAAGGGTACATAGATGGTCGGATGCCGCTAGATGCACGTATATGCATGCTCACACAGATAGTTTTCATCTGTCAGAAGGCAGAATGAATGACTGGGCAACCAGAAACAGTGTGTTTGTTATGATACAACCACAACATCTGAGAAATAATATGCTATAGGGGCTGCTGCAAAACGAATGGCAGAATACAGCAGGTGCAGAATAGCATAATGGAAGACTTCTACGATGGAAATCACTGCAGCTTCCTGAAAAGTCCCATAGCTCAACATTTGTATTATAAGTCACTGGTTTGACAGAGACTGGCCTCAAAATTGAGAGTTGCTATTAGCAGAACATGAATCCATGAATCTCAATGGTTTAATCTTGTTCACTCCTTCTCAGAAAACTAAATGCATGAGTGTAGCAACCTATCTATGTTTGCACTCTCATCCAAAAAAAGAGTACATGATCAGCTTTACTTTTATTCAGTGCAATGTTGTTGCTTTGATCCATTCGGACTGAAGAAATCTGGAAAATTCCCCTCCTGACTGTGTTGTTTCCTTCTCCTCATCAGCTCCTACTGGGCTCCAGAGCATCTGGGTACAGCTACCTCTGTCAGCCCGTCAACTACTCTAATGATGTCAATGAAGTCAGGGTGAGCTGCCTCCAACACACAACACACAGAAGTATCTGGTTTCCTCAGTGCACAGCAAGTACAGATTCGAATGGCGTTAGTTCATCAAACAAGATATCAACCATCACTGATGGGATTTGGACCAGTGGGGCTTTCTAGATCCCTGCATTGTCAAAGCTTTGAGGACCACCAGGAGGAATGGTGTTAATCCTATTGTTGAGGTTAAGAAGATCACTATTTTTATATGTGAGGACATGT
The DNA here is from genome assembly GCA_034670405.1 of Hoplostethus atlanticus. NCBI lineage: Eukaryota > Metazoa > Chordata > Actinopteri > Trachichthyiformes > Trachichthyidae > Hoplostethus > Hoplostethus atlanticus. The sequence goes on from JAXDDX010000033.1 coordinate 767,740, forward strand.
GGTTTTATGGTGGTTAGAGAAAGAGAGAAAGGGAGAGAGAGAGGACTGAGAATTAGAAGTTATTCGATCTAGACATTTTCGGACAAAGAGGGTGTGGCTGTAAACTCAGAGAAGCCTTCAACCCCACCCTTATCCCCACCTACTGGCTTTGCTTCCATGATGGCATTACTAAGGGATAAGAGATGCTGCAGCACCATGGCTTAGAGAAGTAGTGGGTGTGTGCACGTGTGTGTGCGTGCTTGTGCCTGTGCATGTGTGTGTATCCGTGTGTGTGTGTGTCAGACAGGGAGAAATAAAGAAGGATTCAAGTGGATAACACACAGAGTGATTTGTTTAGCCAGCATAGCACGTGCTGTGCTGGAAAAGTGGGATATCTTCCAACGAATCTTAGTGCTGCTGTACTTAAAACTACATGGTTCCCAAAGCCAAGGTGTCTTGTCACATCTGTACATATGATAACTAATAAAAGATGGTTTGCAGGCAAGGCGATTAACACAATTTTACATCAACATTGTTCTTATTAATCTAATCTAAGTCTTCCAATGACTCGGTATCGTATGGCTTGGATTTAACTTGATGCACCAAGCTTGAAGGTTACTTTCCCTTGAAACCTGGTGACCAGATTGCAATGAACCTGAATGTGTAGCTTTGTGTCGTAGTCTCTTCAGTTCTGTTCAGTTAGACCTCGTTCACAAATGTCAAAGTCTGGGAAAGAAGCAAGTGCTGGATAGGTGTGTTCTGCTGTGTCCGCACACGTATATGTGTGTTTGTGAACTCCTCAACTGTTGCTGCACACAAAGCACAACTGGGCAGCCACAGCCACAACCTCTCACCTATCAAAGATGTTCTTACACCACGTGGCAGTGTTAATAGTGATAACTCACTCTGTGTCCCCGTTTTGTGTTTTCAGATAGCATCTGCCCTTTGGTGGTACTACATTTCTAAGGGAGTGGAATTCCTGGATACTGTCTTCTTCATCCTGAGGAAGAAGTTCACCCAGGTCAGCTTCCTCCACGTCTACCACCACTGCACCATGTTCATCCTCTGGTGGATTGGCATCAAATGGGTCCCCGGTGGACAGTGTGAGTAAACAGTTTGGGGAAGAGGAGTTTGGAAGTGGGATTGTGTGTGTGTGTGTGTGTGTGTGTGTGTGTGTGTGTGTGTGTGTGTGTGTATGTGTGTGTGTTTTTGTGTGTGTGTGTGTGTGTGGTTGTTGCCTTTGTGTGGATGTCTGTGGATGTTGGCCGTTTACAACAGAGGTTGTGTTGGGACGGTGATATATCTTGACGGGATGTATAGATTCAGTGGTCAGCTGTGGTCTCACTCAGATTTAACCCTTTTAACCTTTTCACAGCCTTTTTTGGTGCGACCATCAACTCTTCCATCCACGTCCTCATGTATGGGTACTATGGCCTGGCAGCCTTGGGACCCCAGATGCAGAAGTACCTCTGGTGGAAGAAATACCTCACCATCATTCAGATGGTGGGAATCTCTTTATATTCTTGTAAAATTGTTCTATATAGTTGCATTGATGTGTGTTGGCTGCCACGCCCCAGCTGCGAGCATGTCAATTTGAAAAAACAAATGGTGCAGATGTTACAGTTAGCAAATGTACAGAAATTGTCCTTGTATTTGGTGTCGGGCAAAAAGACCAGCATTATGTTCAGAAACCGATAATAAAAATAAGACTAAAAATCAAAGTTAACTCTCTATATTGATTATTGTATAGTCTACAAGGTTATGAGATCCTCTTAGAAATCCTTTCAGATTGTTCTCTGCTTTAAACTAAACATGTTTTGTGTGTCCGACAGATCCAGTTCCATGTGACCATCGGCCACGCTGGCCACTCACTCTACACAGGCTGTCCTTTCCCCGCCTGGATGCAGTGGGCTCTGATTGGCTACGCCGTCACCTTCATCATCCTGTTCGCCAACTTCTACTACCACGCTTACCGACGCAAGCCAGCGTACAGCCAGAGGGGAGGCAAGCCCATCACCAATGGCGTCTCTACGGCAACCAACGGCCATAGCAAAGTGGAGGAAGTGGAAGATAATGGAAAGAGGCAAAAGAAGGGAAGAGCGAAAAGGGAATAAGGAAGGAAGAGGACTTGCCTCTCGATAAACAACACAAGGACAGTTGTGTTGAGGGCCGAGGAAGGAGGGAGCGGTGGGAAGAGTCAAAGAGTTCAAATGAGTTCAGATGAGTCTCTACCATCCCTGCAAATAACGTAGGAAGGATGTGATTTGTGACCAGCTTGAAAAGTGAAAGGGTAGCAGTGTATATTTGTTGTTGTGTCTGTGATGGGGTTTGGGTAGGGAGGGGCATGGGACAGGGGTGTTGGTTGTCTCCATATCAGTTCTTTTTTACAGCAAGAAAACTACAATGCTGATCACGCATGCTCTGTGCTGTTCTGTCCAAATGGTGCTTTGGGGGATGTCAGGAACCCAAATCACCATAGCTCAGCATCCACTACCTTATCAACCAAAATTCACCTCCATCTTTTGTACTCTGGACTAGAATATTGTTTTAACTAAGAGCTTATATAGTCATTGCAATGATCACTTATTTTCTAGTGCTCTAAAAGAGTTTTTATGAATTGAACTATTAACAGCAAAAGAAGATGCAGACATTTATACCAAAGATGGTTTATTTTTTGGGGGGAAATTCTCGTTGACCATTGTTGAGAGTTGAACATGGTTTTGGGCAAATAAAAAGTTACTGCCATTGACTGTGTTTGACTCCCCAGTATACAAAGGCTCATAAACAGTAACGAACATCCACCCACCAAAATGTATCATGCACTTTCCATCTTTTGCTGCCTCAAACTGACTTAACTGTGCTGCAGTTCAGGAATGACATCATTTTGTTTTGTTTGTGTTCACGGTGAATTAAAAACTACATCATATGGTTTAAAACGTGTTGGGGGCGGGCAATAGATTTTTTTTTTTAGTATGTAAGCAAATTTGTGGGTATCTTTGTCACAATATATATTTTTGTGGGTCCTCATGATTTATTTCTTTTTGCTGTGCAATGTAGCTGAGGTGCAGGAGTCAGAGAGTTCAGCTCTATATTGTCTCACTGCCACGTAGGATTGAAGGGAAAACTGATCCTGAAAAGCTTTTGTAAGAAAACAAACAGTATTTTGTTGTTTTATTATTTAAAATGAAACCCACACAGCTTCTGGCTGCAGATGTAATGGAAATAAAGAGAATGCCAGCACCCCAAATTGTGTGTGTGTGTGTTTCTGTGTGTGTGTGAGTGCATAGGCCTGAGCACACAGTCACACAGCACTGCATGCATTTGCAAAAATCATGGTCAACCAATCGCAATGTTGCGCTCTACATATGGGATCAAGATGTCACCCATCAAGTGCTAGATCTCCAACTGCGCTTGCCACATCAACTCGGTGGCCATGCAGAGCTGAAGCCTTCCCCACCCCCATCTTCCCAGTTCCTTCTCTCTAATCATTCTCCTACTTCCTCTATAGCTGTATTCTCCTCTCCCTTCTATTCCTGGATCCATGGCATGGAGAAGGCTCCTGCTATAAGTGTGTGAGAGAGAGAGAGGGAGAAGTAGCCTATGCCTTTGGCCTGTCCAGACAGATCTGCCTTAATCTTGGGGGGTAAATTGGCTTTAGCTGCAAAAGAGCTTATTTCCACGTCACTCCGCTGGTTAGCCCAGGAAATCAGGTCACTGGAAGAGGAGCCTTCACTAATCTCCCATCAGGTTGCTACTGTAACCCTCAAACTCTATAGATAACTTCAAAATCTGGCCAAGATATACAGTATGAATGTATTTAGATATACATTTTAGGACATTTATATACACATATAGGACTGTGAATACAAATCTTGAGGCCTCATGCTTGGGTTTCTGTTAAAAGACACACATTGATAAAGGACACACAAAGATCTGCACTTTCTGGCACCATATGTTAGCATACAGAGAGGATTTTCAGTGATATCAGGACTTTTAATTTGATATCCAGCCTCCTTTCAGGATCTAATGCCTCCCTCTGGTCAACATCCTTTTTTCCATACACTCTCCATCCATTTCTCTGTTAACACTGAAACGAACATGTCCTATCAACTGTTGCTCCTTCACCACACTTTCGACTCACTAATGGCATCCATTAAATTATTCATCCACTACCCGTTTCCTGCTTTCCTGCTTTCCCAGCATCTCATCGTACATCCATTCAGTATCTCTTGACATCTCACAACATCTCTTCCATGTCTGATAAATACCTCGTTTTCATCTGTTTTTAAGAGATTTGACTTTTGCAAACACACTTACACACTTTTCCCTCACAGCTCCTTCCTTTTCCTCACCAACTCTCACACACTTTTTCCACTCCTTCCTTCCTCCATCCTACCCACACTACTTTGCACTCCTCCATCGTGTCCCGGAACACCACCCTCTCTCTGCTTGCAACCATGGAAACAGGGTGGAGGAAAGGACGTAGGTAGGACTAAGGATGTAGGTGAGAGTGTAAGAGAGAGAGAGGGGGGGATGAGATGAGTGTGTGGGGCTGTATTCGTCCTCCTTGGGGACACAGAGGGATCTATGTCAGGGACTAAGAGGATTGTAGGATGCCAGGGCTTTTCTATCAGAGGCACTTAGCACAGGTCACTATAACCTGCCACCTTGCCAACGCAGCTGAGAACGTGCACACACACACACAAATGCACACAGATACCATGTGTGCATCAGTTTAAGTATACTAGCACGGTATACTATAGTATACTATGGCATTATATAGTACACTCCTCACAATTTGCCAGGAAACCTATTAAATTATGAATGAAACTGCAAATTTCCAATCAATCACACACACACACACTTATGCTACCTTTGATTATGTGGCACAAATCCAAAACATATGGGAATAGCTCGGGTGACTCCGTGACCCGCCCATTCATCTGCGGGGCAGTCTGCTGGAGAGAAGGGGGGTTAGTTTGCAGGGGTTAAGCCCGGGAGACAGAGCAGAGGCCGTCACTCACTCATCGCATTAGCAATTATATGACTAAGGAGCTCACTCTAGTCTGGCAGAGTCGAAACAGTCAGCGTTTTACTGGCTTTCCCTCTGTATGATGCAGATGGTTGCTCTAGAGGCCCGTATTGGGGTTTATGTGTGGATGGCGCCCTCTTGTGGCCGCGGGATTTATTACATGTGTTGGTCCAGCCTGGGTAGGTAGTGGAGGGGTCAAATGACGAGTGCCTGCCAGATGTGTAGGCAAGAGAAGGTAGGCACATACTGAAAGTGTTTTCATGTTAGACTCAACAAGCCAGAAACAACAACTGAAATGTTACATCTCTTTGTGTAAAGACATGAGTGTGATCATGACTATAAACTGTGTAGACTACCTGGGAGGTGCATTCATTAAAACAAACGAGCATCTACTCATAATCAAAGTTAATCCAAGCTAACGTGTAATAGGCTGCAGTAGCCAATCAGAGATAGACTCAAAGAGTAGCCCACTGCTAAAATGACAGGCAGAGAGGGAGGGAGAGAGGGGGAGAGGGGGAGAGGGGGAGACTGAAAAGTGAGTGTTTACTTGCTTCCTGGTTTGACGCACATCCTCGCGTCATTGCTTTTCTGTGTGTCTGGCCCCTGCAGTGCCTGGTGGTGCCCTGTGTCAGCGGCTCTCCATGGTGCTCTGCGGTAAGGATCAAGACATGATATGGAGTAGGTCTGCAAAACTGCATTTGTTTGGACTGTTTAGAACAAAAATGTGCAGGAATGAAAATCAGCTTTGGTCTGTAACTTAAATCATTTTCGGCATTCATAGTATTGAATTACATTGATTTGAATTCTGAGTTTTCTGTATTTCTGTGTTTAATTTAATGCCCGCTGTCTTTGGAGGTTTTTGTTGATGTTGCTGTTTTTGTTTTGTTGTTGTTTTTTTGGTCCAATATAGGGGTCCTATAGACAGAAGAGGCCAAATGCTAAATGCCAAGTAAGCCTGTGGGCCTTTAACAGATGAGCGACAATCCACCACAACAGCGACATCTAGCGGCTCGCAGGACCTATTCTAGATCAGCATAGGCCTCATGGATGCATACTTGTAAGAACCCCATTGATACTTCCAAAACGGTCTAGTTGTCACTGAAGAAATCACTTTCCGTATATAGATGATAATAATCAGGCTATGATTTGACATTAAATAACAGTTTATAGATCAGACCAAAAACAAATGTTACAGGCTATTGGATGAAGCTTGCATCAGTTTTATTTCCCCCCACTTCCATCTATTAGTAGTTTGTTCAGGGTGAACATTTAGAAATCCTAGAGTTTGAAGTTTACTTTAATGAACCAGAGAATGAATCCTGCCGCAAGCGGCGCTGCGGATCCTCTGCCGGCATCATCGTCATCATCATCATCAGTAGACAATAGCGCAGGGAGGAGGCAGCACCGGGCTCCCTCGCCGGCCAGAACCGAGGAAGGGGCCTCTAAACGAACTCCCAGACTCTCCAGGTCGAAATCTCGTTTTTCTGTGGGGGAAACTAGAAGAATCGGGTCAAACGACACTCTGAGGTCCGCTGACGGAAGGGAGAGGGAGCCCGAGAGTCGCGACGTGGCAGCTGTTCACCCGGATGGTGCTGAAACTGATCTCGTCAGACCAAACAGGGCGGATGCTGTCGGAGAAGATCATCCTTCACCGACAGATTCACCGTCCCGTCGCTCCACTTTACGCTTGCCCTGCCTCAAAGGTGACTCGCGGTTCGGGTCGGAGAGAGCCTCATCGCCCTCTTCGGTGAAAGAGAAAGGGAAGAACCGCAGAGAAGAGGGCAGGGAGAGAAGCGGCGTGTCTGTGGGCTGCGGACCGGGCCTGGGTTTCGGCTTGTGGAGCGGAGGATGCTTACAGACTGAACTCATCCACTTCCATCTGCACAAGAGACTGAAGAGAAGCGGTGTGAAGATGCAAACCAAGGCAGCCAGCTCAGTTGCAGGAGAGGCTGCCGTGGGCCAGGCAGAGCCAGAGCCGGCTTCAGAGGCTACAGAGGCGGGGTCCGTGACACAGCAAGACCAGGCCCTTCACGACGAGATGGAGAGGCTGCTGGAGGAAAATGAAGATCTCAAGGTTTGACGCTTCTGTCATACTTGTTTTTATGCAGTCTTTATGCTCGGTCTTAAGCGGGGAGTGGTTTCTATGCAAGGTTGAGTTAATAACATTTTTTTAAAGTCATATTACCGTCGTGTTCCTTGTAGGCCACTGCAGAACAATCTATATCTGCACGTCGAAAGCTATTTTGTTTGGGGGTTTTTCAACCAAGCGGTACAAAAGGCCTATTAAAGCAAAATAGACCCGCACCGAAGCCTTCACACTGCATGTTGCGTTTGTAGTGTCATTAAGTGACTGACAGAGAAACAAGTAAGCACCAATTGATTTCTCTGTCCTGATTGAACATCCTCCATGCCCACAGCAGCTCCACCAAGACAAAGCAATATAGAGCTAAGGCTTGAACCCATATTACACAGATAACTGATTGGGTATTGATTACACTTATGTTGATCTGCAAGGATTAATGCGATTTTGTCTTTAGAGGATGGACCTACAAAAACCAAAGAACCAGTAACTGTGATTTAAATTTACTGCAGGTGTCATGCTGGCAATTGCAGTAAAGGTCTATGGAATATACCTATATGCAGATAAAATAAAATCCATGCCATGCACATTCTGATTCTTGTGTGTTGACACCTAATATGGCTTGTGCCCAAAATGTCCATTTATCTCCGAGGTTCTGAAACATAGAGCAGTGGAGCATGGCCACTGCTGGTCTTAAACTTAATCAATACCATCTAGTGACACATAACCTGTGCTATGGACCCACTATAGTGTGAGATTGAAGAGATGAGGACCGAGATGGATGAGATGCGCGACACATTCTATGAAGAAGACACTTGCCAGCTGCAGGACATGAGGCGTGAGCTAGAGAGAGCCAATAAGAACTGCCGGATCCTGCAGTACCGTCTGCGGAAGGCTGAGAGGAAGAGGCTGCGCTACGCCCAGACAGGAGAGATCGATGAAGAGCTGCTCAGGAGCCTGGAGCAGGACCTGAAGGTAGAGAGGGCAGGCTACTTGTGTGGCTGGCAGGTCTTGTGCACCACTACATTTTGGACTGTTTATGTTCTGTATTTTGTATGGTGTGCGTCTGTGTGTATGCATATGTTTTAATGCATGTGTGTGTGTCGAAAGTTGCATCATTAAAGAAACTAAACGTGCAGGTAGCGAAGGACGTATCTGTGAGGCTGCACCACGAGCTGGAGAACGTAGAGGAGAAACGCACAAAGACAGAAGACGAGAATGAAAAACTGAGACAGAAACTCCTAGAGGTGGAGGTGACAAAACAAGCCCTGCAGAACGAACTAGACAAAACTAAAGAGGTAAGGACTGGCGCGCACACACACACACACACACACAAATACATGAAAAAATTCAGCCATCCAGTAATCATTCACCTCATTGTCTTACAATAGTCCCAAAAGAGAAGAGGAAGCAAGGACATCCAGAAGACAGACAAGAAAGCAGCACAGACTCCGACTGAGGTGAGAGATTATCACAGAAACATGAGAAATCAGTTGAATCACTTTTCTGTCATTGTTTTGTCTTGCCTGGCATAATGCGACCAGTCATCTTGCCCCATAATTAACTATGGACTATCAAATTCAATAATATATGATCACAGCATTGAATAAATATCATTTTCACACCAGTAAATACCAGTAGATCAAGAAGACTTAAAGGGGGGGTATTGTACTCATTTTGGGCTATTTAAACTGTTCCTGGGGGTCTTTACAAGACGTTTGTGAAGTCTATATAAAACAAATCCTAAAACCAGCCTCTGTGGTGTGTTTCAGTCTCTCATTTTCTCCATTGTAAAGAACAAGCTGTTTTGAGGGCGTGTAGGTTGTATGTAATGAGCACTGCTCTGATTGGCCGCCTCACGCCTCACTCACGGCATGAGGCGGCCAATCAGAGCAGTGCTCATTACATACAACCTACACGCGATCGCCTGGCAGAGGCGGAGAGCAGAGCGCTCATGCTAACCATGGTGGCCGCTCCAGAACCAACACTGAGACCGTACATGTTTGAGCCGGAGTCTGACCCAGAATGGGAAGAGGCAGCTGAGCAGTTCCACTTAGTTTCTCAATGATAACAATTCTGTGTAATATTGTACTTTCGTGCCTTGTGTTTGTGTATGTGGATGTGTGAGCGACACTCTCTGCTGTAGCCGGTCTGTTTATGGCTCATGTCCATAAGCTTATTGAATACAACTTGCAGACAAGCTAGGATTGACAATTTTGTTGAGCCAGTTAACCAATATATTATTGGATGCAATCTATTTGCATCCAAACAGCGCAGCCAAACAACCAAACACGATTGTACTAATGGTGGCTAAAGTTTACCAAGCCTGACACGTTCGACAGACTTATAAAACAGACACTGGTCCCAACAAATAACTTTACTTTTACTTTACTTTACTTTTAATGACTCCAGCTTTAGTTTTCTTACTTCTTCCACGCCCAACAAGCCCGTGGCTAGCCCCGCTAGCTCGTTAGCTAACCAGCAGTGAATATACTAACCAGACTAATTTGGTAAATTAAATCAAAACATGGTGACACTTACAGATTCCAATTTTGCAGATGGGTCACGTACCTTATGAATTGCTCCATCTTTAAGCTTCAATTTAGATGCTAATCCTGCCGTTGCTCAAGCAGTCTGAGGACTGATCATCACACACAGAAAAAACTGTAGCCGTTGCCGTTAAAAATAAAATCAATCCACTCTGTCCTGGCATTTTCGCGTGTTGGAAGACTGTGCAGGGATCTATGTTGCTGCCTGCATCCTACAAAATAATAACTGGAGAGTTGATATATCTCCTGATATGTTGTTTTAGCTTCAGTCGTGGCAAAGTAATGGTGCATTCCAGTGTACTAGGAAAAAACGGCGTCCGAATGTGATATGCGCCGATTCTCTTCACTAATGGCGCTGTAGTAGTTGATGTTGAGTTTAGATGCTTGTAACATTCTGAGACTTACCATACAAACATGAGTTTGCTGCAGGCGATTATGTTTTCCCGAGCAGATGCACTGGAACACATTTAGATTGGAAGTTAGGAATACCGACTCTGAATTATCGATTTCCGAGTACAATGGAATGCACCATAAGCAACGGCTTGCGGCACTGCTGTGAGCTGCATTTTGCAACGACGTAAATGGGATTGGTTGTTCAACTGGGCGTGGGCATGCTCTGAGAGGGGCTGGATTTGCACCTTATGACGTCCAAAGGAACCATTTTCTGAAACGGGCTGTTTTTCTCCTATCTTTGGCACCGTTTTGGGAAAAAGGAAAATACAGAAAAACGGGTTGACTTCCAGATTTCAAATTTTCTCAGCTGCTTAGGGAAGTAATTTCCTGTGGAACATGTATAAGCACCAGGAATAAACCGTTTTCCATAATATGGGACCTTTAAAATAAATATCATGCAGACCTAGCAGGCCGAGCTCATGTCCTCACTTAGTGTCCTTAAGTCAAAAATGCTCGACTCATTTAAAGGGATTTTAATTAATACTTGAACTAGGTCAGCGTGGAATGCATTCAAATAAAAGCTTGTTTGTAAAAAAGTTTGTAGAGCTCTAGCAATTCATTCAGAGATACTCGCCTTCAAATATCCTCTTGGTCCAATGATTGATAACAACATTTTGGCTTGGCAAGAAGGTGGTGCAAAATCGTCTCTTCACTACCTACTCTCAATTCAAAATGTTTACCATCCCACGACTTTCTGTGGCGTTGCTAAAATTTTTCTACTTACATGTACACTAGTATCTACAGTGAATGCAGCCTGTATTCTCTCTACCACCTAGGAGGACAACGAGGACCTTAAGTGCCAACTGGCCTTCATCAAAGAGGAAGCGGTCATTATGAGGAAGAAGACGGCCAAAATTGACAAGGAGAAGGACCGCCTGGAGCAAGAGCTGCAGAAGTACCGCTCCTTCTACGGCGACCTGGACAGCCCCCATCCCAAAGGTGAGGCCGGCGGCCCCCCCACCACCCGCGAGTCAGAGCTGAAGCTACGCCTGCGTCTGGTGGAGGAGGAGGCCAACATCCTGGGGAGGAAGATTGTTGAGTTGGAGGTAAGAGTACTGAACAATCCTACATGGGTATATTATAAGAATATTACCTGATATTTTCCTAGGCTTCTGAACACTTCCGTCTAGTTTTTGGCCGGTCTTGAGATCAGTCTTGGTGACGTCTCCCTCTTCGCCCCAGGTTGAGAACCGTGGCTTGAGGGCTGAGCTTGACGACCTCCGTGGCGAAGGGGAGGGAGCGGGAGGCTCTGGGGGTGGAGCGATGGGCAGGTCAGGCGCAGGGCGAGGCCTAGGGGAGGATCTGACGGAGCTCCGACAGCAGCTGCAGTTGGTGGAGGACGAGGCAGAGCTGCTGAGGAGGAACCTGGCCGATGCCGAGGAGCACAACAAGAGGGTGACCGCAGAGCTGAACAAACTACGGTTCAAAGCCGGCACCTACGAGGGAGGTGCCAGACATGGAGGAGGTGGAGGGATCGATGCAGCAAAGGCTGAAGCCCTGCAGGAAGAGCTGAAGGCAGCAAGGATACAGATTAACGACCTGAGTGGCAAGGTAATAAGGGTTGAATGATTGTGGGCTGACAGATAACAAAATAATATGCACTGAAACTTTTCTTTCCTATAATCTTAAATTAAAATCCTATCGTAGCTGTTATGAAACATCATTAACCCCAAATGGAAATGTAAGCAACAGCATAGCTTAATCATCAGCATGTCTTTTGTCTCCCCCACTGACCCCCACCTCTTCCTCTCCCTTCAGGTAATGCAGCTACAGTATGAAAACCGCGTGCTGCTCTCCAACATGCAGCGCTATGACCTGGCATCCCACGTCTCCCTGAGGCCCAGTCCACGGGACAGCGATGCGGAGAGCGATGCCGGTGGCGCGACAAGCGGTCGCCGCGAGAGCGATGACGACTCCACCTCCTCCCGAATGCTGCCACCGCACCGCAAGCGCGAGGGCCCTGTGGGCGGAGAAAGCGACTCCGACGAGGTCAGAAACAACAACGGTGGCAGCCGATGCCTTACGCCAACACGTGGCCTGTACACCCCCACCGGGCCTGAGGGCGCCCCCTCCTCTCCCTGCTCAGCAATGGCCCACTTCCTGCCTGGTGGCCGATGCAGCATGCGTGACAGGCAGCAGATGATCGACATCCGTATTGAGGCGGAGAGGCTTGTTCGGACCATCGACAGGCTCATAGCCGACACGGCTACCATCATCTCTGAGGCGCAGGTCTATGTTTCCAACGGCGACCTGCTGTTTGGGCGAGGAGCGGAGGAGGGTGGAGAGGAGGAGGGGGGCAGGATCAGGGAGCACGAGCTGCTGTATCGTATCAACGCCCAGATGAAGGCCTTCCGAAAAGAACTGCAGGCCTTCATAGACAGACTGGAGGTGCCCAAGCTTGAGAACAGGGACTCAGAGGAGCCACTGTCGGTGAGTGAGAGTGTGTGTGTGTGTGTGTGTGTGTGTGTGTGTGTGTGTGTGTGTGTGTGTGTGTGTGTGTGTGTGTGTGTGTACATACAAGCCAACATGCAATTAAGGTGCAATTAAGGTGTTTGTCTGCATGTCTGTATATGCCTGTGTCTGCACACATATACTGTTTGCATGACGGCAAACAGTTCAATGCTAACTGTGTTTCTTTTTGTCCTCACTCAACCCCTCCTCTCGTCTCTCATCTGTGATGGTTTGTCATCCCACTCTTCCTCCTCCGCCCAGATGTTCCAGCCTATCATTTTACTCATCCTCATACTCGTGTTGTTCTCATCCCTTTCTTATGCCACCATCTTTAAACTAGTCTTTCTTTTTACCCTTTTCTTTGTTCTGTGATGTTCTCCTCCCTTAATTAGCATCATCCCTTGTTTTGCTCTGTTGATTTCTCCTCCCCCACATCATTCGTTGCCAAGGTTACCAAAAGCACAGGAAAAGGCCCACACTTGTCGCATTCAATGAAGTATGGCTAGGTTCAACACTGGAGTCTACATTACCCATAAGACATCAGTGTCCCCAAGGTGAGTCATGTGACCGTACGCTTTATGTTGAGCTTCCAAACCAGTTTATTATCCTCCCAGTGACAGAAATGCAGGTCATATATCACAAATGTGCTTCAAGGTCACAAGGCCACAAGGGAAGGAAACTAGACGATCAGAGAGCTACTTTAGGCCCTGCTTTAACCCAGCTACTAAATATATTTTATTTTGTAATGGGTTATGACAGCAGTCGTCTCATATATGTCTTTCAAAACTACACATCAGGTTACCATGCTGCTTTTGTTGCAACAAGGTAAATCCTGATAGGCTGTACGTGTCATTGTAAGGGAACACAACAGGTGGAAGAATGGCGCTGATGATCCAGGGGGTTTCACACTGGACGGGGGCCTCTGAAGAGCATCTCAAGTGCCAAATGTCATATCTTGTCCGGGGGCCCTGAAATTCCCCACGGTGGCCCTGATTAGATGTACACTTGTCATTGATGGTGTGCTAGATGAACAGTGGCAACTGTCTTCCAGACATCTGCAGTGTAGCGACAAGTCAAGAACACAGTCACCTGTTCTCAGGTTCAGGTTACTCTAGTCTGAGATTTCACAGATTTGGTTCCTATGTGTCATTTGCAGCATATCTGATGCCTTTTGACATTATTTGTTGTGTCACTATGTCTGCCCAAACAGCTGACTCATAATGATATTGCACAACTTTAAACAAAGCTGAAGCAATGCCAAGCTCACAGCAAATTACATTGCAAGTCCCTTTAAAGTAAAAGATGATTAAAAACACTTTCCAGACATGCCGTGCATCTACCCAGCAAACTTTACATGCAACAGGCTCTCATATGAAGATATTATTGACTGTGACACATTATTCGTCACACTGTCAAATACATCTATTTGGCATCCCTCGGAAATAGGTGCCAAAATGAATCGTAGCTGGTCTTGGTCACAAGACAAAATCTGCCCAAGCATCCTAAAAGCGGAGTAGCAACAGAGACGCCTATTGGCTAAGAGACCGCAGCAGCTGAAATAGCTATGCAAACACTTTCCCTCTCTCCGCGAGCCCTTGTAATTATAGCCAGGATGCTGGTGACGACAGTTGTCCCATCGAGACTTCAAATGCTGGAATAAATTTGACATTATGACATTTGATCCCCGCTCCAATGGCGAGCCCACGTAAACAGTGAGGAGCAGTATAAAGGCTGGGGACCCCGAGCTGGAACACGACTTGTTTACCCCTTTACCCAACATACCTGCTCCGGACTTCACCTCGCCGTCGAGGCGGGACTAGGAGAAGGGGAGCCCTTTAAATCCAAGCCGCGGAGTTTTACGTAATATAGTGGAGGAGAACCGAGGGGGGAAGCACCGGGATATTTTATCTGCTGGAGAGGACAGAGCGCACGCGGGGACTAGACCAGACTAAGGATTTATACTAACAGTCAGCGAGAACATAGATTTTAAGCACGGTAAGGACAGTTTGTGAATTATCCGTGAAACTGGCCGATAACTTAGACTAATTGGCCTAAAAAGGTATATGAAATGAATGTATCTTATAGCGTCTGGTGTATAAATGTAGTATATTGTGGACAAAATAATGACAGAAAATATTAAGACGGTGTAAATAAAGTTGCAAACGGGGCGCCGGTTGTTTTTGTTATTTATTATACGTTAATATCTAGCGTGCCATTTCTTGCAGGTGTTTTCTCCCCCTCACACGCAGTCGCGCGCATATTCCCCCTCTCTCTCGCGCTGTGCCCCTCTCCAGTCCCCAGCACACAGGGACAACTAGTTTACGATGCATAGTTACAAGTTTATAAATATCTGTACTCTTACATCACAGGTGGGAGGGAAGCGCCCGGTGTATTCGGGTACTTTCCGGGATACTCATATTCGTTGATGGCAACAACAACAAAAAAAGGCGCCTGTCTTCATTTACGGGATATGATTTACGCCAATATTTATCAGCGTGCCCGCGACTAAACGTGCGCCACGTGGCATGTGCAAGAATAGTGATGGTGACCCTACGTCCAATAATTTATCACATTGATCAAATAATGATACATTTTAACTCATTAATCCACTTATCCCCTGCGATTTAGTCAAGATAAACAGGCTTAAAAGTTTTGGTGGCAAATGATATTAGATGCAGGGACTTTGCCATACCCCAGGGTTTAGTCAACTGATGCCCCTGTGGACACATGAGTGAATGGCCACCCCAGTGCGCGCTTGACATTTTTTCCACTGCCAAACGTAGGGAGGGCGAGGTATGAAGAGGCAGGCTGGAGGTCAAGAGTGACCAAGAGGCTAAACACTGATGCTGTCATGCAGCACTGCCCTCACGTGCCATATAGGTAGACTTACATGGCTGTAAATTTTGGAAAAGAATGTTGAAGGAGAGGGCCATAAATATCTAACCTTTATGAAGGTACAACGCAAAAAGATGTCCATCTTTTATTTTTTTTAATTTTTATTTAAGTGGAAAAAGATAATTTTACTTGCTTCCAAGTTTTACTGGTTTGCAAGTCAACTTATTACAGAATTTTCTTGAATCAAGTGTCATTGATTGATCTGCCTTATTGTTGCATCTGCATTGTTTCAAGGTATTGACACTTGTTTCCAGAAAAGTCCAGAAATAGAGTTACCCCCAAAAAGTGGAATTACCCTATTGGCAGACAATTCAATTGTCAATTGTTATTGTAAAATACAATTTTAAGACTGAATTTTGGACTCAGTGACTTATTAACATGCAGTGTAGGACTGCAGAAGCTCTTGAGTTCTTGTTTTCTAGATGGGCATAGTCTTGTTCTTATGCTCCACCTAATCCAGTTAATATTATATGGAAACTGGGGGACCCTGAAGGTGAATGTGGGATTTGTTTTGTACTTCTCAACCATTGCCAACCATAACAACCTCCCCTTTCTCTCTCCTCCCCTATGTATTTCTCTTTCTAGTGTTCCCAGGCCATCCATTCTCCCTGTCCCTCACTGGCAACCCTCAGGTGACCTCTGACACGAAAGTGACACGGGAGTAAGGGAAATTGCCATTTAAAAAAAGCCTCTGGGTTTTGAGAGGCCTGCGTCATGGCGGCCATTGATCTGCAGCGTGGGTTGGAACACAGTGGCCGGGGCTGGGGGCAAGAGAGGCCGGAGCTAATGGACAGCTTCGACTCGGAGATGCAGGAGTGGGAGGATCAGCTGCAGGACATGCAGAAAAAAATAGAAGAGGTGAGCTTTCATATGAAAGGGCTGGAATCAAAACAGTGGAGACGGGGCGAGGTTTTCCCAAAGCATCTTAGCATCAGGCTGATCTTTGCTCTGTTGAGAGCCAGTGGAACAAAGATGCTTCAGGGAAAACAGGCTCTGAACTGTGCTGTATTGGCATGGTTACACGTTCAATATAGTTTCTGGATCTGTGCAGTGTGAACTCAATTTGAGTCAGCGAAGTAAAAGGGGCATCTTACTCCTACTGTGTGTTGTGGGTTTGAAATCACCCTTCCCCTCGTTCCTATTATTAATCCCCACTGTACACTATCCAATTAAGAAATGTTATTGAAACAGTAAACTTGCAGAATTTCTGTGGTCTTTTGCCTCAAACATCTACCAGTAGGCTCGGCTGCATAGGATCACTCAGCCTCATTTCAAAGTTGAAATCAGCCGCGATCCAGTTATGGTTGGAATAGACTCAAATATTACACTGTTTTGTCCTACAGATGTGATACTGGAGTGTGTGAACATGTAATAGTTTTGTTTTCAGGTTATCACAGCTTTTCCTAGTCCCTAGAGAGCGTTGTAATTGGTGGTGTGTGTGTGTGTGTGTGTGTGTGTGTGTGTGTGTGTGTGTGTGTGTGTGTGTGTGTGTGTGTGTGTGTGTGTGTGTGTGTGCTTGTGTTCTATAATAAACTGTTGGCAGCAGACTCAACCTCATGGCCCTGCTGGAGCAATGATACAGACAAATGTTAACAAGCTAATTAAACTGTGATGTGCTGACAGACATGTTGAATACACACATGCACACATGCAACCACACACACACACTTTGTGTGAAAGGGGATACTAATGAAATCATTAAAGGCTGTGATAGGAAGGGCAACACTTGCTCGCGCAAAGTGAAATAACATCTGTGCTGATCATAAATATACTATGGTTGTGCAACAATTTTGTGGTAATTATAAGACTTGTTAGCTGTGTAAACACAGTCTGTGTTGTTGAGCTGCATGCACACACCTATATCTGCAGGAATATCTATGGATTCTGTGTGTGTTTTTCAATGTTTTTTGTTTATGTTTCCTTTTTTTCTCATGTTTCAGCTGTACAATGAAGTTCAGGCCCGCAGAGGAGGAAACGATATCACTATTGACAACCAGAAAAATAGTGGGGGGATGGAGTTTGGCCTGGGGCACCATGGCAATGGCTTTTTTGATAGCAAGGACCACCCAGAAGCTGCTAATGTGCCACATCACCATAGTAACGGCTGCAACTTCGGCCCAAATGGCTACGGCTACCCTGGGAGTCATCAGAACAGCTATGGTTATTGCCATACCAACGGAGTGTCCGAGATTGGAGACTTACTGCAGGATTATTTGGGGCAGGGCAAACAACTGAGCCAGAAGAACAACGGAGCTCGCCATGTGGTGAGTACAGAAAGGGAACTTCTTGTTCTGTTGGCATTTGCAGATCTGAGGAAACCAGAGAGGTGTATGTGAGGATGAGTCAGGGTTGAGAAACCAACATATTGATTACACTTAGCTGGTTCCTTCAAGTCTGCTAACAGAGACGGGTTATTGGACCACGTGAAGTGCCACGTGCATTGCCAACATTCAACAAGATCAGAACACTTTTGGCTGTTGGGACAGGGCCAGTATTGAGTGTTAATCAAGGTTAAGTTTATTTTGGAAAAGGTAAAGCAAAGGGGGCCCTGTCAGTGACCCTGAAGTAGAGCAATCCTAAGCTGTTAAACATAGGCCCGGATTGGTTTGGATTGATTTCTTATGTGTTATTTTCCCATGTGCCTTAGCACTTCAACGACACAATCAAGGTGAGCCAGGATCTCCGAGCACACCAGGGTGAGATCAAGAGAAGATCTGGAACTGAAAGGTGAGTGCCTTTGTACTGGCACCATAATGTTGTATCATTGTATGATGTACAATGACATGACATGATATAGGATATAGTATATATAATATGAGAACTACTTCAATTGTGTATGCTTTATTTTGTTTTCTTATCAATCTCACACCAGGTTTGGTCAAGAGCAGCTTTTGGGCAGTTTTGAGGAGGTTGAAAACAGAAAGAACCGAGTATCACACACGAAGAGCTCCTCCTGCAAAGAGAGTTCGGTAGAAAACACAGGTGCCAAGCCCCCTCTCAGACAGAGAGATGCCCCTGCTGTACCACCCCGCTCAACCTCCCAGCTCCCAAGCGTACCACCTGACTCCCCCGCTCTGGACAGGAGGTCCTTCAACACGGGTGTCTTGGTAGATAGGAAGTGCGGCAGCCCCTCTGTCCTCAGGAAGTTCGGTGCCATGCTCCAGGAAAATGAGGGCAAAATGCTCACCGATACAGGGGTGGTGACCCATCAGGGAGCGGCGCCAGAAGTAAAGTGCCCCACCCCGGGCTGTCAGCGCAGGGCTCTGGGGGCCCCCACAGCCGCCGGCAGGGCGCCCTTACGCGTGTCTACCCAGAAATGCCAGGCAGATACCGACATGCTGACAGCAGAGATGGATCACAGCCAAGAATGGGGGTTAGTGTTAGACTCTGGTAGACAGAGCCACGTGGATCAGCGAGGAAGCTACAGCAGCTCCAACAGACCCCAGCCTAGTCCCCAGCAGGCCCAGAGGAGGGCCCAGGTGGTGGGAAGCCCCAAGCTTAGACCCAGGGCTAACAGTGGGGCGGACAGAGACATGGGGCCGGGTCAGGGGGAGAGGACCAGGAGGCCTGCACCCCAGCTGGTGGAGCCCAGAGCCCAGGAGCCCAGGGGCTTGAACGGTTCCTCTGGAGCTCAGAGGATCCAGAGGGTTGGATTGCCAGGTCAGTCAGAGTTGCCAAGTTGTGGCCGAGGGAGAGACGATGGGCTTATTGAGCTGCTAGACATGCTGGAGATCCAACACGAGTACAGCTCCAGTCCCAGAGCTGGACACACGCCTTACAGACAGGATCCACAGCAGGTCAGTTACATACATACATGTATTGTACATATTTCCCATTAATTGACTTAAGTATTAGCAGCTTTAGAAGCAAAATCTATAATCAATCAATCAAACAAACACAAACACACACATATATTGACATGTGTCACTCAATCTCTCTTCAGGTAAACCCAGCTGAGTCGTCCCCAGCAACGCCGAAGAGTTTCTCTCGTCCTGCCCGGCCAGCCAACCAGAGACCTCCTTCCAGATGGGCAAGCTGCACCCCTACCGCCAGGATCACTGCCCCCTCAGGCCCAATGTGCCGCCCCCCGAGTCCCCGGGCCCGCCCCCCTAGCCCCATGACACGAACCCCGAGCCCCGCCCCAAAGCACCAGCCTCTCATTTCCTACTTGCTTCACACCGAGACTGTCATTATGTGATGCTTTTCCCTTTCACCAACCTTTCATCTGCGGTCCCTTCCCCTGGGAAAGCCCACTTGTGCCCCCCCCCAAGTCACCCTGTCTCAGTGTAAATAGTGAGGACTGTTAAATTAAAACAAAGTGCTTGAAGAGATCGCTTCACTTTCATCTGTATGCCGTGTTCAAGAGAAAAAAAACATCTACAACATTCTCCAGTGTTGCCGTGGCTTTTCCCTTCTCCTGTGCCAAAACCTTGTCACCGCATCAACCTATTGCTCCGTTTCCGTTCCCCTCCATTTCTTTTACTTATCTACCTTTCTCTTTTTTTTGTATTGAATTTCAGGTGGTTATGTACAATGAGATTTTTGTAGCATGCCCCCCCTAATTTGAGGGTGCATGTTCTTGTGTTTAACCTCATCCTCGTGGTTGCCATTTTGACTCGAAAGTCCAACATGGCCACCAGCAGGAGCAGTTAAAGTTGCACCTGTGCTCCCAGCAGCAACATGCAAACTGTGTATAGTGTGTTTACTGTATCATATTGTCAAAGTAACGTATTTAAGATGTGAGAAATGACGATGACACGCCTTTAATGTATTTTTTCTCTTGATAATAAACATGACAGTGCTTTGACATGAGGAGTCTCTCTCTGTTGCAGGGTTGCATTGTACTTTTTTTATTAATATCTATATCTATATCTATATATTTCAATGGGGGGGTTGATGATTTAGTGCATGTCAAGCCTGTGGACATCTGATATCAGAAGCTCCCTGCATGCCAAAGCAATGACTAGCACTCGGCTAGGTCTCGGCTTAAGCCATGTCAGTACTATTGCAAAACTATCCACTAACTTCAACACATTAACTGGTTCAATCATGTTAAAAATGATACGTTTTCTATTTTCTCGACTAAATTTTCTTTACATTGAAACGACCTGTGTCTCTCTAACTGACTTTATAAAGCAGACATTATTACTGTACTTGGTTCAAGAGTGTTTTTGACGCATTGCCGTGTGGTTCTCGCCTCATAAACCTCCATGAACAACCCCTGGCTTTCCTGCCACCTTGTCTACTGCTATCTAGTAGGTGGGAAACACACACACACACACAAACTGACACACACAGTGCAAGAATACATTACAAGCAGGCGTAAACACATCCTCAACTTTTCTCACTCATATTAACTATATATATATGTGCATGAGCGCACACACACACATACTTATTCACACACACACACTCTTCTGAAGGAGGTAGCCAGAGTGTGAAATGTCATGTAAAGGCTGTATTGGTGTACGGAAGTCCCTTGGCCCCACGACGCCTCCGTCCTGTCACCCAACCTCCCGGCGCTATGTGGCACCTCCGACAGAAATAGCAAGCGTGACGTTGTTTTGGTGCCAGAAATCTTAGCCTGCTGTCCGTGGGGGTATAAATAAAGAGTGTGTGTAGGTGTGTAGGTGTGTGTGTGTGTGTGTGTGTGTGTGTGTGTGTGGAGACGGGGTGTTCCCTCCCTCTATCTCTTTATCTCTTGTATCTTGCCAATCACTATTTCCGCTTCCCAATCAAAATAAAGTTACATTAAATTAGACTCAAATGAATGTCCTCCTCCAACCCCGTTATCACTTTTCCCCCCCTTTTTCCACTTGTCACATTATATCTTACTTTAGTTTCAACACTTATCTGATAATTGCTTCCTGTGTGTGTGAGTGTGACTGTGTAAATGAGAGCCTATCTTACAGGCTGGCACCTCCTTGGGCTACACAGGGATATTTTAACAAGGCATCCTGTCAGGCCGTCAATCCCAGGTCCTGATCAGCCCCCCTGCTAGCTCTGGGCAGGCTGCTGCTTGCAGAGTTTAACCGTTCCTCAAGAGATCCACAGCATAAAGTAGGAAGAAAGTAAATTGAATCTTTGATGTTTCTCCTTCCCTGTTGCTCCACCTCTCTCCCTTTTTCCAGCTCCCCCCCTCCCTCCTGCTCTTTCCTAACGAAGGGCATTCTGAGGAGCTGACAGACAGACTGGCAGAGCTTGGCACAGCATGTTCCCTACTGGATAGGCTATTCATAAGAAAGAGAGAGGGAGGGGAGTGGGGGAGGCAAGAGAGAGAAGGCCTCGGGAAGTGCAGACAGCTGAACGGTAGCCATGGCTCCCCTGACGTCAGCAGGCCGAGTTATCACACACTCCAACCGAGCAGGGAATAGACCCATCATAAAACAGCTTTACATAAGAGCACTGGAGACTTCTAGGAGTTCCTCTGGTGAATTACACTACTTGTACACATCTGCGGTGTATCCATGCTCACCATGTTCCTGCAGAGACGTGTCCTCTATCGTATACTGCTGTGCAACACGACTATGTTTAAACATGAATTTCCCAAATAGAGCTCTGTTGACATCTGCTGCTAGTTGTGCTGTTAGTGTAGCTCCACCAGGAGGAACATTTCTAGGATTCATTTAGGATTTTATTGGGCAGAGGATTGTAAACATTCAGCCCATTTGTGAAAAGTGAATATCAATGGTTTGAGTTTTGGTCAACTCTTGTCATTGGCAATGCAATTCAAAGATGTAATTGCATTTTACTTGATCTTGAACGTTCTTGACTGAAAACTAATGCAATTGAAAAGAAACTTGGGATGTCAGTGTTGGTAGATGTTTCTTTAACATGTCTACTTTTAAACTGTTGATGAAATGTTTGTAGATTAGTTTATAATTTAATCATTTCAAATATTTTCTCTATTATCAAATGTATTCAAAACAAAAGTTGTAATATTAATTTCCACAGTTAGTAAAAGTATTAGTATTTAGGCTTATAGTACAATTAGTAAAACATACAATATAATATAATATAATATTTAATGTAACATTACAAAAACCTTCACATGTACTATCAATGCCTATATGAAACTTGTAGTCTCAGTCTCAGTTGGGTGTATTTTCCTATTGGGAGTCAAAGTTCACTAATGGAGACAGACTGTCTGGATCAGTTGCCAGGCAAACTTCAGGACCTATCCAGTCTCTTCACGTAGACATGTTGTATCCAGTGCGTGATCATGAGCTTAAGATTGAACTAAACAAGCCTCTGGTGGCTGAGGTGACAACGAGGCTTCTTGCTGGTGGTCTGAGGCACGTGTGGATCTCACGCTCCTTTCTGCCTTCTGTTGCCCCCCCTACACCTGTCCTGTACCCTCGGTCTCATTCATTGGAGCTGGGCTACGGGGTCGGCACTGACATCCCTAATATGTGTCAGTCGCTACTGCAACAGACTCAAAATAGACATTTAACTGTGTGTGTGTGTATGTGCATATGTGTGTGTGTCTGTTCACACAAGACCACCCTGTTCCAGAGGTTAAGGATAATGGGAGCTAGACGTCCTGAACCTGAGCTGTTTTACAGCTGACCAGGGTACACAGTCCTTCACTTACCATCATATGAGATGTTTCTTCTTGTGAAATGTTAACAGTCCCCAGAAGTTCGCGTGTTTCAAACAACAGGCCTTTTAGCATGCTTTCAACTTCTACGGTGTTTGCATTTCTGTTCTTTTTAAGATGTTGTCCCCCTTCGGCATCCACATGCACTGGACATGTGAGTTCAGAAATAAGTTGGGCAGATGGCCAACAGGTTTGCAGCTTTCTCGTGACCTTTTGACATTGGATGTACTCTGTGTGATTTAGACCTAAACTTGGATGCAGACCTAACATCAAAGCCTCAGTACTTGTCCATTCAGTGTACCACCACAAGTGCCATGCCTACTCTCTTGAACACCTGCAGCCTGAATGCACAGAAGATGGGTTTCTAACCTGTGTATCTTCTACCTGGAGTGTTCATGGCTTAGATTATGAATTTAGGGGTGTACTTTTGTAACCCACCACTCCACACTTCCATGTTTCACCTACTTTGTGTACAAAGTGTACAAAGTACACTTAGTCCCATCTGTCGCGGGAGGGCTTGTGTCACGATCTAACTCACTCTATCTTCGTCCACCTGTCTGAACTGTCAGTGCGTCCGTATCCTCCACATTGAAATGGCCATCTCAAATGCCCGATGATGAGTGTAGCGGGACCCAGTACAAGAGGTGGGACCATCAAGGACAGCCGGGAGGATCCTAAAGGGTCCTTGGGAATTTCAGCCCTCTCCATTAAAATAGAATGGGGCCCAAAAACCTCCCCTTTGAAAGGCGAGCCGTGGGGCTCAGCTTTCAAAACAAGAGCAGGGTGCTCTCGTGGGATTAGCCGGTGTTGCCCGGCAGAGGTGACTATAGTGGACTACTTAACGTGTGACGAATGACAGTCCGGTTTGGTTGCCTGGGAGCAACAACGAGTTGTCTGACCTATGCTTGCCTCACACAATTACACAATTACACAATTTCACCACCAAACACAGAAGTGCATTGAACACAAAGCAAACCATTCTCTCAGGACAAGACATGGACCACTACTCCCCCTACACAGCATGCACAATACACACACACACGCGCACACACACACACTTACTTGCTTATGGCAGTCCATTGAAAAACAAAATGGAGATGCTTAGACACACACACACACACACACACACACACACGCTCATCCTTCTGTTTCCGGTGTTCTGTCATTGATAAATCATGGTAGTTAGTAGACAGGACAGGAGCAGAGAGACAGATAAGGCAGAAAAACACAAGAAAAACAGCGATATGAAGCTAAGGTCAGTGAGTTGCTTTCACTGTGGCAGGCTGGGAGAGCAAGGAGGACAGATGTTTCCCCGAGTATCTGAGCTCTGCAGGGGGGATGACAGGCTGGAATGAGACTGGCGGGTGAGTAACGAGCCCAAAAGCTGAGAGATATTGCACAACTGTGACATCTCCCCCTCCCGATACATACGAGCTCCTATAGAAACTGTATAGGCGGTTGGCAAATGCTCTGAAACATCTGTTAGCGCTTTAACACACCGAAATTATTGTTGTTGTTGATTATGACGATTCAAAACGCTGATGACCGTGATAGTGATGTTACGGATGCTTTAACCCAGTTGTCCGTCACATATCTGAACTACTTCCATGACCCTAAAAGTGGTCAAGGGGAAATTGTTTGGTGACAATATTGATATTTCCACTTGCAAAGCATTAATTACAGTGGAGCCTTTCACTTTGGTTTGACCTTTGAGCAACCACAAGACAGGAAGTGTGACTATGACATTGATGGTTTGTCTGCAACAGAGGGAGAAAGTGGACGAAATGGCCCCTGTCTGAAAAGGGAAAGATGAGACCAGGAGGCCTGCAGGGGTCCTGACAGCAAAGTAACTCCATCTCACTCTCACCTTCCTTTCACTTTTTCACACATAGTTGTATTACCACTGAGGCTGTTGATTAGATGAAAAAGGCAAAAGGCATTTCTATGAGCTAAGGAGCCAAAAATACAACATTCAAAACAGATTGAATTCTTCAGCTTTACTGCAGTTTTATTAACAAAATTAAATCTTTGGAAGAAAAAAAAAAAACATTTCCTATTTGGCGTGATCTCTCCTTCAATTCTATTACATTTCCCAATTCAATTAAACATTGCAATGGGCAGGATGCATGACTTTGATGGTTGGTTGTAGCATCTCAGAAACGGCAGACCTCCTGGGAGTTTTGCACACTACAGTGTCTAGAGTTTACATTCAGTTGGCTGCAGTCCTGAGGGCCGAAACACCTTGCAGATGAGAGAGGTCAGAAGAGAACGGCCATACTTGTTCAAGCTAACAGTAACTTTAGTTTACTCCAGTGGCCTGCATAGTCCACAGATCTCCAGCCTGAAGAATACAGGCTGTTCTGAAGGCAAAAGGGGGTCTTACCCTGTACTAGCTAGGTGTACCTAATAAAGTGGCCACTGAATATACACCTCATGTTCCATTTCATACATCTTATCTGACACGATCTTGTACTGGATGACAGACAGGATAGAGTGGTGAATACCTTGGCTACTACAGATTGGATGATTTTAGGCGCCATCATAGCGATGAACTGACACACAAGCGTCATTAATGGTTCAGTAGCACCAGGCTTAGCGAGGCCTGTCATATGATAGGCAGTAATAGTGTTAGGCCGATGATGGTTACAGTAGGGTGAGGTCATTGCTGGCTCCAGCGGGACTGAGATACCCCGTCTGTGAATCTCAGCATTGTCGCTGGAAATACACGCGGCATGTGTAAAAGTACAAACACGACCCACTCTCACAATCACAATGTGCTTTTCAGTAATTCCTTTTAGCAGCAGAGCGACAACGCAACAGCAGGTAGAAAGTGACACCTCTATGATGGCTGCAACTGTACACTACACCAACGCACAGACACACATACAACTGAAGCAATATATGAGCCAGCTTCCACGTCTATATTTCCGTACACAATGATCACATTCAATTAAATAAATATTATTTACAAGTACACATTTGCTTAATCAACTTGACCAACCGACCTTGCTCAACAGAAACAAGGTCACAATAATAATGCACACTATGAGCCCAGGGGTGGCGAGAGACGCGGTTATGACGACTATTTCTGGAGGGACTGGAGCCAGGGTGTGTATTTTCTGTGGTGTGAAGCGGGAGGGTACAGAAGGCATTAGACCAGGATATGATACGATGGGACGTATCGGGCAGCTATGTGTCTGCAAACATGTATATTACTGTTGTCTCCTGTCTGTCTGTGTGTTTGGCTATAGGAACTATATGTGGCCCGCCACAAACATGCCCAGACCAAGAACACCATTGCATGCACTGAGATGTTTTCATTTTTCAACACTCTTCTCTTAACCCACGAAATATGTCACCTTTCCTTTTTCAACATCACTCCATCTGCTGTATCTGCTCTTCTATGTCAGTGTCCTTCACAGTGGCAGCACGTGTTGCCTATATGTTACTGTCTCCTACATAGATGCTCCATCTAAATACAGTCTGTTTTTACTGTTTCATATAAATCTGTCAATGTCTCACTGAATGTCAACGGACTCGATGTCCTTCTAAATATATATACATTATTGATGTGCTGCTTAATGTATAACACCATGACTGAATTCAATCAATGAAAAAGTGGACTTGGTAAATGCTTAATACAGAACAGTAAAATTATACAACTCCCTATCAAAAGGAGAATTACATGATTTAAATCCGTTTTTTTTGCATTGAGGATTTAAAACCAGAAGAAAAGTTACATATTGTTTTACTGGCTGCTGCTCCCTGTGTTGCACTTCAACTGACAGACTGACACCACGAGGTTGTGATGTAGGCCGTCGCCACAGTAATACCCAACCCAGGCTACAGAAGCAGGGTGCGTGGCTGTCGTTTGTTTGAGGTATATCCCCAATTTGTCCGTATTCCTTCGACAGCGAGACGAACAGGTTCAGGCATTCTAGATGTGCTGAGTTTGCTAACAGCTACTCTGAATTTGTAGGTAAGACCCTAGTTGGTCCATAATGATACAGAAAGTCTGTTCAAACGACTGTAATGTCAGTACGATGTCTATAGGATTTCCTGTATTTATGTACATGCAAACCTTTATTTGGGAGAATAATTTATTTAGGTTCAATGGATTCACTTGCCATCTACAGATACTCTACTGAAGATGGAGGTGAATCTTTTTCCTTCATGGGAGTTGATGTCTTGAACAGATAGTCACCACTTCTACGTTAACCCGTCCCTGTCATATGGAAGAGACATTTCCTCAAATATAGTTGCTCTAATATACGTCAAATAAACACTGTAACTTACATCCAAAAGAACTTCTCTAGTCAACATTTTGCCACCACATCCCTGGAGTTAATCATGTGTAAACAGTTCTGCCTTGACAGGACGGCCGAAGCCTGGCTCATTAGACCATGTTTCCCATGCAAGTCACATACCCACTCTACCCACTGAGGTCAGCTGCATTGGTAGGAGTGCTCAAGGTTTTGGCAGTGTTTCCTCTCACCACAAACGGCCTGAACAACCAGCACATTCACGAGCCGACATACTTGCGTCATCACCAACAACTCCGTATCCAGGTGGACACCTGAAAGAATCACGGCTGAACAGTTCCTCTCTTGGCAGTACAAGATAAAGATAAAGGAGACTGTAGAAATAATCATTGTTGTATTTGTCTACAGACAGAATCAAGAAGAGATTATTGCTCTCGTGTTGTCAGAAGAGTGTAATTTCTCTGTAGAGGATTACAAAAACACAAGTCAGCCTAGATCAACTAGACTGGCCTCAGAGAGCACAGACCTCTGCCAACGCTGAGCAATTCTCCAACTTGCTGTTACACCCAAAGACATCATTCCCATCACTTACATTTAATGTTAAATTGATTTCTTGTCCCTAATCGTCTAATGGCGGAAATCCCAGATCCAGATCAGCACCGAAATCTAATCAATTGTTCCCGACCCAAGGCCTGTCTCTCAGCCAAATTTCATGGAAATGCAGTCAGTTTCTGAGATATCCTGCTGACAGACAGGCAGACAGACAGGTAGGCGGGCAGACAGACAAACATAAAACATAACCTCCTTGGCCAAGGTAAAACTTGAGGTGTCAGACCTGACCCTTATTTCCTGCTTTAAAGGAAACTACTGTGCTACTATTTACCTCCAGATATCTTCCTCTTTGTGTTTTCACGTAAATCTATCATGCCCAATCACTAAGTTGCAATGTTACGAATTCCCCAAGATTGCTTTTTCGTGTCTTTCTTCCTTATGATGGATTGGTACTGAAGACTAAGTATTTTTAGTTACACTAGGCAACTTAACTTCCAATACTTCAGATTTTTTCTCCCCCTATGCACCAGGACAGTTTAAGTTACAATAAACTATTTGTTTTGCTGTAATTTCTCAGTCTCTGCTCAACAGGTTTTCACAACACCCACATCCAACCCCTCTGGAGCCTGTCAAGGGGTCTCAGACGGCAGGTCGGGAGCCACTTCTGTAACCCAGCAGGACACCAACAACAAGGTCTATTGAATAGGTTTATGCAACAGCGCCATCCTGTGGACGTTTAACACACACTATTTTTGTACTATAATTAGGACACACATTGCAAGCAGGCCTATGGAGCGGTGCCACTTATCACCATTCTATTAATGTCCCACTCTTCATACATGCACACAGACAGAAATTCGCCAACGTACGCCTTTAAATTATAAACACTTTTAATAACTTGACAGAACACCACAGGGACTACACCACACAGGGGAAGGTTGTTTTAGGTCATCTAGATAATAAAGACATTGACAATGAAACGTTGACAGAGTGAAAATAATACCAGCTGTAGCAAAAAAAAGAAAAGAAACTGACAACTGTTTGAGGACAACACGTTCTTCCAAGCGAGAGAGTACACATCAGTCCCATTGCTTTGATAATAGTCCCATTGAGAGTACTATGGCAAGAAATAGAAATCCAAATTTGCCTCTCTACATATAGCCTAATACTTTCCAGTGGTTCTGCCAGTAGCACTTCAGCACCCAACACCACTCACAACAACACAAACACACGTCATTATTAAAACAGACTTTTGCTTTGAGATCAAAATAATGAATACAGCCCGTCTTTCACACACTCGCAAAC
The DNA here is from genome assembly GCA_034670405.1 of Hoplostethus atlanticus. Taxonomy (NCBI): domain Eukaryota; kingdom Metazoa; phylum Chordata; class Actinopteri; order Trachichthyiformes; family Trachichthyidae; genus Hoplostethus; species Hoplostethus atlanticus. The sequence continues at coordinate 796,898 of JAXDDX010000033.1, forward strand.
ACACGTACGCATGCAAACTGAGTGTTTTGATCAGTTATTAATTGCCGATCGAGCACTCGAATTCTTGCAGTTCAAACAAATCTAAATCAGCAAAGAGGAAGTAAGCAATTACATCCCTCCGTAACTGTTACACAAAAGGTGCTACATTTAAGCTAAACTCTTACACCTTCACTGGGAAAGAAAAAAAAAAAAAAACTTACAAAAATATCAAGCCATATCAATCATTAGCTCAAAGATTAGAAGAGTGCGCACCATTTCTTTTCAGAGATGTAGTAATGCACTGTCACAAAATGATGTCAGGGAAGTGAGACAGAGGGTATTTTTGGGCAACTCCAAAGGACAACATTGCCCAAGGAGTTGCCTCATAGCTTTCGGGTTAATCTCTTATTGCCAGGACAAAATTACTTTTTTTACATTGCCCAAAAGATACCTTGTGTATCACCTCCCTAATACATTATGGGTTATATTGCTGGCTAAAGCTATCTTTTGTCAACTTCAATAAAAGGCTTGAATATTAGAGGCGTGTCTGCTTTTCACACTTTTTTGCTGAACTGATAAGAACTTAGGATCTGCGGTCTGAAGAACCGGTAGCCCATCAGAGTCACACTTCGGTCACAGTGCACTGCCCATCAGGGCTACGGGAGCGGATACTGAGAGCAGAGCTGGAGGGCCCACCCCTCGGAGGCATTCTGTCCGGCTGGGTCTCCCTTAGTTGCCTTCCTAACTGTCTTTGCCTCCGCCGTGGCATCAACTCCACCCTGCCTCTCTCCAACCCATGCCTTTCCTCCTCACTCTCACTGCTGCCTGACGCAAACTCGTATGCCTGGCTGCCAATCGCCCCCTCGTCGCCTGCTTCCATCTCATCCTCCTCCGGTTGGCTGATTAGGAGCTCGGAGAGAGACTCTTCCAGGGATGAGGGCGTAGGGGACCGGGGACTGGCGACATGGCCGCCCAGGACTGTTGGAGGTCTAACTGGGGGAACAGAGACCATAACTCCAAAGCTTGCAGACTGTGATTGGCCTGCAGTGTCTGCTCCATCCGCTGAGCTTACACGTTCTGTTGTTGGTGCGGTAACAATTGGTAAAGCAGGGATGGGAGCAGGTTCAGGATCCAGCCTCAGCCCCGCCACCCCCTTCTTGGGGATACCCACAACATCCCTCTTTATCTTGCGTCTGCGGCCATACTCATTACGGCGATACTGGACCATGTTCTCCAGGTCGGCCACGTAGAGAAACCCTGCGATCAACATCTCGGTGCTCTTCCTGCCCTTGGCGAAGGCTTCCTCCAGCTCGCGGCTGGTCCTTTCATCATACTGCCACCAGCCATTGCGCCCCTCATAGTACCAGGCATAGTCTCCATGTGAACTGCCCCCCATCCCTCCTCCTCGGCTCACCCCTGCAGCTGCTGCTTTCAGTTCTTCGGGGGAGAGGAGCATTGGCCGCTCCAGGAAGTCCTCGGGGACTTCCTGTCGGCAGAGGGCACAGCGCTTGCTATGCCAGGAGGCACCTTTTACACACAGGAAACAGAAGACATGGTGGCAGGGGAGGCGTACAGGGTGGATGCAGCTCTGCAGGCAGATGGCACACTCCGGAACGGGGGTGGAGGAGGGAGAGTCAGTAGTACAAGTGTCTCCTACCTCCTCTATCAGTTTAGAGGGCGCTAGGGCATTCATTGAATGGTCTACTTCTCCACAGCCTGCCATGCTGAGGAGAGAAAACGCAGCACTATCACAGCAGATCTGGAGGCACATACACGTTGTAATGCATTTGTATTTTCAAATGTTAACTCAGAAAAACTCTATGGGCTGAGATTACTGCCACCAGAAATTGAATTTCATAATTAGAATTTGTATTACACAATTTGAACAGTTTGAAATTGAATTAGATCGTCAATGCATTGAGCTGTCAACTTTTATTTGTCTAGTTTGGAGTAAAAATTCAACACTCAATATGTTTTCAATTTCATTCTTACAATTCAAATTGAGTTTTCAAATTGAGGTCTCTGTGACACACATTTGTATTTTCAGATGCCAGCTCAGAACAACTCATACAGGCATGTGATCTGGTGGTGCTGTTCTCAGGTGACATGCTGGTCTGATGACTGTTAAGTAATGACTCCATACAAGAACAGCGTCAAGTACGCTCTCTAAAAAAAACCCGTCAGTGAAAATAAGATTCCCAACAGCATGACAACCCTAGGTATGTGACATAAGAAATTGGCCGGTGGCCCGCATTTCCCCTGCTCTGCGTTACAAGGAGTTACAACAGAGCAGAGGCCCCGTTTCTACTGCCAGACACACCCACCCAGCTATCGGTTAGCTAACGTTAGCTAACTCGCTAATTTGCAGTTATTTGTCAATCGAAAAGGTTATATTACATACAATTTATTACTTACAATACTGTTACAGATAATGGTGCCAATAAGAACAAGCCGTATATTTGACATGCCTGTAGGTTGGTTGTCTGTGATATGTACAAAAGCAAAGCTAACGTTCACTTAGCTAGGCTAACTTGCTAACTGACTGTGAGGTTAGCTGATGGCTGCTAAGTTCACTTTTCTGACATACTAACCTGATCTCCAGGATACCTTTACACGCCTCCTCAGTAGCTCAGCAGATAGCGATATTTATAAACATGCATTTATATATTGATACTGATACTAAGATGTATGCCAAGAAATAACTGCGTTGCTTTTAGAACACGCCTCCAGTGAAGTCCACTAACTTCAGCGCATCAGGATTGGCCCTTACAATATCCAATGCCAATCTCTGTATGCCACAGATCTACTACAGCTGCGCACATGACGTTCATCTACGTACCTTATGAGCTGCCGTAAGCCTACAACTGTCAAACTTTGGGGAACTGGAAGCCAGTCACATTTCAGTTGTTTTGGTATTAATTAAGAAAATAATGCGGTTTGGGGGAAAGTTGGGAAACGTGGATCTTTTCGGTATAGGCATAATGTTCGTCTGGTTCATAGATCAGTAGTCCAATAAGCAATTTACACTGAGGCATACAGCGGACCACATTCAGTATAAGTAACGATATTTCAGTTCAACAGTTAATTTTACCCCACAGAGGCAACAATTATAGATATAGCGTATCCATTTGAAATGTTGTCTTTGAAGTTTCAGCCCAGGTCCAGATATGTCCATGTGAAGTTGCAACAAAGTTGTTGAATTTACAGATATAGATAAATGTTATTGGAGTCTTTCAATTTATCCATCCATCCCCTTCTTCACATCATCTTGTGTTGGACTGCTATCACCCTAGGAATAGAAGATACATATAATTTGAGATGAACACATTTCTACGTTTGCATTTTTTCAGTTTTCATTCACTTTTTATTTAGATATAATCTGCAGGTCACATCCGTATAAGGCAAAGACAGGGTAAACTGCAAAAAGCAACATTTAAAATATCAGCCTCTATAGAATGTACAACAAGTATTTATCACAGCCTACTTGGACTCAGTCGCTTTTTGATGACACACTTCCTCCACTCTGAGACATGTGGGCAGGGGTCACCGTAGACACTTGGGGAGCGCAGGACTTCCCGCGTACGTGTCTCCTCTCCCCTCCTGTAGGCCCGGACACTCCCTTTCTGAACACAGGGACCCCACTCTCCCCACTCCCCTACCTCACAGTGCACTACAAGGAGAGAGAGAGAGAAACCGAGCGAGCCAATGAGAAAGAGACTCACAGGTGGCAACAGACAGAAAGCTGAATGTATAAATGTATAGTGGAAATACAGCTGTAGAGACTGTATTGAAACAGATTATATGGGGTGGTGTGTCTCATAGCTTAGGATACTGAGACTTTCTCACCTTGGGGGGTGCATTGCATGAGCTGTACATCAGGCTCAAATCCCCTTGGACAGGTGGGATGGCACTGGCCGTGGAGGAGGTACAGGTCTGTGCTACACCTCACACACATGTCCCTCCTTACACACAGCTCACAGCCTACAGGACACTCTGAGAAAGAAGCACACAAAGATTATACGATGTATTATTGCAGTTTACTGACATCATGGGAGATCTCATTCAGTGGTGCATGCACAAACTCACACGCAGGCATATATTCTGCATGGATAACGTGATGCTGTGTTTGCTGCATAGCCTCACCGGTGCATTCTCGCAGTGTAGTGTTTGGCATCAAGCCCTTTGGACAGCTGTCTTCACACCTGCCCCGGAACAGGAAGTGGCCAGGACGGCAACGCATGCAGAAATTCTTGTTGAAGCAGGAGGCACAGTCCTCCTTGCACCCTGCAAGCCAGTGGAAAGAGGCACTGGTTAGTGCAGAGTGGCCACGATGTCAGGACACCAAAAGATGGGCTGTTCTTTGTGAATCTCTTTTTGATTCCTCTCCTTCTGTCAACAATCACTCATGATTTAATCCTCTAATAGGTTTTAGTAAAATAGAAACAGCCTAACAGCCTACGTAATCCAGCAGTCAGTGTTGTTTTCTTGGTTGTGCAGAATTAAAGCAAAAATCTGCAGTAAACCATCGCAATTGTTGGTTCTACAAAATCAGTTCAAATCAGCTCAATTTAATTCCATGTTGCCTCACTTTCAAGCTCTCTGGAAACAGTGGAACAAGCATTGTACCACCGCTCCTGCTCAAGATCACTGGTACCTACTGGTGCAGGTGTTGATGTGTGGGGAGCGCATGCCGTAGTGACCGCGTGGGCAGGAGGACAGACAAACCCCCCTCTGCTTCATCCCATCCACTTCCAGGTGGAAGAAGAGGCGGGGCTTACAGGACAGACAGCCGTTCAGGGCCGAGCATGTGGCGCAACCCGCCTGACATAGTCTGCTCACTACAGAGCTACCTGTCATGGAGGAGAGGTAAATTCAGATACGTGGTTGTGTCGGTGTGTGTGGCAGCCTGTGATTGTGTTCCTGCGCTTGTACAAATGAAATGGGGTAACACATGAACTCAAGTGCTATGTGTTCAATTTACAGTCCATCCAAAATATTACAGCCAATGACGTTGTACTTGGTTTCATGATATTATCAGAACACAGCCAAGCCTCAGTGCCAAGGGGGTATAACCCATGGAAACCTATGACCACATTGTTCCCTGAAAGCTGAAAGAACATATTTATTGTCTCCATATGTAGTGGCTGTCTACTGTTTATGATCTGCTACTAGAAAAATGGGGAAAGATGAACTGCATTCCACAGGTGATATGTATATAGATATACCAATATTTAGTTTAGTTTGAATACTTACGTCTGTATCGCAGAATCTTTGTGTGATCTTGGCCTTTTGTAAGATTCATGAAGTGCAGAATCCAAATGAACAATGGTACCCGCATTTTCAGTATGGCATTGAATTTTTTTGGTTTGTTTTTTATCCAATCAGCATTGTTAGCTTGCGCTGCATCCCAAATCCCATGGCACAAACTAAATGAAAGTCTCTGAATTGTTCCACAAAATTCATTGCTGTGGATCCATGTAGAGACTCCAGCCTGGACAAGACAGCAATAGAGAGCAGACTTAGGCTAAATGTTGTCTTGAGGAAAAAATCCCATGTACATTCCATGAGGTCACTCAAGCCGGCAGAGTGCCATAAAGAATGCAAACATAAGAGAAACCATCATATGATAGTCGCAACCCAGATCTAATGTAAAGTTTGGGTTAGCTGCTGTGGGCTTGTTCTGTTTCCCACACACACCTCTCTTCCTCACCCGCCTCTCTTCTGTAAGCCTCTTCTTTCCTGACCCTCCTCTCAATCCATTATTACTCCCACTGTCTCTGGCTCTGCACCAGTATATACAAAGTGACTATAATAACATTGTCTGGAAATCCGCATCTTTATCTGTCATATTTATTTCCCGGTTAACTGAAGTGTATAATGCCTGAGCAGATTCTTTTATGATTCCTCTTAAGCAAAAAAAACAAGAGGTTGTAGCTCAGTGAATTGTGTAAGAAATACACAGATGTTTTGGCAAATCAACCCTTTTGATCAATTTATTATCTGGCAAGATGGTTGGTAACAATTCCACCTCTTGAGTGTTCAGTATTTTGCACTACAGTGCTTTTGAAATGATGCAAAATGGTGTGCCGTCCACTAGAAATACACAGTGTGCTTAAGCATTACCATCAACCATAGTGAACTAAATAAACACAAGACATAAAGAGGTGAAACTGCTACCGATCTTGCACAACAGTAGGCGGACCATGCAGCATATTTGCCAAGAAGTCTGTGTTCCTGTAAAGTGAGGAGTTTTGTGTAGAGGCGGGTGAAGCAGACCCAATGCACCAGCCTCTTTTTCTCATACCCTGCCATATCATTAAATCATATAGCCTATCATCAGCCTAATGAAAAGAGGGTGAGTGTGTGACTATGAATACAAAACAGCTCTCCTCATTTGGTTCCATTTAAACACAACATCAGACACCAGCCTTTCAGTCTACACACAGACTGGATTGAGTCAGGGTGATGGCGGAGGGTAGAAAAAAACATTCACTTCAGAAAAACTTCCCATGTAGTTCAACGCAAACCATTATTGAGCCCTGCATGTTTTCCATTACGACTGTATTCAGGAAATGAAAACCAAAAGATGCAGGGAGATTTGATCACATCCCAGCGAGAAAACAAAACAGTTGCTGGAGGTGTCAGACAGCAACTGTGATTTCCCATAGAAATGCTGGAAGGTGGCGAAAAGCTTATCGTCTGTTTTGGGAACTGTGTGGTTCTTGATCCACTTCTCCAAAACAGATGGGAACCCTCCAGAGGTCCCTTTGTGCAACAGACGTTTTCCCTGGAATCGGTTTTACTGTTGTTTTGGTCTACGCTCTCTCCAATTCCTGTCAGATCTTGTGAAATGAAAAGAAAATTCTGTTATTAGCTAATAGGCTAAATTTTGTGTTAGATGCTTTGGGTTCATTTGTAATTGCCTTGTTATATTGTTGTTAGACCGACATAATGTCATGCCTACTCACAGCAAAGACTCACAGCTGGTGCAACACTCAAAACCATGTGCTCTTTATTAAGAAAGCAACTTATCAGAATAACATCTCTCCTAAAAAAGGACTGCAGTGCTTTCTTAGTTCCTGGCTTGTGTGAAAAACTGTCAAAAGAGGAATCAGCGGGAGCTTTGCATTGAGATTTTACACTGGAGCTGATTTATCTGTGAGAGACAGGGCCGGAAGACACTGCCAGACAGGGGAGCTGGAAGGGGCTACGCTAGCTTAAATTGTCAACAGGTGCTCTGACTCAAACACACACACACACACACACACAAAGACAAGACGCAGCGAGGCTAGGCTCTTTGCTAAAGGCAAAGTGTGTTGCTCTGTTCTCCCCCAAGAATCAACCTAGAGAGGAGAAAGACAGAATAACATCTCAGTGAATCCTCTCCATGTATGACCAGCTGCTGCATTGTGACATCATCAAACTGGTTACAATAGATAGACTTTAGATTGTGACCCCAAACCACAGATCTCCAACTGGAGAGTACAGAGCACTTGAACAACAAGTACCTGCCAGCTGCAGGCTTGAAATAGGGGGAAAACAGAAGCTTTGTAGAAAATGTGTGTTGTTGATGAGATATGAGAATATGTGAATCAGTGACAGGATGTCGTAAGGGGACAGACCTCTGAGATAGAGGTGTCAGGGGTTCAAAGGTCAGAAGGGTGGGGCTCCATAAACCCAGTAACCCCCCCGCCCACAACTGACTGTGAACATAAACATGAGCAGGCTATGCTCATTGGGGTGCCAGATCAGATTCTTGAAGAAAATAACCGGTGGGAGGCCAGGGATGTCTTTCCAGACAGAATGAATGAGGGAGAGAGTGAAATGATGGAGGCAGAGAAAACTGATAGGACGAGAGTGGAGCGAATAACAAAGCATAACTTAGGAACCAATCTAAACCATATGAATAAGACAGGCTAGGGTCTACTCATTTTCCCATCCAACTATTAATTCAAATACTAGCACAGAAGTTGTAACTCGTTCATCTTTATAAGCAAGACATCTGGTGGAACATAACATAACACACTAAGATAAATTAGCAGTAATAAATGTTCCAGATAATGCCTGGTCCAACAATTTAACATTACAGCTTTGACCTTTTCACTGCTCACAGACCTCACAAGTCAAATGTCTTGCTGTTAAGGACCCTATAGTGATAAGGAATGAGTGGGATAACATCTCGACATCTCAGGCGGATAATCTATGTAGCGTGAAGAAGTGAGGAATTTGGGAGGAGACTGAGCCCATGCTCAGTGAAGAAGCTGTGAAGCATGCAGCTTAAAACACCGACCGTGACCAATTATAGGAGAGAGAGAGAGATGGGAGGTGGAGATATCTGAATGCTCTTATAGTGGAGCAGCATGCTTTGTGCTATTTAGAACAGGGACAGCTTATGTTGAACACATCTCTTAACAAACATCTACAGACGCCGTCAAATTATACCCAAGGCTTTGGATGTTACAATACAGTGATATATATTTGAAAAAAAAAAACATATCATATATTTCTGTTTTTGAATGCTGTTTATGGTTATCTGGGAACAGGTTTTCCAGTGTAGTCTCCTGGTCTCCTGGTCTCCTGGTCTCCTGGTTGCTTTCCCGTCGTTAGGTATGGCCTCCAGGTCCAGGTCAGGCCCGTGCTGCCCAGAACACTTTTTAGAAATTACTTTTTAAGAATTACCTTAACAGCACTGAACATAACACAGCAATCCACATGTGAACAGCAGGGCAGCCGGAGAAAACCCACGTGGGATTGGAAATGTTTTTCATTCCCAGACTGATTGACAGATCTCTACACACAAGGACTGACAGGATGACAGCTGATCACAAATTCTCTCTCACTGCATTTTGAATCTATATGTTTTCCATTGGTACTGAAAAACAGTAGCCTCTATTGCGCCAAATACTTCTGATGATTTGATATACTCTTCTGTATTATCGACAGGAGAAGTTTATTTTCTCTGTATAGACTAAAAAAATAAATCCGTGTGAGGGAAAAAAGTTTGAAACTTCAAGGCCAAATTTTAACAATGAACCTCACACCATTCCCAAATGAGGAACCGGTAGCCTTATTTTTGAGTGTAAGTTTAAAATTTCCCAATTAATAGCATGACCAGCCATTGCTCACATACTGTATGTTATATTATTACTAAAGAGTAGCCATTTGCAGCATCACAGGCAACCACCAACATCCATCCCACATGGGCCTTCACAAAACCCCAGAATTAGGTAACCAGCCTTTGTAAAAATAAATGTAATCCATTAACGTCAACACATCATCTGTGATGGGATAACATATTCACATTAAATCCTTCAACCGAAGTTAACATTTCAAGACACACACCTGAAAAGGCCCTGCCTAAAATGGAAAGTCACAAGTTTTTAACATTGTGAGTTGGGGGACTGAGAACGGTTGGCAGATTAATTAAGACATATTATTAAATTCCTACCCTCTTTACACCATGTAGGATATTAGCCTCTCATCATGACATTCACAACAATTTAATAAAAGGGCAATACGCTGTTATGACAGGCCTTTGCTGGTAAAACAAATACAATTATAAAATGCACAACAAATGAAGCAATATTCTTAAAATAAAACTACACATATTTCATATAAAAGTAATAATATTGCCGTCGATGATGATGATGTCATGACGATAGTAAAGATGCTCTCTCACTTTATCCTCTTGCTTTCTTCAGCAATTTCTATAGAGAATAAATACACACACAACAATTTTTCAAGTTTCCCACTCAGAATGTGTTAAAAATAACACCCTGTATCAATAAGTATAATAATAATTAGATAGTTACTGATAATTAATAGTTGTTTAATAACTGACACAATAATAAATACTGTCTTTACTTATGTTTAAACTTGGAGAAAAGCCTATTCATATAACCACTGATGTTATATATTAGTTATACACTGTATGTGTAGGTCATTAGAGCCTTTAGAGCCTTAATTCTGGATTTAGACCTCTATAAAAGGTAATGCTTGTTCAGTTTGTGCTTCTTCTTCTAGATGCTTCAAATCAATAGTTCCAGATAGTCTACAGCCTGGCCTACGTGTCTTTTGGACAGCCAACAAGTTTATCTACACGTGTGAGTGTGTTAGAGAAGAATTTATAAGCCATCTAACGTTAAATGGTATTGGAGAGGAGGGAAAATACAAAGAGGACGGTGACATTGACGTTAGTAAGATCCATCATCACCCCCACAACCGACCTTGCAGACTGCTCTGATATGATGTGCTCTGATCGTTGCCGATTTCTCTTCGAAAGCTTTGGCCCTCGCCTCCTCTGCGACGCGCTTCAAAAACAGCAGCGTTATCAGTTCAATCTGAGAAAAAAAGAGGAGAAACTTACTGGTGTTAATCAGTTAACAAGTCGGGTTAGCTAGCCTGTTGCAAACAATGACATAGTTTTCTGTTTTTGTTTTTTTAACTCTGATGTTACCTACCATTGCGTCTGTCGTCGACCTCAAATTAACGCGGGTCTTCGTTTTCGTTTTGATTATAGATCTTAATTTCGTTTTGGGTGCCTTTTTCATCATTGTTACAAATGTATGGTTTAATAATACGGCAGCTTTAAGGACAGCAGTTTGTTTACGTTTTTCAATCTCCCGCGTTACTTACTTCCGGCGCATGCTATGACGTCAGATGTGTGGATTATTTGAACAAGATATTTTTAATCTTTAATAAATTAAATACAGGGCCTTCTGAACAGCGGTTTAATAGTAGAATAGCTGGTATACTCTGGGCAAAGTGTTCCAATATTTTCTGTTCAGTAATTAAAAAATATATATACGTAAGTAGTCAATGAATGTGAGCCTTCGTTTCTGTCTTGATGGTACTTATTTTGTGAGGGGGAAAAGACAAAGCCACCACTGCTGCTGCACTGCCATGATAAAAGGGTACGAGTCATCAGTGACTACTGCTTTAACACATAACTGTAAACAGAATCCACCAGCCACAGATTTATATTTAGTAACTTTTTCTACATAGTTGCGTTGTTTATGCCGCCACCTAGCGGCCCTGTTAAGCCATTGTCAGACGCCGACCGGTCTGACTCCGGTCTGACTTTCCGCTACCGGGGCAACACACATCAATGGCGGCCTCCGCGAACAGCACAGCCGGCATGAACAATATGCTGCAATTTATGAAACTTATCGGACAGCTCAAAGTAAGACGTCTGCCGAAACTCCGGCTATTTGCTCTCTATCGAAATAAGAAAACGATACACACCTTAAGGCCGATAATGTGGATCTGGATGAGTTTAACGTAAAGCTGTATCCATGCAGGCAGACAGAGAGTAGATAGTAGACAGGTGTATTGTAGTTTCCCTCACGGATTCTCTTAAAATATATTGCTAATAAAGGCAACGTCTGCACCCTACTACTGCAGTGCAAACAGATTAGGCACAGAGCAGACTTGATTTTGGCATTCAGAGGATATTTTTTCCCATAAAGATCAGATTCTTCCCAGTTCTGAGTTGTCATACAATCTCGCTCTCTTTTCTTCTATGCCAGTGATGACTTGTATGTTTGATTTGATTTTGACCCCAGAGGGTCCCACGGACCGGGTGGGTGTACAGGAAGGTGAAACAACCAGAAGAGTGTTTCGGACCACATGTACCGGATGGCCATAATGGCCCTGACCATCACAGACCCCACAGTGGACAAGGGCAGGTTAGTCTGCTTGGTCACAGAGCCGGGGAGAAACATGGTTACAGTAATCAAAAAATGTCTGTCTCTGTCTGCCTGCCTGTCTCTCTGTTCACCTGTCTGTCTATCTCCAGGTGTATAAAGCTTACCCTGGTTCACGACATGGCAGAGTGCATTGTGGGAGATATCGCTCCGATGGACAACATCAGCAAAGCAGAGAAACACAGACGAGAGGAGGCAAGCAACTTACTGGCATCACTCACATCACACACATAAACCAGAGCCTGTTATGTTATAGTGACGGTGAAAGCCAGACAGGAGAGGAGGCGTGCTATCGCTTTACCTGACCGGTGAAAGGATCAGGAAGGTATCGCCTTCCAGGTCAGACCTGCTGCAGTCAACCATGCTGTGTCTCTTTTCCTCTCCTCTCAGGAAGCAATGAGACATCTAACAGGTCTTCTGCAGGAGGGACTCAAACAGGAGATTTATGGACTCTGGGAGGTACAGTTATATGTGTGTGTGTTATGGTTTCCCTTAATCTTTAGTTATCTGATCCAAGTTGTGTACATGTGTCCCGTCTGTGCTTACATTCTCTAGACCCAGACATATAAACATCTGTCTATGGAAACAGCCAGTCAGCCATCTAATCTATCTCATGTATGTGATCTCCAGGAGTATGAAACCCAGAGCAGCCCAGAGGCCCAGTTGGTCAAACAGTTGGACCTTGCTGAGATGGTCCTGCAGGCTCATGAGTATGAACAGCTCGAGGGAACGCCCGGAAGACTGCAGGAGTTCTTCGACTCTACCGAAGGTCGGTCACCCGCCCGATCTCTTCGTCTCGAACTTTCTCGTATCTCTTTCTCTCTCTCTCTCTCTTTCTCTCTCTCTCTGTCTTCTTCACCGGATACAACCTCCTGTACCACTCACGTTCGTCCACCGGGGGGCGCCAGTAATTATCTGTACTGAGAACAGCCTCAAAGGAAGCTGAACACTTGACGTGGGAAATTCAAAACCATACAGTGGACATCAGAAGCGTACACACCGTTTCAAAGGGGTTTGTTTCTAAATGTCAGAACTTAGTAGCCTTGTGTATTTACCATGGTTTTTCTGGTTACTGTATCCGAATGAAAGTGAAAACAGTTTGATTTAATTGGTTTTCATTTCATTTTCCTGAAGGCAATAAAACTAAATTTTGAAAGGATGTGTAGACTTTTGATATCCACTGTGCAGATCGTCAACAAGCAAAATGCAAACAAAAATGAGAAATTCAACAGATAAGCTGCCTTCACTTGCATTATTTTTATTCTTTTTCTTCTTTCAGGTCGTTTCCATCACCCAGATGTGCTCCAGCTTGTCAGCTCTCTGAATGAAGAGAGAAGAGATCATATGTCCAACGCTGACAGAGCAAAGCATCCTGGGAAGTCACAGCAGACCCCCAGCACGGAATCTACAGAGCCACACACCCCCTCACACACTACCTGACCGTAACACGCTTACACACACACTCCCGAGCAGAGATACTGGACCGTAATACACTGTATCACATGACCAGGCAGTTCACTGGGACACCTGGATATCCCTCAGGTCCGTGCAGATATTCCAGCCTGCTGTATTTTGTTATCCTTTCTGTTTTGACTCCTGTCCATGTTCAGTGTTGATGCCGTCTCTCTGTGGTGCAGCCTTGAGGTTCACACTGCTCCATGCACACTGCAATGATGGGAGACTTTTGAGAGAGTACATCCTTGCACAATTTGATTGTATTTTCTTGGATATTATTTCCTAAAAGGAGGAATCTTATATGATATCAGAGATATTCAGAGTTATCAGAGATGGCACATAGTTCACATCTCTCCAAGATGTCTCTACAGTAAATACTTTAATTTGACAACTTGCTTGCACAGCTGGATGGAGAGTGTTTCTGTGTGACATGAAAGCTGTTTTGTCATTCCAAAGTAAACATGATTATATGATTTCAATATGTTACATATAATAGTCTAGACTTTCAGTTGTGTGCTGATCCATTTACTATGTGTGGTTGTTGTGTTATTTCTATTTGGTTTATCTTATTTCAGCAGGTTCGGTTCAGTTGGTTTATCAAGCATCCACAACATTCACTGTTCCTATCTAATAATAGTGGTCCGTGAAATGTGTGATTTGTTTTGAAACAATCTTTAATATTGATACATCAGCCATAAATAGTTATTAATAATGCTCTATAATTTGAAGAATACAGGAAAATATGTTAAAAACAATGTTATTTTATTTGAATGCCACAGCTCCGTCTTTGGGTTTTATGAGTTTTAGTAAAATCCTGAAGCTCATCTTTGTTTTGTTTTTTTAAAGGTCTTTTAAAATAGTGCTGGGATCAGTTCAGTTTCCACCCAATCAATAGAAAATGTAAAAATAAATTGCAATTCATTTACCAATGTCTGGGTCAGACACAAGAACCTTCTCATGCTTTGAGGTCTTTCAGTATTTGAACTTCACAGATTGATTGAACTGGAAGTGAAATGAACCCAGGAATGTTTTCAATCCACAGCAAAGAAATAAAAAAACTAACACATAACGGACAAAATGAGAAAAGGAAACAGAAAATAGACTATTTAAACACTGAAAGAAGATTACGTTGATGTGTATGTTTTGCAGTGGCTAGAAAGACAATGGCCCAATCCCAGTGTCCCCCCTCACGGATTTTGAGGCGCGTTCCCGCTAAATCCGCGAGGGTTTAGGGCTGTCCCAATGTCAAATCGTCAAGTGCATGAGGGCGCTCTCGCAGACTCTTTGAGCCCTTTATGCACACTTTCCGTAAGTCCGCATCGATGCAGACTTTGCCTAATACCAGATAGTGACTAATTTAATATGGTCCTCTGTGCATTGTCGCTACATACTAAACCATGAAACCGTGAAAAATGATGTAATATTGTTTGAGAAATATCATGGAACATGGGGGAAAAAACAGAACAAAAGGCCACAAGCTTAAGCTACTTGACTAACTGCCTTTGAGTCATCCTTCGGGTTGCAGGTTCAGGCAGCAACAGGCTAAATCGATCGTCTTCTGCTGAGTAAAACTCTGATGTCTCGTCTTTGTTCAGCAAAAGCAGTTTATTGACATAGGGTTATGGTTAGGGTTAACCCTAATAAAGTAACTATTATAGCCAGTACCAAGATTTACAACTTACATAACAATATGAAAGGTAACACAACTATAAAAGCAAGACAATACAACAGATCACTGAAACATTGAGAAATAAAATGTAAGTTGTGTAAAATAGATCAAACACAGAGTTCGAATGGAACAGTTGTACACAGTTCCTTTTGAAAGGAACAGTGAGCGGGTCACCAGCACCGGCACCAATACGTCCAGGTATGGTGTCTATCCAATATGTCTTGTTCTATAGTGAGTTTTACACTATGCTACTCTACATGTAAACATGGGTTACAGGACATACAGTATACTGTATGTCCTATAGGACATACTGAAAGGTATTTATGTAACATAGTTAAATAAGGTTCAGGTTAAATCCCGCTAAATGGGATAACTATGCCATCTGCTGTTGTAAAATTGTACCTACATTTAGTAGTAATGGCAAAGGATTATGGGTAATCCTCATAGTAACTGAGGATTTGCCGTAAGGTAACGTGTCTATAAATGCATAGACATATATACATGTATATATGTCTATGTATAAATGTCTGTGGACAAAATAAATGTATCTAACTTAAAAAAGCACATAAAAGTTGAGCTAGCTTTATTTGGGTTGATATTGTTTTAGAGTAAATTCGCCATGTTTTTGTTAAGCTAACTATTCGTTTTTGTGTTTTGTTACCACTGGAGGAGAGATCTCTCCAATAGCTAGCTAACATTAACGTATCGCCGTATTTCCAGACAAGATGGAGTATACTTTTGTCCACAAAGATGACCTACTGTCCTTTGTTTGTCATAAATGCAGGTATGTTTGGTAATGTTTTAAATATGCAGATGAGGTATCGTTTCTGTGTCTTGTAATGTAATGTAACTAAGTTACATTACATAATTAGTTACATAATCGTTATGAAAGAAAAATACTATAAAAAGTGTAACAGTCCAGTGTGAGAAATCTGTATAAATATAGTAACTGAGGATTTGCCGTAAGACAAGCGGGAGTATACTTTTGTCCACAAAGAAGATGACCTACTGTCCTTTGTTTGTCATAAATGCAGAATAAACCTGCTGTTACAACAAATCTGACCAGCTCCGGAATTATTCAAGCAGAAGACATTCCAGAGGTTACATTTACACATACTGTGTTTCAGAGGAGGCTGGTCCATAGAGGCAGAGGAGGTTGCTCCTCCTCTATTTTTGAGAGGCAAGAGGGAGATCAAATTATAAAAAAGAGTAATTGGTTCAAATAAACCATTACCAAATTTCAGTATAATTTATAAAATATTTCTTGTCTCCTCTTTGGAAATAATCCATTATTGAAATTCTGATTAAAATGCTTCAACAGCGACACCTGCAGGGCAGGCAAGAGGGGAAAGGGCAGTCAGTGAAGTGGTGGTGGGTGTGGGGGGCAGAGGAGGACGGGATCTCTTACATCAATTTAATGTACTTCATTTTTTTTCATGCTAATCTGTTATTGGCCAAAACACGTAAAATGATGCTCCAAGGGAGGACGTCCTCTCTAACCAATCAACAACCAGAATACAATATTGACATCGCGTTGGTCCAATGATAATTTCCAAATTTCATCTTCAATTCTCTACCACTGTATTGAACGTGAGTGTGACGAACTGGCGGTAAAGCGATAGATAGATTATACAGTAGCATATTAGAAAATAAATTATAATTATATTTAGGCCTTTTCAACCAGCAGAGGCTGGTCCAAATTTCCTTTTTTCAGATTTTTTTATCGCGCAGTAGCTAGCTACTTCGTTACCGAGAGTAACAAACGAGTATAAGGCGGTAAACGCGGCGGAGAGTATAGATTGGGACTCGTCGCAAAGCAAATACAGCGACATATTACAGTGGTACCAGGAGCACTATCCATCGCCAGGGAAGGATACTCTGACTGATAAGACCCAAACAGGAAGCGGACATGGCTCTCCCACAGCAGCCAGCTAGGGCAGAAGAACAGGTGAGATAGACAGCAAACAGAGATGTAGAAGCAGGGCAGAGAAGCCTCATTTCTATTCTTCTGTGCCTGTATATATTTTGTTATGTGTTTGACACAACGTGAAGCAATTGAGCTGTATATATTATTTGTCACAAAGTACTTGGCAATTAAATATTTACAGTGGAGCACCTTATATATAGTATTATTTAATAATTAATTTAAGAAAGTGTGTGGGTGCCCCCCCAACCGGTCAGCTACCACCACAAATAGAATCTAATTCTGTGGGAAACACTGTGTACACCATGTGTTGTTGAAGTTATCTGGTTCATTGTGAAATGTCTTAAATAAACAATTATGAGGTGAGTCATTTTACCCCGCTGCACCTCTACACCAGATCTTAGGGTTCCCCCACCTGCCAAATCCAACTTTAACCCCTGATTATTAGGTTATTATTAGGTTGCTAGTTGGATTATTGCTACATTTGAACATCATAACATAACTTGAACATAAGAAAGTAGAGATAATTAGCCAACTAGTGTAAAATAACATGACGCCGTTGGTTTATTTGTTTATTTATTTGTCACATACACACACGGGGTGTGCAGTGAAAAAGTGGCAATACTCAGCAGGAATGTGCAAAGGGCAACAGTACACAGTATTTACAATAAAAAACCAACACAATACAGTAAGTATTACAGTAAGAGCTCTATATAAAAATTAAAAAAAAACACAATATTTACAGTAGTGCAATGCTGAAGATCGTATAGATTACAGTTTGGTCCACAACCGATGGATGTTGTGCTAATTGTGTTTATAGTTTTGAAAATGTGACTACAGATTGGGGCTGTCAAACGATGGTTCGATATTCGAATGCTATTCAAATTGGGTTGTGTTAAACCAAAAATAAATCTTGCATTTTAGCGTCTCCTCTGTTTAAAATGAAGTGGCTGCATACGCGGGCCATTGCTTTGCTTGTACTGGACGGACACGTGACGGCACGTTCATTTAATAGCGGATTGAAAATAAAATGTAGCCATATTCTTTGAGCTGAAAAGAACTGATAATTCAATAACAGAATGGCAGAGAGTTCGGGAACAAGCTTGGCCGCGGAGAGAGTGATTAGCACTCCGAGTAATTTGAAAAGCCCCGTTTAGAAGTACTTCGGTTTTTGGTCAGTGAACGGCAAAATTGTGGAACCTCGAGAAAAAGTTGTATGCAAGCTACAGATGGCCTACCATTCCACCACAAGCAACATGAGGGCACATCTTGAAAACATTTGGGAACCGCTGTTGTAAATGATCCCTCAGGACCAACATTTTTTCAGTCACATTTCTCGAAATTGTGTGCCTTAATTTGATTTAAACAACCATTATAAAAGTGTGTATGTAGATTTTAAAAGCCTTGTTAATGCTAACGTTTTTTGTTTTTTTTTTCAACTTGACTGCATGTGTTCATGTTTGTTCAAATAAAATTTACCTATACTAGTTATGTCTCTCGTTGTAGTGGTTTGCCCTCTTGTGGACATAAGGCGCAATAACACAGCCCGAAAGTTGGTAAAAGTTTGACATGTAATTCAACATTTAAAATTGTAATAGATATTCGAATATGTTCAAACTTATGCGTTTTTTCAGAAACTACAGATTGGACAAAAGGATGTTAGCGACTGTAAAAAAAACTGTAGAACAGGACTGTGCATTTTTGTGTTTTTTCCCCTTCTGTGTCTTTTTTACTGTATGTGTATTTTATTTTTACACATTTGGAACCAAAGGTCATGTATGTTGGATTATTTGTTCATCACTGGCAGCAATTTCATGTTGCTAATAAAGCAATTCTGTCACTTACTGTTTCTATTGTACATTCAATAAAATAAAGATGACTCAACCAAAACAGTGGATTACAGTAAAAGGAAACTGAATTATAAAAAAACAATGGATTTCATATTGTCTATTGTATGCAGGTAGAACTGAAACATGAAAAGTAATGCAGTTTTTGTAATCAAATCAAATCGCATTTATTTGTATAGCCCTTAATCACCGTTACAGTCTCTAAGGGCTTCACAGTGCCCAACATGTGAAAATAATAAATGGTTAGTACACGACATCCCCCAGCCTTAGACCCTCACAGAGGACAATGCCATCAACTGTTAGTATTTTGAAAGTCGTGCTATGATT
Source organism: Hoplostethus atlanticus (assembly GCA_034670405.1). Classification (NCBI taxonomy): domain Eukaryota; kingdom Metazoa; phylum Chordata; class Actinopteri; order Trachichthyiformes; family Trachichthyidae; genus Hoplostethus; species Hoplostethus atlanticus. The sequence goes on from JAXDDX010000033.1 coordinate 815,804, forward strand.
GACTATATTGATTGATTGATTGATTGATTGATATTGATTGAAAACGTGTTTTGAAAGAATGATTTGATTTTGAGTCGGGTTTGCCGTGTTTTGATAGAGTTAGTGTATGTAGAGAAAGTTTTTTTGCATTTTGAAATGTAGAGTTAGTATTTAATTAGCAAAATGTGGTTTTGAGTAGAAAATTAACTATTTGGCTAATTGTGTGATGTAGGTGTATTGCTGTGTTAAGAGTTTAGAAAAAGTGCTTAGCGATCGTAAAAAACTAATACTCACTCACTCATTGTAAAGCTAACATAAATAGCAGTTGGCAAAAAATGCCCGGACAGTACACCAGACAAGTGAAATAACCGCTTCTATTAAGAAGCAAATACTGTGAAAACACAGCCAAACATCCTAGACAAGGATAACATGCTACAAGCTACTGACCATGAGTATTTGTTTTAACCATGAATCTGTTGCATGTAATTGGCTATTTGACACAGACCCTGCACCTTTTTTTGTGAATGCACTCATAGCTGGGTTGGAAAATCCTGGTTGACAAAGACTTGATAGCCACCGTCTTCATTGGTTCCTGAGGTATCACTGGGTTCAGCACTTTACTCCATCAGTGGGACATGGACATCAGCGCTACCAGTCGGTGAAGCATCAGATCTTACTGATGTGTTGGCAGCAGCACCAGAACCATTGGCTGTAGCAGAACCTTTGGCAGCACCAGAACCATTGGCTATAGCAGAACCTTGGTTGTCTCTTGTGGCAGCACTGCATCTTACTGCTGCAGCATCACCTAGAATTAGATGAGGAACTATTTCAGTCCTTACAGCACAAGAACACAGCAGTGTATGGGAATGTCAAACATACATAACGTAGGTCTCAATTGAGACCCGTCATGGAGCGTTTGGAGAGTGGTGTGTGTGTGTGTGTGTGTGTGTCCTTGACATTCATCACTAGTGGTTCTTCAGGCTGGTTGAAGTTAACTGAGTTAATTATTTGTCAGTAGTTAAAGTGATTGATATCCACTGACAAAAACAACTGTCAATAAAGTGTAAATGAAAACAACTCACGTTTTTTCCAGATTACATTACATTCTACTTGCAAGTAGAACTGCAAGTAGAACACCAACTACAATTCCAGCTATAACCCAACCAGAGAGGTTCTGTCCCAGATCTGTAAATCAGAGTACAGAGAGAATTAGAGTATAACAGAGTAACATCAACAATTTGTCCTCCAAACACCAAAAATATGAAACTCATTTCATGGTGAAAAATAATTGTATTTAAAGGTCATTCTAATATCTAAGATCTTAAAGGGAATCATACCACCAAGGTGAAGATTGTCACAAAATCACTTTTATTGTGCTTGCTTTAGTAATTACCGTGGTGCAGGCTACTGTCATCTGTCGGACGCAGACACACACCGAAACGAACAACACTGCTCTGCTACAAATTCATCACTGGTGGTGGATCCTCACTTTGACTGTCTTTACACTCGGTATCTCTCTCGGTTTTTTAATTACAAATTTGTCGATTTTTACCCGATCATCACCCGTGTTTCACACTTGCTGTGTCACTAGCTAGTAGCTACGTGATGGAACAACGTTGGTTTAGCCGACTCTAACGTTACATTGGCAGTTGGCTACGTGACCACGCCCCTTAACGTAGTCTACACATGCACAGAGCTGGAACAAGTTTAATTGGATAATGCGATTTGTAGTTAAAACGTTCACCAATAATAATAAGTAATAATAGAATAAATAGATGCGTTGGTTTTTTAATACATTTATTTATTATTATTATTATTTTTTTTAAATTAAATCAGCCTTCCCCGTGGGTGCTCAACCTTTTCGGTGGGTGCTCGAGCACCCACGTGATCGGCGCGTATGGAATCAAGTAACCTTTGACCCTCATGGACCTCTATCAGGGACCAGCAGGACATTCAGCAACATCAATAGAACGTTGTGCTATTTGTATGAGCCAGTCAAATCTGACATATTGCACCTTTTAATTTAGACAATGAAAGAGTTTTTCAGGACCTGCAGATACCCTGGGTTACCTTCCAGCAGGGGTGGGTGATAAGACTTCAAATCAATATCACGATTGTTTCAAACTTACCTCGATTACGATTAATGAACGATCATTTATTTTATACAGGATGTTTTAGTTTGAAAATTGTTTTATTTTGAAAATAAAATAAAACGGATGCTCTATGCCGTTCCTGTGTCTGGCTTCCTGCCCGGTCGCGGAGCTCCCCGCCACGGTCTGAACCCGGCATTAGTTGGACGGGGCGGAGGCACGTGACTGAACACGACGTAGTATTTTTTAAGGGGACAGTTCATGAACGCACGCATTGAGGAAAGTATTAACCGAATTAACCAACATGAGCAAGATTAAGTTAGTGGGAGGTTCTAAATGTCGGTTTCCATACATTATCGGTTAATTGCCCAGCCCTACCTCCCAGCATATGGCTGGTAACTATTACTGTGAACATGGACAACTCTGTCTAGGAACCAGACCAGACTCAAACCTGTGATGCAACATGTGGAGCTGCAACACAGGAAATGATTGGAAGACCACAGATAAATTAATCCTTACACTGAGCATATGATGAATGGGGAGCTTTCCTCAACTCACCTGGGACGGAGGCACTCAAAGTCACATTGGAGGTAGGGTTGGTGATGAGGCAGGTCAAACTGTGATATCCTGTGAGAGTTATAGTACTGGTGATATTGTAGAGACCACCTTGCTGGTCTATGGTGGGTCTCTCTTTAGGCTGTAAAGGGTGGCCCGTGTTGTCGAAGATGTTGTAGCCTCTCCATGTTAGCACCGGTTCTGGAAATCCCCCTCGTGTTCTGCAGGTTGCTGCTGTCTTGTCTTCATTCACAGTCAGAGTAGGCTCTTGGTAAGGAACTGAGTGAGAGAGAGAGACATAGGGGGAGGGATACATGACAAATGATAGTCTCAGTGTAATTTCCATCTCTCATTATCTTTAAACAGAAAATACATCTCCATTCCTACCTGCAACATGCAAGGTGGTTTGACATATTTTGTCATAGTCTTGTCTCAGGGGTGTATCATACAGCACAGCAAAAGCCCAGAAAGATGACCCGTCGTCTTCAAGTGTTAGGTTGTTAAGTGTGACTGAAATATCCCCACTTCTCATGTCCTGCACAGAGGCTGTGGTCCTTCTCTGATACGTTTGAATGGCATTTTCTGGAATGTGTTTTCCTTGGTCAAAAACGTACAAAAGTGATGATGTCTTTACGTCTTGCCAGTAAAAGCGGAGCCTTGCTGGGTCTATGGGACCGGAGATTTTCAGGACACAGGAGAAGACCACTGACCCATTAACAGTGCCGTTGGTATTATGCCCCGCAATTCGGACACACAAGTACTGTGTAAGAACAGAGTACGTTTAACAGATCTCCAAGGGACTCAACATGAATGGTCCAGGACCAAATGGAAGATTCCAGTGTTGATTAATGAAGTCAACTGAGGCTTTTCAATGCTCACTCTAAAGCTTGCTGGCCATATGGGTCCTAGTGCCATTGTGGTGCAAATAATGATAAATATTGTAAAACATAAAATAAATACATAACACATGTAAGACTTAAAAACTTACTTACAAGCGATATTACACTTTATTATACATGACACTCATGCTTATGGTCTGTGATTGGGACCTGAGAAATAAACTGATTGACTGTGTAGATTTCAGTTGTCTCCAAATGAGGTTACTGGACCGTAAACTGTCTTCTTAGCCTAGCCTATCGAAAAACAAGTGAGCGCTGAGCGTCCTCCATGGTCTGATGCTCTTGAGTCTGTCCTAAACTTGTGAATCTCCCATGGTGAATGCTTAATTCTGTCTCAAATGAGAAGGCATTCTAATGACATTGGTAAACTTGTTGTGTCTTGTAGGGCCCATTCTTTCGGTAGTCCCTTGTTTTATTAGCACCTTGGCTATGTCGCTGTTCTGCCCTCCTGCCCTGAATCCGAATGATTGTTCTCAACCTTCTGTCTCACTTAACTGTTGTTCTCTCACAAGTAGGCTGATTCTTTAACCCGGGTCCGCCGAGAAATCAAAGCCTCCCTAATTCAAGTTGTAGCAGGGCTTTAAAGTACTTTTTGGTCCCCTGTCAATTCCGTTGGCCCTTTACCTCTTTCCGTTAGCCTTTATGATGTAAATTTCGTCTTCAACAAACCCGCAGATGTCAGTGACTTCCCGCTTTTGATTCAACCCTTGGAAGCCCAGTTGTACACAAAGAGACTACCGACGTGCTACCTCGTTTATTAATAACTAAACGGGTCCCCCAGTCGCTCCAAGTTAATGAGATTTTTAAGACCACTAAAGAAATGTTTACCCTTGGACAAATCCTGGCAAGCCATTAGTATATGAAACTTCCCTATGTCTCAATAAAGAAAATAGATTATTTAAAAGAGGGAAATTCAAAGTGAACTACACATTCAGCAAAAAAAGGGGGGAATCCTTTGCCTATTGCCGCTTCGGTTTGGCATGGGAGACATGGATGATCTGGCTGTCGCTAATATTTTAAACAGGGTACCCCCAGGGCTTGACCCCCGCGCATAAGCTTAAATTTCATTTTAGGATAGTAGAAACATTGAAAAGAGGCGTTTGTATAGCGCAAAATAATTTTATGTGGGACCGAACTTATCAACACCAACGGATAATTGAGGTAAAAAAAGTATGAAGAATTTAGGAAAATCAGTTATTTTTTAACCCCAGAAAAAAAAAAAATTAAGTATTGTAAATGTAATACAAATAATTTGTAAACAAAAACTTTCGCCTTATTTCAATTCTAATTGCAAGGGTCACACCGGACCTATGCGTTTTGACTCCGATCAGGAGACACCAGGCGCTGCATTCAAGGTTTAATTATGAACTTGTTCGCACGCGGGAAACGATAAACTGGGAAAATAATATCTTAGTGTTTAAACATTATATCGGTTAGAGATAGAGGCAGTGGAAAATGACCGGCGCTTATACATTCCACCGGAAATATTTTACTGGTTGAGCATAATTTATAAAGACTCTTTTTTGTATTTCCTTTCCAAGACTGACTAAAAAGCTGTATCATGGAAGAAGCCGTTTTCAGACGACTCCGGGTTACAGCTAGTACCAGCCTTCAGAGCTCCCACGCCCAGTTATAAATCCCATTCTATGGCTTCCAATACATTTATGGGGTAGCTACGGGCACCGCGAAGCCGGGGGCTATGGTGATTCCTTGTACTCGTCGAAATTACCGGGTTTATTCCACTTCCATCATGGTAAAGGGCCTTTCCTTCGGGAACAACGCGCTCAACATGTTAGCAGCAGACTCCAGAAAGTTACACTGATCTAAACTCCGTACTGTCTAATGCCAAGCACACAAACATTAGTAAATTGAACGTTACACACAAACATTTTACCCTTTTTTTTGAGTAAAGTAAGCCATTATTTGTCTACAATGGAAGAAAAAAACAAACCTTTGTAAAGGATTCAATAACTTTAAATAATTATAGATCAGAGCCTTATTATGACAACAGTTATTCAACAGATGCGTAAATCAGGACTGTGAAATTATTTTATTTTAACGCCGCTACAGATCTAAGGAGGCTTAGTTCAATGTCTTTGAAGCAAGGCAATGTGTTCTAAAGAAACACATACAACAGATAATATTAAACCAGTGTAACACTAGTAATAAAGTCAAATTATGGAATCGTAATCCTGGCGCATGTTATGATTCCACAGAAATCAATTTACCTAAGGTAGATATTGGATTTTGAAATCTGAAGTCAGCCGGTTTCAGGTTTTCTTTTCCAAGGTGAAAGATAAGAAAAACACGCGATTCAGAAAGTACCCTTAGACGTCATAACGGCGTTTGGCCCGACCCCTCTTTAAGTATTTATTCGGACCAGGTGACCATCCCATATTTCGGCATTACCGTAACCTTTAACGCATTACGCATGGGCGCAAGCCGTTTGTTTGGAGCTGCCTGTTCGGAAATTGATAATTCCGAGTCGGTATTCTAACTTCCAATCTAAATTTGACAGGCATGAAAACATAAACGCCCGCATCAAAAAGCAGTTTGTATGGCAAGCTCACAAATTTACAAACATCTAATTAACATAAACTAATGGACGCCATTAGTGAATTCGCTCTGGACAATTTCGGCCACTTTTTTCCAAGTCACGGAATGCTTGACCGCCAGTGATGCTAAAGAACAACTATCAAGCGTATTTTTAACCTTAACAGTATATTTTGTTGGTGCAGGCAGCAACAATCCACAGTCTCCAATCACAAAATCCAACAGACGATTAACTGTTTATTAAGGCAAAGACATGGAGTATTCTGAGCGATGAACACACGCTGAGAAGCGGTTAGGATTTTATCATCTAAATTGAACTTAAAGCTGGAGCAATTCCAGAACGTTTAATATCTGCAAATGGAAAACTTCCCTTTAATCACCAGATTGATTTAATTTACAAATTACCTGTAATAAATTTTACTCTTTTAGCTAACGAACTAGCGGGTCTAGAGTCATTGTTGGTTAAAAAGTAAGAAAAGTAAACTAGTCATTAATAGCTATATAAAGTATGGTATGGGTTGGAGTCAGGACTCAGGCAAAGTTAAACAGTTAAACCCAATTATCTTTATAGAGTCGCAAAGTGACCAGGCCTGTAACTTCATTTACCCTCATTCAGAAAATCCGTTTAAGTTGTTTTCGGCAATTGGATCCCAAATAGAGATGAATCCCATAATACATTGGATTTAGCCAACAAAAATGACATGGACATGACAAAAAACAGGCCCCAGAGAGCACGCCACGACTACAATATTAAGGAATTGTTATCATTGAGTAAACCATTGGAACGCTCACTTTCTCCAATACTGGTCCAACCCTAAACAAAGTACGGTCTCATGTTGGTTTGATCATCGCCATGATTATGGGGTTTTTGTTAGTGGTTATTTGTTTATTATACAGCATGAGCGTCTTGCTCTCCAGGCATGGCACTTTCGTACTGCCAATACATACAACCTCCCGCCCTCAAAACAGCTTCCAGATATGGTTGGAAGAAGGTGGCGTATATGAAGTAAAGGATTTTAAAGACTGAAATCACCAACAGGAGCTGTTTAAGATTTTTTGACAAGACTTCACAACGTCTGTAAAGACCCCCAGGAACAGCTTAAAAACCCAAAATGAGTACAATACTTCTTTTATCAAACACAAGCATCGATTCTCGATTGGCACTCACATGAACGCAACATCAGAATATAAGGGTTTCATTTGGACCCCTAGTTAGAAGCTATGATCCAATTAAAAAATGAAGCTTAGCGTCCCCGTCTAACTGATAGCGAACCCCTAAACAGATTGTTCATATTAATCGAACCGTAAACCATTTAAAAAACATACTCCGGTAACACAGTATGAACACTAAACTATAAGACAAAAAGCATAATCATTGTTGTTTTATTATAAACAAATAATATTTAACTGATTTATCACTTGCTAGTCTTAGTTTACTCCGTTTTCTCCACAGTTGTTAAAACTTTTCTTCCAATAGGATTACCAGAATAGACATTTCTCAAGAACCAGCCCTCACTAAACAGAATAATTACGTCCTGTTATTCATAAAAATCAACCACGATTAGCTAGCTCCTTGCACTGGCAATAGCAGACGACAGGTAGACTCCCAAGTAATAGTATCTACGCAACAAAACACTCCGATGTGAATGGCGGCAACCAACTCGAGCTCAAGCAATAATTTAATTTGAAAGGAAGGATACAAACCCGTCGGGGATCACTCTTATTACGGCCAGTGCTGCGTTCATGTATTCCTTCCTTTATTGGCACACTTTTGCATTGAAGACACACTTTTCGAACCCAATTAAAAACCGAAAGCTCCGGATGTTTCACGAAATCACGGAAAACGTTCAACCTTAAAAGCATGGGTATAAACGTAAGCTTAATATTATGCAGCAAGACCCGACCTAACTAAGTAGAAATAAATCATGAATCTAAAAAAAATGTAATAAAGGTCAATCATTTAAACCCTTACAATGCCAGGGATACAGATGAACAGGCTATCGAGGACTAAGCTAGGCAATGCAGCAAATTCATGAAATTTTCCAATGTAATTTACCCAGTGACGCAATCCGTTTCTCTTCATTTATCCGTATGAACTTGTATTTATTGAGTTGACCGGAGGCCCGGACCGGGTGGGTAAGGAAGGTGAGACAACAGAGAGTTTGGCGGACGGAGCATGGCCTGAACATACAGACCCAAGGGACAAGAGTTGTTGCTTGGACAAAGAACAGAGGGTGAAACTGGACCCAACAAATTCGTCTCTAGTGCCTGCTTCTGCCGTCATTCGTTATAAGTTACCTCTTACGACATGGAAGTATTTGGGAATCTCCGATGGAACGCGCACAGCTTGAATAAACAAGGGTCAATATTTAGTGGTATATTTTAATTATAATATAGTGTTTATATAGTACGGTGAAAGCCAAGACATGGTACAGCTTTCGTCCGTGAAATCACCGTCAGGCGTCATCATGCCGGTTCACCCAGTAACCTGGTGTCTCTTTCTCCCGTAGGGGGGAGACACAAAGGTCTTCTGCAGGAGGGACTCAAAAGGAGATGTATGATTGGGAGGTACAGTTATTGTGTGTTTGGTAATTTAGTGAAGTCGGGACAGTCCGGAGAACGGAGTCTCGAACCAAGGTCGGTCGCCGCGTTGGTGGGTGTTGGTTTTCTTCTGTTCTCCTTCTCACATCTCTACTCTCTTTCTCTACCCGTTACTTCTCATCACGAGTAACTCCTAAATGCTGCTTTTACACCAGGGGCAACATGAATTATTTACTGGGACCCAGTGGAACGAACCACATTTACGTGAAATCAAAAGCCATTCAATGGCATCAGACCCAAACCCTTTAAAGGGTTGTTAATATAGAACTAGTTACTTTGTATTGACCAAGTTTTTTCGTACTTAACGAATGAAATGAAAAAATTGATTAATTGTTTCAGGCAACAAAAGGATGGAATTTGAAATCCAATCACATTCTCTAGCAAATGCAAAAATGATTTAAAGATAATCTGACTTTGTCAAATTTTTATTTGCTTCGTTAGGTTTCATCCAGTGTTGTTGTCAGTTCGATGAGACGAAGGGTTTGTCGAGGAGAGTGTGACATAATATCGGGGAAGTTCAACAGACCCCAGCCGGAGTTACGTTAAGCCCCTCACACTACCTGCGAAACCCTTTCACATCTGGGAGTACTTTGATCCGTAAACAATATAAATGACCCGCATATTCTGGGAATGGATACTCAGGTCCGTGCAGAATTGTTTTGTTACCTTTGTTTTGATTTCGTTCAGTGTTGATGCGCTCTGTGTGAGCTTGAGTTTCCCGTAATGCTAACTGCAATGATTGGAGACTTTGAAGAGTAATCTTGCAATTTGATTGTATTCTGGATATGTGTTTTCCTAAAGAGAATTTTAATATAAGAGTATTAAGTATCAGAGTAGAAGTTACATCTTCCAAGATGCTTAAGCATACTTTAACTTACAATTGTACGGGAAAGGAAGTGTTCTCGTGCACGCTTTGTCTTCCAAGTAGAATTGGGATGATTTCAATGGTACCTATAATAGTTAGTTCTGTGTGGATCCATTTAATATGTGTGTTTATATTTCATTTGTTTCTATTTCAGCAAGTAGTCAGTTGGTTTCAACACCGGAAACTTCTTTTCTATCTAAATAAGGTCTATGAAGTTTGATCTTGTATTAAAAATTAATATTGTCATCCTAATCATTTTAATAATTATAATTTGAAGATACATATTCGTTAAAAATTTATTTTATTCGAATCCACACCCCTCCCTGGTTTAAGTTTTAAAATCCTGAAGTTCATTTTGTTTTTTAAAGCTTTTAAATGCCAGTTAAAGGATCGTCTTCCACCAATCAATGAAAACTGTAAATAAATGCAATTCCTTTTACATGTTTGGTAACAGAACTCTTGCTTTGAGGTTTGTATTATTTAATTTTTGACTGAGTGAATAACCGGAAGTTTTGTTATTTGCAAAAATAAAAAAAAAAAAATATGATACACATAAGGAAAGTGTGAAAGAAAATAGCTTTAAACCAGAATTGAGGTATGTTTTTAGGAGAAGTCAGCCCAATCATTCCCTCAGTATTTGATTCCCGTAAATCCGCAGGGAAAGGGTCCCGATGCAAATCGCCAAGGCATTGAGGGCGTCTCGAGATCTTTGAACCTTTGAAATTTCCGAGTAAGTGCAGAGTTTGCTAACGTGTGACTAATTGATAGTCCTCTGTCATTGTCGCTCAACTAACCATGAATCGTAAAATGATGTTATTTCTTGAAAACTATCATGAGGGAAAAACAGAACAGGGGCCACAGTTAATCTTGAAAGTCTTTGAGCACCTTGGGTAGCAGGCAGCAAGGCTAAATGATCGTTCTGTGAGTAAAACTACTATGCTGAGTCTTTGTTCAGCAAGCAGTTTTAAGGGTTATGTTGGTAACTAATAAAGTAACTTTATCGTATTAAGATTTTACACTATAATAGAAGGTAACAATAAAAGAGACATAAAGATTGGTTGAGAATAAATGCGAGGAATAAACTCAAAGTTTGAATGGAAATGTGTACATTCTTATGAAAGGACAGTAGGGTCAAAGGCATCACCAATCGAGGTGGGTTCTACAATATTTGTTCTATGTGATTTCATATGTCTTCAAGTACTGGCGTACGTATAAATGAAAGAACAAGCGTATTACACTACACGCACATGAGGCACGGAGCACCACTAATCCAACCTGCAACACCAAGCAAACCCTTCAACACTCACACACCAGCCTTGTCAGTTGCCCAAGGACCTTCCCATGCGAGATTGGAGGACCTGGATCGAACCACTTTGATTACAGAGCAGGCGTTCCTACCCTGCAACCCGGTACGTTGTCATAGAATCTGAAGATTATGTAAAAATTTTAAAAGGTTCCGGTTATCCGCTAAATGGCTCACTTGCTTCGTGTTAATTGTCCTCTTTGTAGTATTGGCAAAGGATTATGGTACTTCAACTGCATTGCCTAAACGTGTCTTAAATGTGGAAATTAATGACAATAAAAGCACAAAAAGTTAGCTATTTATTGGATTATTTTTAGATAAATTCGCCATGTTTTGAATAACATTTTTTTTGTTTGTCAATGGAGAGATATTCCAAACTGCTAAGCATTCTAACGTATACCGTAATTTGAAACATGACTTGAATACTTTGTCAAAGTTCTGTCGTAATGCAAACGTATTTTGGTAATTTAAATAACATGAGAATATTTTTCGTGTTGTTAATGTAAAATGCATTAGCTATTGTTTATGTTTGAAAAGAAATTACTATAAAGTTGACAGTCAGTGTGAAATTTTAAATATGGTTTTTTGAGTGATTGCGTAAAGACAGAGTGGAGTTACAGTCTTTTCCACAACATACGTCCTATGACATAATGTACCTTTAAATGTTATGTTTAAAAAACTTTAAGATAAAAGCATAATGCTTTTTAAGAATGCTCATTTTAAAAAGGATTGTTAAAAACAATTATTATTTGAATATAGAAAAAGATTTGAATTTAACAGTTGTACAAACCCCCGCCTTTTAAAGGAACAGTGACGGGTAACCAGCACCCACCAATCACCCGGTTGGGACCAAACTGTTCAATAGGAGTTTTCACTTTTACCTTACCTGAAAATTTCAGGCTCAGATAAAATTTTTGGCGTATTTTATCTTTTCTTTTTTTCCCGCCATTTTAAAATTTACCCTCTTCCTTCACCCCATTTACACACCAAGGGAAAACTTCAGGGGAAAATTTGGGGTTCAACCTTGCCCCAAGCCTTAAATCGGAAATTTTGGAGAACCTATGCAGGATTTCGATTATCGGAAGACCCGTCACCCCCGACCACACCGGGGGTACTTATGCCCTTGGCATAGAGATTTTTTAAAATGAAAAAAGGGTTGGTAAAAACCGAAAAGAAACAGATTTGTTGTAAAATTGTACCTCATTTTGAGTAAAGGGAAAGGATTAATGGGGAAACCCAAGTAAATAGGTTTGGGGTAACATGGTTAATTTTTAAAATTGGGAAAAAAAAATTGTATCAATTAAAAAAAAAAATAAATTACTGTTTATTTTTAATGTTTTTGGTAAATTTGATTTTTTTTTTAAAAAAACTTTGTTTTGGGTTTTTTTTTTCCAGGGAAATTTTAAAAAAACTCTAAATTTTAAGATCGGGTTTTTAACAAACGTATTTTTTGGTCCAAAAGAAGATGACCATTTTCCTTTTTGATAAATCGGAAGGGGGAATTTTAAAAAAATCAGATGGTTCTTTCTTTGTCTTTTAATTAAAAAGTTTTTCCCTTTTATTACAAAATGTTTTAAAGAAAATTTTAAAAAAAAGGGGAACGATTTAAGCTTTTTAATCTTTTCCGAAAAAGCGGAATATTTAGCCGAGCATAGAAATCATTACAATTGACACAAATTCCCTTGAAACGGAAGAAGCACTGGAGTATGATAGCCCCCCCAAGTATGTATCTCCCAAATTATGTATCTCGCAGCCCGGGGGACTTGTGAGGGGTGGGGGGGGAGGGCGTGTCAACGTCAATCTGTTTAATTTGACAATCAAGGTTTTACAATCCCGTCCGGGGGGGAACACACTCAAGGGCGGCCTCCGCGAACAGACACCCGGCATGGCAATATGCTGCAATTTTTAAAATTTTGGGAAGCCAAAATAAGACTCTGCCAAACTCCGGCTTTTTTTGTCCTATCGAAATAAGAAAACGATACACACCTTTAAAAGGATTGGAGGGGTTTAAACGAAAACTGTTCCATGCAGGCAGACAGAGTAGATAGTAGACAGGTGATTGTATTTTCCCCTCTGGGTTCTTTAAAAATAATTGCTAAAAAAGGCAACGTTTGCCCCTATACTGCAGTGCAAACAGATGGGGCACAGACAGAAATGTACCAAATGGGGATATCATACCCCGCTTTAGGGGATATTTTTTCCCATATAAAGATCAGATTTTCCCCAGTTTGATTGTGCAATCTCGTTCGTCTTCTTCTATCCAGTGATGACTTGTATGTTTGATTTGATGTTGCCCCCGAGGGTCCCAGGACGGGTGGGTTACGGGAAGGTGAAAAACCAGAGAGTTTTCGGCAACTGTCCGGATGGCCATAATGGCCTACCATCACGACCCCAAGTGGAAAGGGCAGGTTAGTCTGTTTGGGTACGACCCGGGGAGAAACTGGTTACCCAAAAAAAAAATGTCTGTCTCTGTTTCCCTGCCTGTTCTTTTACCTTTTTGTCTATCTCCAGGTGTATAATTTCCCCTGGTTCACGACATGGCAGAGTGCATTGTGGGAGATATGCTCCGATGGACAACGCAGCAAAGCAGAGAAACACAAGGAAAGGAGGTAAGAATTCTGGCATCACTCACATCACCACATAAACCAGGCCTTTTAGTTTGGACGGTGAAAGCCAACAGGAGAGGGGCATGCATCGTTTTTCCCCGAGGGTAAAAGGGTCGGGAAAGGGTTTGCCTCCAGGTAGCCCTGTGCAGTAACCATGATGTGTCTTTTTCCTCCCCCTTAGGAAGCAATGAGACATTAAAGGTCTTCTGCAGGAGGGACTCAAAAGGGATTAGGGAATCTGGGAGGTACAGTTTTTGTGTTGTTATGGTAATCTTTAGTGAACAGTCGGGGGAACGCCCGGAAAGAAGCAGGATTTTTCCGACTCTCCCCAAAAGGTGGTGCCCCCCGATCTCTCTGGTCTGTGTGTCTGTGTGTTGTTTGTTGTCTGTCTGTCTCTCTCTCTCTCTCTCTCCTTTCTCTCTCTCTCTCTCTCTCTCTCTCTCTCTCACCGGATACAACCTCCTGAACTGCTCGCTTTTGTCCACCTGGGGGCGCCATGAATTATCTGTACTGAGAACAGCCTCAGAGGAAGCTGAACCAGACACTTGACGTGGGAAATTCAAAACCATACAATGGACATCAGAAGTGTACACACCATTTCAAAGGGGTTTGTTTCTAAATATCAGAACTTAGTAGCCTTTTGTATTGACCATGTTTTTTCTGATTACTCTATCCGAATGAAAGTGAAAAAAAATTGATTTAATTGGTTTTCAGGCAACAAAAGGATGTGTAGACTTTTGATATCCAATGTACAGATCGTCAACAAGCAAAATGCAAACAAAAATGAGCAATTCAACAGATAATCTGCCTTCACTTGCATCATTTTTCTTCTTTTTCTTCTTAGGTCGTTTCCATCACCCAGATGTGCTCCAGCTTGTCAGCTCTCTGAATGAAGACAGAAGAGATCATATGTCCAACGCTGACAGAGCAAAGCATCCTGGGAAGTCACAGCAGACCCCCAGCACGGAGTCTACAGAGCCACACACCCCCTCACACACTACCTGACCGTAACACGCTTACACACACACTCCCGAGCAGAGATACTGGACCGTAACACACTGTATCACATGACCAGGCAGTTCACTGGGACACCTGGATATCCCTCAGGTCCGTGCAGATATTGTTTTGTTATCCTTTCTGTTTTGACTCCTGTCCATGTTCAGTGTTGATGCCGTCTCTCTGTGGTGCAGCCTTGAGGTTCACACTGCTCCATGCACACTGCAATGATGGGAGACTTTTGAGAGAGTACATCCTTGCACAATTTGATTGTATTTTCTTGGATATTATTTCCTAAAAGGAGGAATCTTATATGATATCAGAGATATTCAGAGTTATCAGAGATGGCACATAGTTCACATCTCTCCAAGATGTCTCTACAGTAAATACTTTAATTTGACAACTTGCTTGCACAGCTGGATGGAGAGTGTTTCTGTGTGACATGAAAGCTGTTTTGTCATTCCAAAGTAAACATGATTATATGATTTCAATATGTTACATATAATAGTCTAGACTTTCAGTTGTGTGCCGATCCATTTACTATGTGTGGTTATTGTTATTTCTATTTGGTTTATCTTATTTCAGCAGGTTCGGTTCAGTTGGTTTATCAAGCATCCACAACATTCACTGTTCCTATCTAATAATAGTGGTCTGTGAAATGTGTGATTTGTTTTGAAACAATCTTTAATATTGATACATCAGCCATAAATACAGTTATTAATAATGCTCTATAATTTGAAGAATACAGGAAAATATGTTAAAAACAATGTTATTTTATTTGAATGCCACAGCTCCGTCTTTGGGTTTTATAAGTTTTAGTAAAATCCTGAAGCTCATCTTTGTTTTGTTTTTTTAAAGGTCTTTTAAAATAGTGCTGGGATCAGTTCAGTTTCCACCCAATCAATAAAAAATGTAAAAATAAATTGCAATTCATTTACCAATGTCTGGGTCAGACACAAGAACCTTCTCATGCTTTGAGGTCTTTCAGTATTTGAATTTCACAGATTGATTGAACTGGAAGTGAAATGAACCCAGGAATGTTTTCAATCCACAGCAAAGAAATAAAAAAAAAAAAAATAAATAACACATAACGGACAAAATGAGAAAAGGAAACAGAAAATAGACTATTTAAACACTGAAAGAAGATTACGTTGATGTGTATGTTTTGCAGTGGCTAGAAAGACAATGGCCCAATCCCAGTGTCCCCCCTCACGGATTTTGAGGCGCGTTCCCGCTAAATCCGCGAGGGTTTAGGGCTGTCCCAATGTCAAATCGTCAAGTGCATGAGGGCGCTCTCGCAGACTCTTTGATCCCTTTATGCACACTTTCCGTAAGTCCGCATCGATGCAGACTTTGCCTAATACCAGATAGTGACTAATTTAATATGGTCCTCTGTGCATTGTCGCTACATACTAAACCATGAAACCGTGAAAAATGATGTAATATTGTTTGAGAAATATCATGGAACATGGGGGAAAAAAACAGAACAAAAGGCCACAAGCTTAAGCTACTTGACTAACTGCCTTTGAGTCATCCTTCGGGTTGCAGGTTCAGGCAGCAACAGGCTAAATCGATCGTCTTCTGCTGAGTAAAACTCTGATGTCTCGTCTTTGTTCAGCAAAAGCAGTTTATTGACATAGGGTTATGATTAGGGTTAACCCTAATAAAGTAACTATTATAGCCAGTACCAAGATTTACAACTTACATAACAATATGAAAGGTAACACAACTATAAAAGCAAGACAATACAACAGATCACTGAAACATTGAGAAATAAAATGTAAGTTGTGTAAAATAGATCAAACAGTTTGAATGGAACAGTTGTACACAGTTCCTTTTGAAAGGAACAGTGAGCGGGTCACCAGCACCAGCACCAATACGTCCAGGTATGGTGTCTATCCAATATGTCTTGTTCTATAGTGAGTTTTACACTATGCTACTCTACATGTAAACATGGGTTACAGGACATACAGTATAAATGGTAAATGGACTCAAAGCGCTTTACACTACATTCACACACATTCATACACTGATGGCAGGGCGCTACCATGTAAGGTGCCAACCTGCACATCAGGGGAATCTAACCATTCATACACATTCACACACGAGCAATTTGGGGTTCAGTGTCTTGCCCAAGGACACTTCGACATGCGGATTGGAGGAGCCTGGGATCGAACCGCCGATCTTCTGATTAGCGGACGACCCGCTCTACCCCCTGAGCCACAGCCGGGGTATACTGTATGTCCTATAGGACATACTGAAAGGTATTTATGTAACATAGTTAAATAAGGTTCAGGTTAAATCCCGCTAAATGGGATAACTATGCCATCTGCTGTTGTAAAATTGTACCTACATTTAGTAGTAATGGCAAAGGATTATGGGTAATCCTCATAGTAACTGAGCATTTGCCGTAAGGTAACGTGTCTATAAATGTCTGTGGACAAAATAAATGTATCTAACTTAAAAAAGCACATAAAAGTTGAGCTAGCTTTATTTGGGTTGATATTGTTTTAGAGTAAATTCGCCATGTTTTTGTTAAGCTAACTATTCGTTTTTGTGTTTTGTTACCACCGGAGGAGAGATCTCTCCAATAGCTAGCTAACATTAACGTATCGCCGTCTTTCCAGACAAGATGGAGTATACTTTTGTCCACAAAGATGACCTACTGTCCTTTGTTTGTCATAAATGCAGGTATGTTTGGTAATGTTTTAAATATGCAGATGAGGTATCGTTTCTGTGTCTTGTAATGTAATGTAACTAAGTTACATTACATAATTAGTTACATAATCGTTATGAAAAGAAAAATACTATAAAAAGTGTAACAGTCCAGTGTGAGAAATCTGTATAAATATAGTAACTGAGGATTTGCCGTAAGACAAGAGGGAGTATACTTTTGTCCACAAAGAAGATGACCTACTGTCCTTTGTTTGTCATAAATGCAGAATAAACCTGCTGTTACAACAAATCTGACCAGCTCCGGAATTATTCAAGCAGAAGACATTCCAGAGGTTACATTTACACATACTGTGTTTCAGAGGAGGCTGGTCCATAGAGGCAGAGGAGGTTGCTCCTCCTCTATTTTTGAGAGGCAAGAGGGAGATCAAATTATAAAAAAGAGTAATTGGTTCAATAAACCATTACCAAATTTCAGTATAATTTATAAAATATTTCTTGTCTCCTCTTTGGAAATAATCCATTATTGAAATTCTGATTAAAATGCTTCAACAGCGACACCTGCAGGGCAGGCAAGAGGGGAAAGGGCAGTCAGTGAAGTGGTGGTGGGTGTGGGGGGCAGAGGAGGACGGGATCTCTTACATCAATTTAATGTACTTCATTTTTTTTCATGCTAATCTGTTATTGGCCAAAACACGTAAAATGATGCTCCAAGGGAGGACGTCCTCTCTAACCAATCAACAACCAGAATACAATATTGACATCGCGTTGGTCCAATGATAATTTCCAAATTTCATCTTCAATTCTCTACCACTGTATTGAACGTGAGTGTGACGAACTGGCGGTAAAGCGATAGATAGATTATACAGTAGCATATTAGAAAATAAATTATAATTATATTTAGGCCTTTTCAACCAGCAGAGGCTGGTCCAAATTTCCTTTTTTCAGATTTTTTTATCGCACAGTAGCTAGCTACTTCGTTACCGAGAGTAACAAACGAGTATAAGGCGGTAAACGCGGCGGAGAGTATAGATTGGGACTCGTCGCAAAGCAAATACAGCGACATATTACAGTGGTACCAGGAGCACTATCCATCGTCAGGGAAGGATACTCTGACTGATAAGACCCAAACAGGAAGCGGACATGGCTCTCCCACAGCAGCCAGCTAGGGCAGAAGAACAGGTGAGATAGACAGCAAACAGAGATGTAGCAGCAGGGCAGAGAAGCCTCATTTCTATTCTTCTGTGCCTGTATATATTTTGTTATGTGTTTGACACAACGTGAAGCAATTGAGCTGTATATATTATTTGTCACAAAGTACTTGGCAATTAAATATTTACAGTGGAGCACCTTATATATAGTATTATTTAATAATTAATTTAAGAAAGTGTGTGGGTGCCCCCCCAACCGGTCAGCTACCACCACAAATAGAATCTAATTCTGTGGGAAACACTGTGTACACCATGTGTTGTTGAAGTTATCTGGTTCAATGTAAAATTTACCCCGCTGCACCTCTACACCAGATCTTAGGGTTCCCCCACCTGCCAAATCCAACTTTAACCCCTGATTATTAGGTTATTATTAGGTTGCTAGTTGGATTATTGCTACATTTGAACATCATAACATAACTTGAACATAAGAAAGTAGAGATAATTAGCCAACTAGTGTAAAATAACATGACGCCGTTGGTTTATTTGTTTATTTATTTGTCACATACACACACGGGGTGTGCAGTGAAAAAGTGGCAATACTCAGCAGGAATGTGCAAAGGGCAACAGTACACAGTATTTACAATAAAAAAAAAAACACAATACAGTAAGTATTACAGTAAGAGCTGTACATTTTTGTGTTTTTTCCCCTTCTGTGTCTTTTTTACTGTATGTGTATTTTATTTTTACACATTTGGAACCAAAGGTCATGTATGTTGGATTATTTGTTCATCACTGGCAGCAATTTCATGTTGCTAATAAAGCAATTCTGTCACTTACTGTTTCTATTGTACATTCAATAAAATAAAGATGACTCAACCAAAACAGTGGATTACAGTAAAAGGAAACTGAATTATAAAAAAACAATGGATTTCATATTGTCTATTGTATGCAGGTAGAACTGAAACATGAAAAGTAATGCAGTTTTTGTAATCAAATCAAATCACATTTATTTGTACAGCCCTTAATCACCGTTACAGTCTCTAAGGGCTTCACAGTGCCCAACATGTGAAAATAATAAATGGTTAGTACACGACATCCCCCAGCCTTAGACCCTCACAGAGGACAATGCCATCAACTGTTAGTATTTTGAAAGTCGTGCTATGATTGACTATATTGATTGATTGATTGATTGATATTGATTGAAAACGTGTTTTGAAAGAATGATT
Organism: Hoplostethus atlanticus; assembly: GCA_034670405.1. Taxonomy (NCBI): domain Eukaryota; kingdom Metazoa; phylum Chordata; class Actinopteri; order Trachichthyiformes; family Trachichthyidae; genus Hoplostethus; species Hoplostethus atlanticus. The sequence goes on from JAXDDX010000033.1 coordinate 835,301, forward strand.
TGATTTTGAGTCGGGTTTGCTGTGTTTTGATAGAGTTAGTGTATGTAGAGAAAGTTTTTTTGCATTTTGAAATGTAGAGTTAGTATTTAATTAACAAAATGTGGTTTTGAGTAGAAAATTAACTATTTGGCTAATTGTGTGATGTAGGTGTATTGCTGTGTTAAGAGTTTAGAAAAAGTGCTTAGCGATCGTAAAAAACTAATACTCACTCACTCATTGTAAAGCTAACATAAATAGCAGTTGGCAAAAAATGCCCGGACAGTACACCAGACAAGTGAAATAACCGCTTCTATTAAGAAGCAAATACTGTGAAAACACAGCCAAACATCCTAGACAAGGATAACATGCTACAAGCTACTGACCATGAGTATTTGTTTTAACCATGAATCTGTTGCATGTAATTGGCTATTTGACACAGACCCTGCACCTTTTTTTGTGAATGCACTCATAGCTGGGTTGGAAAATCCTGGTTGACAAAGACTTGATAGCCACCGTCTTCATTGGTTCCTGAGGTATCACTGCGTTCAGCACTTTACTCCATCAGTGGGACATGGACATCAGCGCTACCAGTCGGTGAAGCATCAGATCTTACTGATGTGTTGGCAGCAGCACCAGAACCATTGGCTGTAGCAGAACCTTTGGCAGCACCAGAACCATTGGCTATAGCAGAACCTTGGTTGTCTCTTGTGGCAGCACTGCATCTTACTGCTGCAGCATCACCTAGAATTAGATGAGGAACTATTTCAGTCCTTACAGCACAAGAACACAGCAGTGTATGGGAATGTCAAACATACATAACGTAGGTCTCAATTGAGACCCGTCATGGAGCGTTTGGAGAGTGGTGTGTGTGTGTGTGTGTGTGTGTCCTTGACATTCATCACTAGTGGTTCTTCAGGCTGGTTGAAGTTAACTGAGTTAATTATTTGTCAGTAGTTAAAGTGATTGATATCCACTGACAAAAACAACTGTCAATAAAGTGTAAATGAAAACAACTCACTTTTTTCCAGATTACATAGACTGCAAGTAGAACTGCAAGTAGAACTGCAACACCAACTACAATTCCAGCTATAACCCAACCAGAGAGGTTCTGTCCCAGATCTGTAAATCAGAGTACAGAGAGAATTAGAGTATAACAGAGTAACATCAACAATTTGTCATCCAAACACCAAAAATATGAAACTCATTTCATGGTGAAAAATAATTGTATTTAAAGGTCATTCTAATATCTAAGATCTTAAAGGGAATCATACCACCAAGGTGAAGATTGTCACAAAATCACTTTTATTGCGCTTGCTTTAGTAATTACCGTGGTGCAGGCTACTGTCATCTGTCGGACGCAGACACACACCGAAACGAACAACACTGCTCTGCTACAAATTCATTAGTGATGTTACGCTTGATACCGGGACTTCGAAGTGCGTATCGAGAACGTAGGGCAGTTTCTCGTGAACCTATGTATCGAGGCGTGTATCGTTTAACGTCATTACGTCATCGATGACGTTTGAAGCCTCATTCACGTACGTGCTACAGGAATGGATTCGGGTTTGGCGGGCAGTTTTGAATCACGGATATAAGGAAAGAAAGTGCCCCCATAATTCGTGGGTTGCCTTGTCCTTCCATAGCTATATTTAAATCTTATCGTACTGATAATTACACCAATGGACTATACAACTGGTACATTTGTCCCTTTACTAATCATAGCATTATAATAACAAGCCATATAATGATATGCTGCATCATAAATAAGTAACATTTTATTCACATGCCAGATTTGAACCCATGACAGCTACACACTTTGCCACCAAACTAAATGAAGTTACACAGCGCGTGGAGACATTTCTAGGGCATTATTGAACCGATGATTTTTGTTCATTTATGGTTTATAGCATAATATGAATATATATATATATTATGCAGTAATTTCATTTTTTTTTTTAAGTTGATTAGATCAGCGGTTTAATTCATTGGCCTTTAGTGGCCCATGCTTTGCACACATCGCTGTGCTGCCAGTCTTGCCTGCTCTAATTTCTTTAGACCAGCAGGTGGCCGTAGTGTGCACTTGAAGCCTCGAGAAATGAACCCATTTTCAACCCATTTGGCTGGAATGCTTCAATGCTTCGAGAAGCTTCATCTCGCCATCACTAAAATTCATCACTGGTGGTGGATCCTCACTTTGACTGTCTTTACACTCGGTATCTCTCTCGGTTTGTTAATTACAAATTTGTCGATTTTTACCCGATCATCACCCGTGTTTCACACTTGCTGTGTCACTAGCTAGTAGCTACGTGATGGAACAACGTTGGTTTAGCCGACTCTAACGTTACATTGGCAGTTGGCTACGTGACCACGCCCCTTAACGTAGTCTACACATGCACAGAGCTGGAACAAGTTTAATTGGATAATGCGATTTGTAGTTAAAACGTTCACCAATAATAATAAGTAATAATAGAATAAATAGATGCGTTGTTTTTTTTAATACATTTATTTATTATTATTATTTTTTTTTTTTAAATTAAATCAGCCTTCCCCGTGGGTGCTCAACCTTTTCGGTGGGTGCTCGAGCACCCACGTGATCGGCGCGTATGGAATCAAGTAACCTTTGACCCTCATGGACCTCTATCAGGGACCAGCAGGACATTCAACAACATCAATAGAACGTTGTGCTATTTGTATGAGCCAGTCAAATCTGACATATTGCACCTTTTAATTTAGACAATGAAAGAGTTTTTCAGGACCTGCAGATACCCTGGGTTACCTCCCAGCAGGGGTGGGTGATAAGACTTCAAATCAATATCACGATTGTTTCAAACTTACCTCGATTACGATTAATGAACGATCATTTATTTTATACAGGATGTTTTAGTTTGAAAATTGTTTTATTTTGAAAATAAAATAAAACGGATGCTCTATGCCGTTCCTGTGTCTGGCTTCCTGCCCGGTCGCGGAGCTCCCCGCCACGGTCTGAACCCGGCATTAGTTGGACGGGGCGGAGGCACGTGACTGAACACGACGTAGTATTTTTTAAGGGGACAGTTCATGAACGCACGCATTGAGGAAAGTATTAACCGAATTAACCAACATGAGCAAGATTAAGTTAGTGGGAGGTTCTAAATGTCGGTTTCCATACATTATCGGTTAATTGCCCAGCCCTACCTCCCAGCATATGGCTGGTAACTATTACTGTGAACATGGACAACTCTGTCTAGGAACCAGACCAGACTCAAACCTGTGATGCAACATGTGGAGCTGCAACACAGGAAATGATTGGAAGACCACAGATAAATGAATCCTTACACTGAGCATATGATGAATGGGGAGCTTTCCTCAACTCACCTGTGACGGAGGCACTCAAAGTCACATTGGAGGTAGGGTTGGTGATGAGGCAGGTCAAACTGTGATATCCTGTGAGAGTTATAGTACTGGTGATATTGTAGAGACCACCTTGCTGGTCTATGGTGGGTCTCTCTTTAGGCTGTAAAGGGTGGCCCGTGTTGTCGAAGATGTTGTAGCCTCTCCATGTTAGCACCGGTTCTGGAAATCCCCCTCGTGTTCTGCAGGTTGCTGCTGTCTTGTCTTCATTCACAGTCAGAGTAGGCTCTTGGTAAGGAACTGAGTGAGAGAGAGAGACATAGGGGGGAGGGATACATGACAAATGATAGTCTCAGTGTAATTTCCATCTCTCATTATCTTTAAACAGAAAATACATCTCCATTCCTACCTGCAACATGCAAGGTGGTTTGACATATTTTGTCATAGTCTTGTCTCAGGCGTGTATCATACAGCACAGCAAAAGCCCAGAAAGATAACCCGTCGTCTTCAAGTGTTAGGTTGTTAAGTGTGACTGAAATATCCCCACTTCTCATGTCCTGCACAGAGGCTGTGGTCCTGCGCCGATACGTTTGAATGGCATTTTCTGGAATGTGTTTTCCTTGGTCAAAAACGTACAAAAGTGATGATGTCTTTACGTTTTGCCAGTAAAAGCGGAGCCTTGCCGGGTCTATGGTACCGGAGGTTTTCAGGACACAGGAGAAGACCACTGACCCATTAACAGTGCCGTTGGTATTATGCCCCGTCGCCACAGGAAGTACTGGAAAAGACAAAGATACTGATGTTAGAACAGAGTCTCTCACCGGTTTCACATCAATGACCCCCAAAGGGACTCAAATTGATATTTGGTCCAGGGACTCAATATGGGAAGATTCATGTTGTTGTTGAGTTAATATTGAACTGTACAACTAAAGAGGCTTTGCAGTCGCCTCACAATTCTCCTAGCTGCCACTTCTGGTGCCATTATGGAGGTCCAGTGGAGAATTGGCTGTACGCAAATAATGATTAAATATATAAAAACCAGGCTAGAAAAATAAATTACACTACAGTCATTTAGCAGACTTACAAACTTACTTACAAAGCTGATAGTTGACACTATGTGGGGATCAAACCGACAACCCTGAGACTGAGAGTCTCATGCTCTACTGATTGAGCTGTCCGAGACACCTGAAAAAAGACTGATGTGACATGGCTGTAGATCATTTCAGTTGTCTCCAAATGTAGGTTACTGTGACTGTAAACTGTCTTGTCTTGAGCCCTAGTCTCTACTCCAAAACACTCTGGAGAAGAGTCAGCCTGTAGCAGTCCTGCCCCCTGATTCTGGTTGATTGCTCTCACCTGAGTCTGTCTCTATTTAACTGTTTGTGTTCTCTCCCCCAGTGGCTGATTCTTGAACCTTCCCCTGTCGAGAAGAGAAGCCATCCCTAATTCAAGTTGTAGAACAGCGGCTTATGTTAGTGTCTTTGTTATTTTGGTCCCGACTGTCTGTTCGGTTGAGTCCTTGGTTTATTAGTCCTGTTAGCCTTTATGTTGTAATTTCTGCCCTGCTGGAATAAACCCCCAATGTCGTCTCTCCTGCTTTTGAGTTCTCACTCCCCGGTTGTTACACAAAGAGCTCTATCTCACCGACGGCCTCCGCCGCCGATTCAATCACGGCCTGCCGACAGTCGGCTTGATGTGTCAGGGCTCTAAAACGATACCTACCCATGTCACCCTGGGATCAAATCCTGCTCGCCCTTTACCTCCCCTACTTTCCCTTCTGTCTCAATAAAGAAAATAGTCAGTGTATTCAACAAGAGGGAGAATTCAAAGTGACTTACCACACAGAAGATAAAAGAGAAACCCTTTGGAAGCCATCAGCTCTGTAAAAGAATGAGAAAGAGACATGAGTGATCTTTCTGTTATCTGTAATATATCTTAAACAGGGTACCCCCAGGGTTCTCCAAGTTAAATTTAAGACCTTTTTAATACCACTTAGAATGAAATTTCATGCCAACTTCACGGCCATATGGGCAAAAGTATGAAGGATATAATGGAAAATCAGTATGGATTTTAAGCACTAGAAAATAATTATTTACCAAGTATTGAATTTAATAAAACACATGATCACATGATCAGCAACAAAAACGCTCGGCGCTGGCATTCATTTCCTATTTGGCAAGCGTCGCCGCCGCCCTCGGCGTTCTGCGCCCTGGGCACAGACACTGGGAGACTCCCTGGCACTGCGCTCAAAGTTTAACTATTCAACTTTGACCTTCGCGACGCGCAACCAATCACTGGAATCTAATAGCTCTTAGTTTGCTATTCATTAGTGATCGGGTTAGAGATAGAGAGCAGTGGGAAAGAGAGGCGTTTGATATCATAGCCGCAAAATAATGTTTTATGTGTGTCGGAGCATCCCGAATTATACAACATGACGCTTAAATCATACCATGATCTGACTAAAAAGTCTGTATCATGGAATGATGTCGGTTTACAGACGGGACTACCAGGCTGGTTGACAGTTTAGTACAGGTCGTATATGCAGCCAGTCTATATTCACTTCTATGGCTGTGCTAGTATGATCATTGGCGATGTGGTTAGCTACGGTCACCGGCTGATGTGGGTGACGCTGATCCTGTGAAGGAGTCTCGTCCAACCTGACGGTGATGCCGACGCTTTGCGCGGATCATGTGAAAGCCCCTTAAAACGACACTTGCCCATTCTGAGACGACGAGCTAGCTTGTTAGCAGCACACTCCACAGTCAAGAGCGTCAATACACTGACGTAAACATTACCTGTACTGTCGTAATGTCCAAGTCACACCAAACAGAGTAAATTGTAACGTTACACACAAAACATTTTATACATTTGACAGTTATTTATGACGTTACGGTATTTATTTGATCCTACGAAAGGACAAGAAAAAAATGTAAGACCTTTGTAAAGGAATTCAATACTTTGTAAACGAAATTCAATACTTTTAAGGCCTTATTTTGAGAATATTAAATTCACAGACGCGTGAAATAGAGCTGGTGAACACTATGGGTGTGACTCCGATCAGAGAATCACTAAGGAGGAGCTTCAGTTCAAGGGTCTTTAATTCAAGGAACAATGTGGTTCTACAGGGAAACACGATACAACAGATATATATTAAACCAGTGTTAACAACACTATTAATATTAAAAGGTCCCATATTATGGAAAACGGCTTATTCCTGGCGCTTATACATGTTCCACAGGAAATCATTTACCTAAGCAGCTGAGAAAATTTGAAATCTGGAAGTCAACCCGTTTTTCTGTATTTTCCTTTTTCCAAAAACGGTGCCAAAGATAGGAGAAAAACAGCCCGTTTCAGAAAGTAGCCCCTTTGGACGTCATAACGGGCGCTAATCCAGCCCCTCTCAGAGCATGCCCACGCCCAGGTGAACCAATCCCATTTACGGCATTACCAATCCCATTTACGGCATTACGGCAGCGCCGCAAGCCGTTGCTTATGGTGCATTCCATTGTACTCGGAAATCGATAATTCCGAGTCGGTATTCCTAACTTCCAATCTAAATGTGTTCCAGTGCATCTGCTCGGGAAAACATAATCGCCTGCAGCAAACTCATGTTTGTATGGCAAGTCTCAGAATGTTACAAGCATCTAAACTTAACATCAACTACTACATGCGCCATTAGTGAATAGAATCGGCGCATATCACATTCGTCCGCCTTTTTTTCCGAGTACACTGGAATGCACCATTACTTTGCGACGAGTGAAGCTAAAAAAACATATCTACGGCCATATATCAACTCTCCAGTTATTATTTTGTAGGATGCAGGCAGCAACATAGATCCACAGTCTCCCAACACGCGGAAATGCCAGGACAGAGCGGATTAATTGTAATTTTAACGGCAACGGCTACAGTTTTTTCTGTGTGTGATGATCAGTCCTCAGACTGCTTGAGCAACGGCAGGATTATCATCTAAATTGAAGCTTAAAGATGGAGCAATTCATAAGATACATGACCCATCTGCAAACTTGGAATCTGTAAGTGTCACCATGTTTTGATTTAATTTACCAAATTAGTCTGGTTAATATATTCGACTGCTGGGTCATTCCGTGTCAAATCACCCAAAATAACAGACATTTTAAACCCGACCATCTCAGAATTTGATGAAACTTGGTGTACTTGTTGGTTGGGATCCCACAACACCAAATCTCAAATTTCAGGTCAGTCGGACCAGTGGTTTGGGAGATACGGACCCCCAAAGTTTGAGATTTTGTGCAAAAAGGGGCATGGCCGCCAACCTTTGAACCCTCAAAGGTTGTCCTCATATCTCAGGAACTACTGGGCCAATCTTCAAGAAGTGTTGGAAAGGGAATTTGACAGAGATTCAAAATCTGTCATTTTTCAGATTCGAGTATTTTGGGGTACGTTGACCTCTTGACCTTTGCTATGACCTCGAAATTGACCTTGTGGATCACTAGACCTTGAGATGACCTTTCCTGAAATGTAATCTCCCACATGTTAACTAAAACTTATAAAAGTTTCAGAGGTGTAATATTCTTTATTTAGCAGCAATAATTGGTAATTGGTAATTGGTCGTTTCAAATTCATTCATAGTCCTTTCAATGGTAAAGGGTGACAAAGTCAATATTTGCACACGCTCTTGGTAGGATTCTGACCGTTGAATTTCTCTTTTAGCTCCTCCAACACTTTCCTGAATAACTGAAGGTCCGATTTTTCTGATGAGTCAAGGTTACTTTCAGGAGAATCAAGTGGGACATCATAGACTTGTTCAAGCTGTCGTTTCAATGTTACTGTAGCTGATGCTAGTTTTTGCTGTCCTTGTTTACTGGAAGATGCTAGTGAATGGAGTTTAACAGGAGTTTCACCTAAACTTGATAGGGTAGAATTCAAATCGAAGTCCTTTGCTGGGGAAACAACAACCGGAGGTTCGACTGGGATGTCATCATCAACCTCTCCCATACTCCCACCCATACTACAGCTCTCCTCTGCAGAGGCTTTGACCTTTGATTTCTGAAGGCTAATCAGACAGTCACAGCACAATTTTTCTCCTGGCACTAGTGTCTTTGGAGGATTCACTAAGCCTTTGTAAGTGTCCATGCTAACAATTCGTAAAGATCTAGTGCGTGCTTTCTTGGGATGACGGTTAAAGGGATCACAACACTTTTTCCGCAATGTTGAAAACTTGGTTAAAAGTTCTTGTTCATGATGTGAACAGATGTTCCTGATGTCTCGTGTTTTGACCCCACTTCGAAGAATAAGGAGTTCAACTTCTTCAGTTTTCCATACACTTCGCAAGGACTTCTTTCTGGTACGATGGTGTTGATGGCAAACATTTTCAGGAGAGTAAAAGCTGCAGTTAGCCCTTGAAGAAAAAAAATATATTTTTAAGTATCAACCACCTCATTTAAAACCATTGGCAAGGCTATATGACATGATATAATGACCTAATATGTATTATGAGGAAAACATTGATACTTACATATCAACATTTGCCATTGTGTCCAACTTGAAAGCTTCAGATTTTCAAAGAAATGCAGATCAAGAAACTTCTTTGTCTTAAATTTTTAAATGCCATGTGCTCAATGGGGATTTCCCAGGGCTGCTTGAACTGAATACTGAAACGTGATTGGTCAGTTCTTTCACAATATAAGGCCCACTATGACGTAAGAATAGGCCTACAGAGTTTGTCTATGATGTAACAATTGGTGCCCAGTTTTTCTATGACATGACAATCAGCACCCAGCGTTTGTCTCTGATATGACAATCACCACATTCCCATGTACAACGTTATAAGATATGGCATTACTAGACATGCCTGTGTAGAAATATGTGATGCCATTTTTTTTTTTTTTATTAATCTTTTATTTATACTGAAAGGATACAATAGGCAATATTTTACCTGTTTTCATTGTCTTTCAGTAGCTTGAAATAGTTCATATTACACTTGTTAGTATGTAACAGCGAACATATGTACAATACAAATGCAAAATTAATATGCAGAATATACAAAGATATATGGTGGGACTAAATTCACAATTTCCCAGGTAAACTTTTCATATCCTTCAAGCATTCCTTGTCATGTCAGGTGGATTTTGACTCCCAAGATGGGTTTTGGTCATGAGAGGAATCTATGCATGTAGAAAATATACATTATAATGCATTTTATCAATCATCTCTGTGGGTATGCATTTTTTGAACCTGTATTGCTGCTAAACAAAAAATATTACACCTCTGAAACTTCTGTATATTTTAGTTAACATGTGGGTGATTAAATTCCAGGAAAGGTAATCTCAAGGTCACGTGATCCACAAGGTCAATTTCAAGGTCATAGCAAAGGTCAAGAGGTCAACGTACCCCAATATACTCGAATCTGAAAAATAATGACAGATTTTGATCTCGGTTTCTGTTTTGAATCAAATTCCCTTTCCAACACTACCAATTTTTTGAAGATTGGCCCAGTAGTTCCTGAGATATGAGGGTTCAAAGGTTGGCGGCCATGCCCCTTTTTGCACAAAATCTCAAACTTTGGGGGTCCGTGTCTCCCAAACCACTGGTCGGATTGGCCTAAAATTTGAGATTTGGTGTTGTGGGATCCAAATCAACAAGAATACCAAATTTCATCAAAATCTGAGGTGGTCGGGTTTAACTCTTTGGGTGATTTGACCCGGAATAACCCTGCTGGTTAGCTAACGAACTAGCGGGGCTAGCCACGGGCTTGTTGGGCTTGGAAGAAGTAAGAAAACTAAAGCTGGAGTCATTAAAAGTAAAGTAAAGTAAAAGTAAAGTTATTGGTTGGAGTCAGGACTCATCTTAAAGTTATTTGTTGGGACCAGTGTCTGTTTTATAAGTCTGTCGAACGTGTCAGGCTTGGTAAACTTTAGCCACCATTAGTACAATCGCGTTTGGTTGTTTGCGCTGCGCTGTTTGGATGCAAATAGATTGCATCCAATAATATATTGGCTAACTAGCTCAACAAAATTGACATGGACATGAGCCATAAACAGACCGGCTACAGCAGAGAGCATCGCTCACACACAATATTACACAGAATTGTTATCATTGAGAAACTAAGTGGAACCGCCTCAGCTGCCTCTTCCCATTCTGGGTCAGACTCCGGCTCAAACATGTACGGTCTCAGTGTTGGTTCTGGAGCGGCCGCCATGGTTATGGTAGATTTCTGCATCAAGCTTATTTGTTTACCTTGAGCAGCATGAGCGCTCTGCTCTCCACGGCGTGAGGCGACCAATCAGAGCAGTGCTCATTACATACAACCTCCAGCCCTCAAAACAGCCTGTTGGAGAATGGGAGAATGGACAATGGAGAAAATGAGAGACTGAAACACACACCACAGAAGCTGGTTTTAGGATTTTTTTTTTTATATAGACTTCACAAACGTCTTGTAAAGACCCCCAGGAACAGTTTAAATAGCCCAAAATGAGTACAATACCTTCCCTTTAATAACACACATGAGCAATCGCATGCTTCTACATGCACACACATTGAACTCAACACTGTTGTCTAGAGTTACAATAGTCCCCGTAGTTAGAAGCTAAAGACAATGTTAAACATAGCTATCCTAGCTATATAGATTGACTGGCTATGCGAGGGGACTAAGCTAGGCAATGCAGGCACAAGTGCATAAACAGTATACCAATGTATCTCTATAGAGCGCAACAGTGACCGCCCACTTTTGGAACAGCTCCAGTTCCGGAAGTGAATTTCCCATTCATTTACTACATTGACATTTCAGAAAATCCTTATATAAAAGAGTTTTAAGCCTGGAACCAAGCCAACCAACTAGGAGATGAATCGTGACCATAAAACATTTGATTCTGAGCAAAAAAAAAGATCGGAAAACGGAAAAAAAGGCCAAGGTACAAGACTGTGTACATAATTATTTTAAGAGTGAAGGAACTACTCATCCCATAAACCATTGCGAATGATACTTTTCCAACAACTTCCAACCTAACGATAGTTTAGCGCGCTTCTTCTTGAATTTAACATTTGTCAATATTATAGTGTGTATATTGTTGTTGGTGTGTGTGTGTGTATATATAGTGTTTCATATAGTACAGTGTTGTCATCGACATGGTACAGTTTTTCGTTCCTGACTGCAATCACCGCTCAGGCGTCCATCAATGCCGGTTCCACAGATTCCCCACCAGTGTGTTGGTGAAGAACCGGTGGATCAGATATATAAGTTATTAACGTTACTCGTTTTTAATAAATGTGAATTCGATCCAGTTACATTCACGTTAACGTTAGCTGACAAGACGTTCGCAGGTGCGGTAAACACGGTACACATACACATGGTAACAGCAAGCTCCACCAATCAGACACGTCGCTGTTACACTTTAGGATTGTGGGTAGTGTAGTACTTCTCCATGACATCGCAAATAAAACATGTTTTTCTCAAAACAAGGTTGATATCATACGGATTTGTGGCTTCTACAGGAGCATACATCAGAATATGAATGGGATTTTCACTTCTGGAACCTCACTGTTGAGCTCTATGTTCCAATAGCAAACAGAAAGCTAGGTCCACATCTCTAGCCTAGCTAGCTGACCATACCTAACAGAATTTGACTAGCAGAGAGATGAACGAGAGAGACTGACGCCGGGGACACTGGACGCGGAAAGAAAAGGAAGCGCCGCGATCGGCGCCGAATGAGCAAGAAGGAGTTTGGTTGTTCACACCGATCTCCGCTGGTTTTCTCAATGTAGGGGTTTGGTCTCTCTCTCTATCTCTTGCTTTCTCTCCCCATCTCTCCCTTTTTACCTCTCCCTTTCCCTGTCTCTCTCCCATTCTCTCTGTCTTCCTCCCTCTGTCTCTCTCTTTGTGTATCTGTCTGTCTCTTTTCCTCCCCCTCTCTATTCATATCTCTCTCTCTCTGCGTGTGCCTGCTCGTCTCTCGCTCTCTCGCTCTCTTCAATTTCAATTTGAAGCTTTAGTGACATGAAAAGTGAACAGTGCTTATCTTGCCAAAGCAAACGTATATGAACAGACAAAGAACAACATTTACAACAATATGAAAGTACATGCCACAAGTAACAGGGCAACACAAGTAAGAACAGCAATGAATGAAAGATTATTAAGCATTATGTATACTTGAGTAGTATGGTGTCTATTAAAATGCACATGCATAATACATATACATCTCTCTCTTTCTGCTTGTGTGCGTGTGCCTGCTCGTCTCTCTCGCTCTCTGTTTAGACACAGACGGTAAAAGTTTAGACACAACTCAGAAATACCATCAATCAGGGTGTTTTATTTTGAAATTTGCCGAAATTTGTCTGACTTCCTGCCCAGCTTGACACATTCGCTCACGAATCGAGAAAATCTTAGTGCACGGCCACATTGGTTAACATGGGCGCGGAAATAATTTTCGTCGCCATTCGGCGCCTTTCGTCGCCGTTCCGCGTCCGGTGTGTAACGCGGAACGGCGTCCAGTGGAACGGCGTCAGGTCTAAGATTTTCTCGATTCGTGAGCGAATGTGTCAAGCTCGGCAGGAAGTCAGACACAGGAACGGCATAGAGCATCAGAGAGCGAGAGAGACGAGCAGGCACACGCACACAAGCAGAAAGAGAGAGATGTATATGTATTATGCATGTGCATTTTAATAGACACCATACTACTCAAGTATACATAATGCTTAATAATTTTTCATTCATTGCTGTTCTTACTTGTGTTGCCCTGTTACTTGTGGCATGTACTTTCATATTGTTGTAAATGTTGTTCTTTGTCTGTTCATATGAGAGAGAGAGAGAGAGAGAGAAGCAAGCACACGCAGAGAGAGAGAGACGAGCAGGCACACGCACTCGCGAACGAGTCGAGAGAGCAGATGAACGAGAGACTGAGCGGCTCGCGAACGAGTCGAGAGAGCAGTTGAACGAGAGAACAGATGAATATCGGACTTCTCGGACTCAATCGGACATCTCTCGAACCGAGAGAGCAGATGTCCGAGATGTCCGAGCGGTTCACGTCTGATGAACGAGAGAGACTACTTCCGCGTACCTGCCGGATCAAGGAGCCATATTAGATCGTGAAAAAGGCCAACAGTTTTTGTTGTTTAAGATGTTGTTTAATAAATTAACTGGTAATTGGGTAAACTATAAGCCATTTAACATTGGTCAACAAAACTGTCTCTGTTAGAAAAAGAAAGTCAAGAGCACACGAAATAAAATGAAATCAATAGCAATACTCTGTGTAAATACTATAAATATTATTATTATCATTAACCTGTAGTTTAGTTGGTGTTTTACAGTTGGTTACTGTTGGAAACTCTTGATGTTCTGCACTGGCTCTGCGTCCTGTGTCCCTGTCCCGTGATTGAAGGTTGTCAAGCACGAGCGCTCGGAGAACAAAGTGACAACAACAAGCAATTTAACAGGATATTGAACAATCGTGCAGGCGGGGCTCTTAGCCCCGCAATTCTGAGAATCCCTGTACCTGTCTGATGTTGCTCACCACAGCGTCCTGTGATGCAGTGGCGGCTGGTGCATTTTTCTCCAGGGGGGGCTATACCAAAAATCAAACAAACATGTACTAAGGTATCATCAGTATTTAAATAAATGAAAAGGCCTTTATTTGTATTTGCTGAGCTGAATGAACATTTGTTGTAATGAAACGTTCTTAAGGTAAGTTAAGGTACTTCAATTAGTGCAAATTCTTTATAATAATTATCTTTTATACTACAATATGTAATGGTGAAAGACTAAAGTAACCGAAAAGTGCCTCGATAAGTGCAACAGAAATCTGACAACACAAAACCCTGAGACAATGGCAGAAAATTATGAACACAATAAGACCTAATAGAAAATAACATTTAAGAAAAAAATTAATTAATATGGTATTACATTTGAAATACCCAGTGCCATCAAAACGCTGAGTGAACTGGCTCAAAGCCATATGACTGCCACCTTGTGGCTTAAACTTTTTGTACATAAATTTTGCCCTTCTCTCCTTGAGAGATGCAGATTTCTCAATGACTATGGCACCACAGAACTTGACACAGTTTATTATTTTAGACAGGATGTGCCTGTTTTTGTCAACCTCTTCATTATGCTTACAGATCCCTGTCCTGTAGCCTTCATCAAGCTGAGCAGCTATGTTTACTTTCCCAAACATTTGCTTTTGATTTTTCTGATATGTGGTTTAAATCATTCAAACCTGTCTGAATCCATGCTGGGTCTGAGACCTGTCGTTTGAAAAAGGGTGCAGGGAAAGCAAAATAAAGCATTGGTGTCACTACATACAGTTAGCCAAGCCTTCCTACTAAACCAGCTGCTTGAAAACGACCGAGTATATTGTCTCATTCTGGCGCATTTTATGTCAGATGTACCACGAGCCCCTCGCTCTCTGCTGCCAACCAGTGGTTGGTGGTGTGTAAATCAGCAGCATTCAGATAAATGCTGTTTGTACAAGCTCCTATCTCTTGTATTGAGAGGAGCGAACTGCGCATGTACAACTTATAACGAGAGTCAATGGGCAAAGATTTTTGCGCCCCAGGCCGGAAATACGTGACCTAGCAGTAACTTTAGACAACGTAGAACAATTTTAATCTACATTTTATTGCAGATTATACATTCTACTCACTAACTATATAATATTTACCTCGCTCATTTAAAAAAAAAAAAAAAAAGAAAGTAATTTTTAAAGTCTTATTCAATGAAGTCTAGGATGTGGGGAGTGGTGGGGCGGTGCCCTAGCGCCCTCTATTGGCCAGCCGCCACTGCTGTGATGGCAGGCTTTCACTCATCTGCACAGTAACATCAAAATATTAATAGAATGCAAGTAAGCTATATTCGAGGGTCAAAAGTTCAAAGGATGTGTTTAGAAATGTTTAATATCCAACATTGCCCTCTTTTATTCTAAAAGAATAAGTATAAAACATAATAAACACATAACCATAACATCATTATTCTTCCTGTCTTTCCAAGGCCCGCCAGTTGCGGTGCAACTGAGGACAGGAGGTAAACAACAAATCTTCGCCAAAATAAATGCTAATTAACTGACCAGAAGAGACAGATAAAGCATAAAACATACGTCATGAGAATGAAACAAAGGCCTGGGAGGAAGCAAAAGGCAAACCAGTTACACCACTTTCTCTTAGTTGGATTCTTCTTCTGTATGGTCAGCATCAGGGGCTGCTCTGAGCCGGAGCCTTCTTTACGCGGGTAGCGTGGATCCATTGGGGCTGGGCGCTGGTCAGCACTGCAGTCCTGGTCACGGCTACTACCTCTGTTGGTGGGGTAAATGCGGCTTCACCGACCTTCCTGGGGTTCAGGGATCTGACGAGGACGAAGTCTCCGGGCTTGAAAGGGTGTGTTGGTTTGTCACCTGGTAGGGGGAGAGATAGAGATACATCACCGTAGTGGCCATTCAATTTCTCAATTAGGGCGACTGTATAGTCACCTAAAGCAGTGTCCACATCTCCGGAGAGACATGGACCACCCTTCCCCCGCACCCATGGTGTTGGAAATGGTGTGCCCATTAATACTTCAAATGGAGATAATTTGGTTGTTGCACTTGGAGTCATCCTTATTTCGGCCAATATTGCAGGTAGTAACTCTACCCAGCTTATACCTTTGTCCAGTGTGGCCCTGGTTAGTTTTTCCTTCAATGTCATATTCATTCTTTCTACCACACCTGAGGATTGCGGGTGATATGGAATATGGAACTTCTATTGTAAGATATTTACATAAGAGCTGTGTGACTTTTGAAGTGAATGGAGTTCCTTTATCACTATTGATGCTTGTTGGTATCACGAATCTTGGAATAATTTCTTTTGCAAGAATTTTTACTACTGTTCTAGCATTTTCTTTTGCACATGGGAATGCTTCAACCCATTTTGAGAACTGATCCACTATTACTAGCATATATCTTATCTGGCCCTTTTGGGGCATGTGCGTGAAATCAATCTGTAATGCTTGGAAGGGACCGCTAGGTGGAGGTAATGCTTCGTGTTTGGCAGTTGATTTTCCTACGTTAACTCTAGCACAGACCAGGCATGACTCTGATTGTTTTAACCGTGCTCCCAATGTTTATAGCACAAAATCGTTTTTGAATCATCTCTCTCACCCCCCTTTGTCCGATATGGGAAATGCCATGAAAATGTCGGACAATTAACGGGAGAGTGGCCGCAGGTATGGCTACTAAGTCCGTGCTGGAGCATAGGATGCCATCAGTACCGGGGGTCACGTTTTGAGAGGCCCAAAATGCAAGGTCAGCTGCGCTGGCCGCGGACTGAATTAGGGCAAGATCCACGTGGTCTGGGGTGTAAGGCATTTGGAACATGGCTGTATTTATTTGATCAGGAGGATGTAGCACTGGCAAATTGGCAGCAGCATATTTAGCAACTTCGTCAGCTAGGTCATTACCGTGTCTTTCTTCTGATGAGTCTGTATTATGACCCTTGACCTTCACTATAGCCAAGGCAGAAGGTAGATGTATGGCTTGCAACAGTGTGGTGACCAGATGACCATTGGCTATAGGTTTGCCTGAGGCAGAAATAAAACCTCTTTCCTGCCATAATTTACCAAAATCATGAGCCACCCCAAAGGCATAGCGAGAATCGGTATAAATTGTCAGTGGTTGATCAGGGAATAGCTGGCAAGCCCTTATAATTGCAGTTAATTCAGCCTGCTGCGCAGACAGCATGTTCAAAGAGGAAGCCTCATGTACTATATCTGGTAAATCACAGACTGCATAACCACAGAGATAGACATCATCAGAAGGGTGTGAGCATGACCCATCTACATACAACTTCCTTCCTTCATCTAATGGAGTGGATTGCAAATCTGGTCTGGCTGATGCATTCACAGTTAGTTACTGGATACAGTCATGTGAGGGGGAAACCCCGCCCTCTTTTGTTCACATTAACATACGCTGCAATAGCAATGCTGGATTAGAGCCAGGTGTTGTAATGATTGTTAACCCTTGTGTGGCCGTGAGCGTTGCCTCATACCCACTACGTCTTTGTGCCGTCATATGCTGTGATGACAAATTATTCAAAATTGTTCCCACTTGATGGGAAGCGTGTAATGTGAGGGGATGTGACAACACGAGCCTCTGAGCATCCTCCACCATCATGGCACACGCTGCAACCGCCCGCAAGCACGCAGGCATGCCTTGAACCACCACAGGAAGCATCTTCGATTGAAAAGCGCAAGGGCGATAACCACTCCCGTGTGTCTGAGCCAACACCGCAGCGGCTGTTGCACCATCTTCAGAGACATACAGATGAAAAGGAAGTGCGTAGTTTGGCAGCCCCAGGGCCGGAGCAGAGCATAATGATTGTTTCAATGTGGAGAAAGAATTTGCCATTTCTTTATCCCACACCACTCTATCAGGGGCATCTTTTAGAGTGCATGCTCGCAGTATTTTGTCATGGTGGGAACAGTCAGGTATCCACTGGCGACAATAGCCCACCATTCCCAGAAAACTCAACATTTGCTTCTTTGTGTTTGGTGGAGGGACCTCTTGTATAGCCATTACTCTGTCAGCAGACAACACTCTTTGTCCTTTGGTCAGCATGAAACCCAGATATTTCACTTCCTTCCTGCACCATTGCAGCTTGGAAAGAGATGCCTTATGTCCACACATATGTAGATGTTTCATTAACATTACAGAGGCTGTTTGACATGTGTCAGCGTCTATACCAGTCAACAACAGGTCATCCACGTATTGGATCAACGTACATCCCGGGGGAGGAACGAAGGACGCCAATGTAGTCCGTACCACCATAGCAAATGCAGCAGGGGAGTCAACATAGCCCTGTGGGAGCCTAGTCCACGTGTATTGCTTCTGCCTATACGTAAATGCAAACAGGGGCCGCGTGTCTGGATGTACAGGGATGCTGAAAAAGGCTGAGGTCAAATCTACAACAGTAAACCACGCATGCTCTGCTGGGATAGCTGTTAATATAGAAGTCACATCTGGCACAATAGGAGGTAGTGGTACCACTAGGTCATTAATCTGCCTCAGATCTTGAGTAAATCTCTACTCATTTCTCCAAGTATTCATGAACCTTTGCGCAAATGTAGTCACTGGCTCGCCTTCAGCCTGTACGCAGCTTACTGCATGTGACAAATCCTTCCTACAAGACTGCAGGGTGTCCAAATAATCCCTGACCTCGGTTAGCAGTTTGTCTATTGAGTCTTCCTGAGCCCAAAAATAACCCTTCACCCCACCAGAGGTGTCATCATTCCCTTCCTTCAGACTAGGGATGTGTTCAACGATGTTGCCATGATTCAGACTTTGAACTGTATTAGTCAGCAAATATCTCCAATCCCTTCCAGTAAATTGCACATATGCTGAAATGGATAGCAAATATGACACACATTTTGTAGGACTGCACAGTGGGTCTGGTGCCCTTTGACATATGCCCTGCATATCTTCTAGTCTAGGACCCTTCACAATCACTTGCTCTCCAACAGTCATAAAGGGATATGCACCCTGTACTTTTTCTTCTTTTGCAAATGCTTTAGCATAATTATCAGGTTTAGGTTCTGGAGGTTCTGTCGGAGGATGTTGTCCTCCTTTAATAGAGGATCTAAGAGTCATCTTAGAGCCCGATTCTGAATCAGCCTTACGTTTTGTCAAATCAGGATACACAATAGTAGCACCCATAGCTCCTAGTATGTCTTCCTCATCACTACTATCACCTCTCACAACATTCTGAGCCATTACCAACTACTTAGGAGCGGATGGTGGGGGCCTCTGAGGTACTGGTTTAAGGACTTTTCGTTCTGGCAACACCAGAGTTGGAGGTGGTAATTGAGCCACTGGTTTAGGTAATGGAGGTCTTGGTGCTGGATGCGCTTTGTCCCAAAGGGGCTTCAATTTCAGCCATCCAGCCAAAGCCTCATTCATGTACTTGTAATCCCAATTAGGATCCCCAAAATCATTTTTGGGCTAAGTCAACATGATAATCATCAAATGACCCTTCGCGTGGCCAAGAATTCGGCAACTGGGATCCTATACCTTCAGTCCAGCCTGCCAAATTGTCTGAGAACGGCTGAGTGTAAAACCCACCCAATCTGTTTTGAACAAACTCAATTGGAGTCTCAGTATTCGCAGGTGGTGTGGCTGGACTGTAGGAATATTTACCCCTGGCTCCTTTTGGAACATCAGAAGAGCCCTTGTATTTAATCACATTTTGTAATTTGACTTGCTTACTCTGTGACTTTCCCATTTCCAACACCAACAACAATCAATCAACAAGAGAAACACTGTAGGACGCCAGCCAGATTTTAGTGCAATTGTAGCTATACTAACAATTCACTTTGGTTATGCCTGGAGAACCACTCTCAGGACTTTCAGTATGCCTGACATACTGTGTATGCCTGGGGAAACACCACACAGGTATTACAACATACCTGGGGGAAACACCACCCAGGCGGGCAATACCCTAGCAGAACGAGTTCAACTAAATTTGGGCATCCCGGAGAGAGGCAAGAGCTTGCGAGTAAAACAAGACTTACCTCTGTCCAGGATCCCGCTTCTGACACCAGATTGTTGGAAACTCTTGATGTTCTGCACTGGCTCTGCGTCCTGTGTCCCTGTCCCGTGATTGAAGGTTGTCAAGCACGAGCGCTCGGAGAACAAAGTGACAACAACAAGCAATTTGCGTGTCAGCAAGGTTCTGAGTTTATTCACACTTCCACAGGGGTTATATAGAGTTGAACACACAACTTTCATAACTGATTCTTCAGAACAGGACGCAGAGCCAGTGCAGAACATCAAGAGTTTCCAACAGTTTCACATCTGGTTTGAAAGGGGTGGCGCTCATGTGATTCCATTACTAGTATAGCTCAGTTAGTAGAGCAGCAGACTCTCATGTTGAGGGTTGTAAGTTCAAACCTCACATGGGATGGTATGTTTTTGTTGGTGAATTATAATGAATCGATTCAGAATCGATGCACTTCTATCGGACGGCTCGAAAGAATCAAGTTAGTTAAAAGAGTCGGTCTTCCCATCACTACTTGTGAGGGGTGGCGGGGAGTGGGCGTGTCAACTGTCAATCATGTTTTAATTTGACCAATCAGAGGCTTACAATCCCGCTACCGGGGCAACACACGTCAATGGCGGCCTCCGCGAACAGCACAGCCGGCATGAACAATATGCTGCAATTTAGCTCAAAGTAAGACGCCTGCCGAAACTCCGGCTATTTGCTCTCTATCGAAATAAGAAAATGATACACACCTTAAGGATCTGGATGGGTTTAACGTAAAGCTGTATCCATGCAGGCAGACAGAGTAGATAGTAGACAGGTGTATTGTAGTTTCCCTCTCGGATTCTCTTAAAATATATTGCTAATAAAGGCAACGTTTGCACCCTACTACTGCAGTGCAAACAGATGAGGCACAGACGACGTAATGTCACCAAATGGGGATATCATATCCAGCATTTAGAGGATATTTTTTCCCATATGAAGATCAGATTCTTCCCAGTTCTGAGTTGTGCAATCTGGCTCTCTTTTTCTTCTATGCCAGTGATGACTTGTATGTTTGATTTGATGTTGACCCCAGAGGGTCCCACGGACCGGGTGGGTGTACAGGAAGGTGAAACAACCAGAGAGTGTTTTGGACCACATGTACCGGATGGCCATAATGGCCCTGACCATCACAGACCCCACAGTGGACAAGGGCAGGTTAGTCTGCTTGGTCACAGAGCCGAGGAGAAACATGGTTACCGTAATCAAAAAATGTCTGTCTCTGTCTGCCTGCCTGTCTCTCTGTTCACCTGTCTGTCTATCTCCAGGTGTATAAAGCTTACCCTGGTTCACGACATGGCAGAGTGCATTGTGGGAGATATCGCTCCGATGGACAACGTCAGCAAAGCAGAGAAACACAGACGAGAGGAGGCAAGCGACTACTGGCATCACTCACATCACACACATAAACCAGAGCCTGTTATGTTATAGTGACGGTGAAAGCCAGACAGGAGAGGAGGCGTGCTATCGCTTTACCGACCGGTGAAAGGATCAGGAAGGTATCGCCTTCCAGGTCAGACCTGCTGCAGTCAACCATGATGTGTCTCTTTTCCTCTCCTCTCAGGAAGCAATGAGACATCTAACAGGTCTTCTGCAGGAGGGACTCAAACAGGAGATGTATGGACTCTGGGAGGTACAGTTATATGTGTGTGTGTTATGGTTTCCCTTAATCTTTAGTTATCTGATCCAAGTTGTGTACATGTGTCCCGTCTGTGCTTACATTCTCTAGACCCAGACATATAAACATCTGTCTATGGAAACAGCCAGTCAGCCATCTAATCTATCTCATGTATGTGATCTCCAGGAGTATGAAACCCAGAGCAGCCCAGAGGCCCGGTTGGTCAAACAGCTGGACCTTGCAGAGATGGTCCTGCAGGCTCATGAACAGCTCGAGGGAACGCCCGGAAGACTGCAGGAGTTCTTCGACTCTACCGAAGGTCGGTCACCCGCCCGATCTCTTCGTCTCGAACTTTCTCGTATCTCTTTCTCTCTCTCTCTGTCTTCTTCACCGGATACAACCTCCTGTACCGTTCACGTTCGTCCACTGGGGGGCGCCAGTAATTATCTGTACTGAGAACAGCCTCAGAGGAAGCTGAACCAGACATTTGACCTGGGAAATTCAAAACCATACAGTGGACATCAGAAGCGTACACACCGTTTCAAAGGGGTTTGTTTCTAAATATCAGAACTTAGTAGCCTTTTGTATTTACTGTGGTTTTTCTGGTTAATGTAGCCGAATGAAAGTGAAAAAAGTTTGATTTAATTGGTTTTCATTTCAGGCCTGAAGGCAATAAAACTAAATTTTGAAAGGAGGTGTAGACTTTTGATATCCACTGTACAGATCGTCAAAAATGAGCAATTCAACAGATAAGCTGCCTTCACTTGCATAATTCTTCTTTTTCTTATTAGGTCGTTTCCATCACCCAGATGTGCTGCAGCTTGTCAGCTCTCTGAATGAATCTCTTACATCAATTTAATGTACTTCATTTTTTTTCATGCTAATCTGTTATTGGCCAAAACACGTAAAATGATGCTCCAAGGGAGGACGTCCTCTCTAACCAATCAACAACCAGAATACAATATTGACATCGCGTTGGTCCAATGATAATTTTCAAATTTCATCTTCAATTCTCTACCACTGTATTGAACGTGAGTGTGACGAACTGGCGGTAAAGCGATAGATAGATTATACAGTAGCATATTAGAAAATAAATTATAATTATATTTAGGCCTTTTCAACCAGCAGAGGCTGGTCCAAATTTCCTTTTTTCAGATTTTTTATCGCGCAGTAGCTAGCTACTTCGTTACCGAGAGTAACAAACGAGTATAAGGCGGTAAACGCGGCGGAGAGTATAGATTGGGACTCGTCGCAAAGCAAATACAGCGACATATTACAGTGGTACAAGGAGCACTATCCATCGCCAGGGAAGGATACTCTGACTGATAAGACCCAAACAGGAAGCGGACATGGCTCTCCCACAGCAGCCAGCTAGGGCAGAAGCAACAGGTGAGATAGACAGCAAACAGAGATGTAGAAGCAGGGCAGAGAAGCCTCATTTCTATTCTTCTGTGCCTGTATATATTTTGTTATGTGTTTGACACAACGTGAAGCAATTGAGCTGTATATATTGTTATTTGTCACAAAGTACTTGGCAATTAAATATTTACAGTGGAGCACCTTATATATAGTATTATTTAATAATTAATTTAAGAAAGTGTGTGGGTGCCTCCCCAACCGGTCAGCTACCACCACAAATAGAATCTAATTCTGTGGGAAACACTGTGTACACTATGTGTTGTTGAAGTTATCTGGTTCATTGTGAAATGTCTTAAATAAATAAACAATTATTGTGAGGTGAGTCATTTTACCCCGCTGCACCTCTACACCAGATCTTAGGGTTCCCCCACCTGCCAAATCCAACTTTAACCCCTGATTATTAGGTTGCTAGTTGGATTATTGCTACACTTGAACATAAGAAAGTAGAGATAATTAGCCAACTAGTGTAAAATAACATGACGCCGTTGGTTTATTTGTTTATTTATTGTCACATACACACAGTGAAAAAGTGAAAAAGTGGCAATGCTCAGCAGCAATGTGCAAAGGGCAACAGTACACAGTATTTACAATAAAAAACCAACACAATACAGTAAGTATTACAGTAAGAGCTCTATATAAAAACAATATTTACAGTAAGTGGCAGTAAGAGTTTTGAAAATGTGACTACAGATTGGGGCTGTCAAACGATGGTTCGATATTCGAATGCTATTCAAATTGGGTTGTGTTAAACCAAAAATAAATCTTGCATTTTAGCGTCTCCTCTGTTTAAAATGAAGTCGCTGCATACGGGCCGTTGCTTTGCTTGTACTGGACGGACACGTGACGGCACGTTCATTTAATAGCGGATTGAAAATAAAATGTAGCCATATTCTTTGAGCTGAAAAGAACTGATAATTCAATAACAGAATGGCAGAGAGTTCGGGAACAAGCTTGGCCGCGGAGAGAGTGATTAGCACTCCGAGTAATTTGAAAAGCCCTGTTTAGAAGTACTTCGGTACATGTAATTCAACATTTAAAATTGTAATAGATATTCGAATATATTCAAACTTATGCGTTTTTTCAGAAACTACAGATTGGACAAAAGGATGTTAGCGACTAAAAAAAACTGTAGAACAGGACTGTGCATTTTTGTGTTTTTTCCCCTTCTGTGTCTTTTTTTACTGTATGTGTATTTTATTTTTACACATTTGGAACCAAAGGTCATGTATGTTGGATTATTTGTTCATCACTGGCAGCAATTTCATGTTGCTAATAAAGCAATTCTGTCACTTACTGTTTCTATTGTACATTCAATAAAATAAAGATGACTCAACCAAAACAGTGGATTACAGTAAAAGGAAATGAATTATAAAAAAACAATGGATTTCATATTGTCTATTGTATGCAGGTAGAACTGAAACATGAAAAGTAATGCAGTTTTTGTAATGCCATCAACTGTTAGTATTTTGAAAGTCGTGCTATGATTGACTAAATGTTCTTCTTGGATTGAAAACGTGTTTTGAAAGAATGATTTGATTTTGAGTCGGGTTTGCTGTGTTTTGATAGAGTTAGTGTATGTAGAGAAAGTTTTTTTGCATTTTGAAATGTAGAGTTAGTATTTAATTAACAAAATGTGGTTTTGAGTAGAAAATTAACTATTTGGCTAATTGTGTGATGTAGGTGTATTGCTGTGTTGAGTTTAGAAAAAGTATCAAGTATAGGTAAATGCTTAGCGATCGTAAAAAACGAATACTCACTCACTCATTGTAAAGCTAACATAAATAGCAGTTGGCAAAAAACGCCCGGACAGTACACCAGACAAGTGAAATAACCGCTTCTATTAAGAAGCAAATACTGTGAAAACACAGCCAAACATCCTAGACAAGGATAACATGCTACAAGCTACTGACCATGAGTCGTCATACAAAATCAGTGCTCCCTCACTCTGCCCAAACAAATTAACAGGTGTTACAAGTTACACTGGTAAGCCGAGCCACTGGGCACTACCATGAGATGGGTACTATTGAGTAGGTGCTTCCCTGTAACCAGTCTACTACAAATAAAGATCTAACTAATAACCTAAATTAGTCTTCAGTGCCGTACCGGGCTCGAGGCAGACTTGAGACGCTGAACTTGTGAGCGCTGATGGAGAACCAATTGATTAGCTCACCATAGGACTCCGAAGCGTACCCCCACCCGGGATTAACACCAAAAACAGCTAACCAGGGTAAGATGATTGATAA
The DNA here is from genome assembly GCA_034670405.1 of Hoplostethus atlanticus. Classification (NCBI taxonomy): domain Eukaryota; kingdom Metazoa; phylum Chordata; class Actinopteri; order Trachichthyiformes; family Trachichthyidae; genus Hoplostethus; species Hoplostethus atlanticus. The sequence goes on from JAXDDX010000033.1 coordinate 860,402, forward strand.
TCAAACTCCAGAGGATAAACACCCAGCAGGCTCAACTTGCCAATGCACCGCTTACACAGGAGGGACAGAGAGGGTGCAACAACAAGATGGCACACATCCATCAAAACTCACCACAGCAAACAAATGTGACTCCAAAAGGTTATCAAAGAAAATGCAAATGCAAAAATGGCTCAAAAAACAGAAATGTCCATATCCAGGACGAGCCCCCAATTATGTTACAGCTCAAGTCAAGCCATAACATAAAAGAGATGGACACATAGTGTCAAGTGCCTTTGTATGTTGCTGTTGATAAAAGCGTCTGCTAAATGACGTTATACATCCAAACCATATTGAGGTGATTAATTGTTTGCTGTCTATCTCTCTCTAGGTTTGTATGCCGTTTCCAGGAATGCTCTAACATGCTCCTGTCTTGTAATAAACATCATGTTTCTCTATCATGCATGACCCTTTGCTGACAACCCTAGGGAAGAGCTGTGAATAAGCTGTGCTCAACACCTCTAAGTCCTACCTGGTGTGGCCAGTTTGTTTAATACATTTAATCATTCTAATTTTAAAGTGAAAGTGTCAACTAAAAGTTTTTTCCAGATTACATAGACTGCAAGTAGAACTGCAAGTAGACCAACTACAATTCCAGCTCCAACCCAACCAGAGAGGTTCTGTCCCAGATCTGTAAATCAGAGTACAGAGAGAATTAGAGTATAACAGAGTAACATCAACAATTTGTCATCCAAACACCAAAAATATGAAACTCATTTCATGGTGAAAAATAATTGTATTTAAAGGTCATTCTAATATCTAAGATCTTAAAGGGAATCATACCACCAAGGTGAAGATTGTCACAAAATCACTTTTATTGCGCTTGCTTTAGTAATTACCGTGGTGCAGGCTACCGTCATCTGTCGGACGCAGACACACACTGAAACGAAATGCAACACTGCTCTGCTACAAATTCATCACTGGTGGTGGATCCTCACTTTGACTGTCTTTACACTCGGTATCTCTCTCGGTTTTTTAATTACAAATTTGTACGTTTTTACCCGATCATCACCCGTGTTTCACACTTGCTGTGTCGCTAGCTAGTAGCTACGTGATGGAACAACGTTGGTTTAGCCGACTCTAACGTTACATTGGCAGTTGGCTACGTGACCACGCCCCTTAACGTAGCCTACACACGCACAGAGCTGTAACAAGTTTAATTGGATAATGCGATTTGTAGTTAAAACGTTCACCGATAATAATAAGTAATAACAGAATCAATAGATGCGTTGTTTTTTTTTTTTTAAAGATGCAGGTTTTTTAATACATTTATTCATTATTATTATTATTATTATTTTTTAATTAAATCGGCCTTCCCCGTGGGTGCTCAACCTTTTCGGTGGGTGCTCGAGCACTGGAGCACCCACGTGATCGGCGCGTATGGAATCAAGTAACCTTTGACCCTCATGGACCTCTATCAGGGACCAGCAGGACATTCAACAACATCAATAGAACGTTGTGCTATTTGTATGAGCCAGTCAAATCTGACATATTGCACCTTTTAATTTAGACAATGAAAGAGTTTTTCAGGACCTGCAGATACCCTGGGTTACCTCCCAGCAGGGGTGGGTGATAAGACTTCAAATCAATATCACGATTGTTTCAAACTTACCTCGATTACGATTAATGAATGATCATTTATTTTATACAGGATGTTTTAGTTTGAAAATTGTTTTATTTTGAAAATAAAATAAAACGGATGCTCTATGCCGTTCCTGTGTCTGGCTTCCTGCCCAGTCGCGGAGCTCCCCGCCACGGTCTGAACCCGGCATTAGTTGGACGGGGCTGAGGCCCGTGACTGAACACGACGTAGTATTTTTTAAGGGGACAGTTCATGAACGCACGCATTGAGGAAAGTATTAACCGAATTAACCAACATGAGCAAGATTAAGTTAGTGGGAGGTTCTAAATGTCGGTTTCCATACATTATCGGTTAATTGCCCAGCCCTACCTCCCAGCATATGGCTGGTAACTATTACTGTGAACATGGACAACTCTGTCTAGGAACCAGACCAGACTCAAACCTGTGATGCAGACAAGATGCAACATGTGGAGATGCAACACAGGAAATTATTGGAAGACCACAGATAAATGAATCCTTACACTGAGCATATGATGAATGGGGAGCTTTCCTCAACTCACCTGTGACGGAGGCACTCAAAGTCACATTGGAGGTAGGGTTGGTGATGAGGCAGGTCAAACTGTGATATCCTGTGAGAGTTATAGTACTGGTGATATTGTAGAGACCACCTTGCTGGTCTATGGTGGGTCTCTCTTTAGGCTGTAAAGGGTGGCCCGTGTTGTCGGAGATGTCGCGGCCGTTCCATGTTAGCACCGGTTCTGGAAATCCCCCTCGTGTTCTGCAGGTTGCTGCTGTCTTGTCTTCATTCACAGTCAGAGTAGGCTCTTGGTAAGGAACTGAGTGAGAGAGAGAGACATAGGGGGGAGGGATACATGACAAATGATAAAGTCTCAGTGTAATTTCCATCTCTCATTATCTTTAAACAGAAAATACATCTCCATTCCTACCTGCAGCATGTAAGGTGGTTTGACATATTTTGTCATAGTCTTGTCTTAGGGGTGTATCATACAGCACAGCAAAAGCCCAGAAAGATGACCCGTCGTCTTCAAGTGTTAGGTTGTTAAGTGTGACTGAAATATCCCCACTTCTCATGTCCTGCACAGAGGCTGTGGTCCTGCTCCGATACATTTTAATGGCATTTTCTGGAATGTGTTTTCCTTTCTCAAAAACGTACAAAAGTGATGATGTCTTTACGTCTTCCCAGTAAAAGCGGAGCCTTGCCGGGTCTATGGGACCGGAGATTTTCAGGACACAGGAGAAGACCACTGACCCATTAACAGTGCCGTTGGTATTATGCCCCGTCGCCACAGGAAGTACTGGAAAAGACACAAAGATACTGATGTTAGAACAGAGTCTCTCACCGGTTTCACATCAATGACCCCCAAAGGGACTCAAATTGATATTTGGTCCAGGGACTCAATATGGGAAGATTCATGTTGTTGTTGAGTTAATATTGAACTGTACAACTAAAGAGGCTTTGCAGTCGCCTCACAACTATCCTAGCTGCCACTTCTGGTGCCATTATGGAGGTCCAGTGGAGAATTGGCTGTACGCAAATAATGATTAAATATATAAAAACCAGGCTAGAAAAATAAATTACACTACAGTCATTTAGCAGACTTACAAACTTACTTACAAAGCTGATAGTTGACACTATGTGGGGATCAAACTGACAACCCTGAGACTGAGAGTCTCATGCTCTACTGATTGAGCTGTCCGAGACACCTGAAAAAAGACTGATGTGACATGGCTGTAGATCATTTCAGTTGTCTCCAAATGTAGGTTACTGTGACTGGGTAAACTGTCTTGTCTTGAGCCCTAGTCTCTACTCCAAAACACTCTGGAGAAGAGTCAGCCTGTAGCAGTCCTGCCCCCTGATTCTGGTTGATTGCTCTCACCTGAGTCTGTCTCTATTTAACTGTTTGTGTTCTCTCCCCCAGTGGCTGATTCTTGAACCTTCCCCTGTCGAGAAGAGAAGCCATCCCTAATTCAAGTTGTAGAACAGCGGCTTATGTTAGTGTCTTTGTTATTTTGGTCCCGACTGTCTGTTCGGTTGAGTCCTTGGTTTATTAGTCCTGTTAGCCTTTATGTTGTAATTTCTGCCCTGCTGGAATAAACCCCCAATGTCGTCTCTCCTGCTTTTGAGTTCTCACTCCCCGGTTGTTACACAAAGAGCTCAGCGACGGCCTCCGCCGCCGATTCAATCACGGCCTGCCGACAGTCGGCTTGATGTGTCAGGGCTCTAAAACGATACCTACCCATGTCACCCTGGGATCAAATCCTGCTCGCCCTTTACCTCCCCTACTTTCCCTTCTGTCTCAATAAAGAAAATAGTCAGTGTATTCAACAAGAGGGAGAATTCAAAGTGACTTACCACACAGAAGATAAAAGAGAAACCCTTTGGAAGCCATCAGCTCTGTAAAAGAATGAGAAAGAGACATGAGTGATCTTTCTGTTATCTGTAATATATCTTAAACAGGGTACCCCCAGGGTTCTCCAAGTTAAATTTAAGACTTTTTAAGACCTTTTTAATACCACTTAGAATGAAATTTCATGCCAACTTCACGGCCATATGGGCAAAAGTATGAAGGATATAATGGAAAATCAGTATGAATTTTAAGCCCTAGAAAATAATTATTTACCAAGTATTGAATTTAATAAAACACATGATCAGCAACAAAAACGCTCGGCGCTGGCATTCATTTCCTATTTGGCAAGCGCCAACCGCCCTCTGCGTTTTGCGCCCTGGGCACAGACACTGGGAGACCCCCTGGCGCTGCGCTCAAAGTTCAACTATATTCACTGGAATCTAATAGCTCTTAGTTTGCTATTCATTAGTGATCGGGTTAGAGATAGAGAGCAGTGGGAAAGAGAGGCGTTTGATATCATAGCCGCAAAATAATGTTTTATGTGTGTCGGAGCATCCCGAATTATACAACATGACGCTTAAATCATACCATGATCTGACTAAAAAGTCTGTATCATGGAATGATGTCGGTTTACAGACGGGACTACCAGGCTGGTTGACAGCTTAGTACAGGACGTATATGCAGCCAGTCTATATTCACTTCTATGGCTGTGCTAGTATGATCATTGGCGATGTGGTTAGGTACGGTCACCGGCTGATGCGGGTGACGCTGATCCTGTGAAGGAGTCTCGTCCAACCTGACGTTGATGCCGACGCTTTGCGCGGATCATGTGAAAGCCCCTTGCCCATTCTGAGACGACGAGCTAGCTTGTTAGCAGCACACTCCACGGTCAAGAGCGTCAATACACTGACGTAAACATTACCTGTACTGTCGTAATGTCCAAGTCACACCAAACAGAGTAAATTGTAACGTTACACACAAAACATTTTATACATTTGAGTTATTTATGACGTTACGGTATTTATTTGATCCTACGAAAGGACAAGAAAAAAATTTAAGACCTTTGTAAAGGAATTCAATACTTTGTAAACGAAATTCAATACTTTTAAGGCCTTATTTTGAGAATATTAAATTCACAGATGCGTGAAATAGAGCTGGTGAACACTATGGGAGTGTGACTCCGATCAGAGAATCACTAAGGAGGAGCTTCAGTTCAAGGGTCTTTAATTCAAGGAACAATGTGGTTCTACAGGGATACAACAGATACAACCAGTGTTAACACTATTAATATTAAAAGGTCCCATATTATGGAAAACGGCTTATTCCTGGCGCTTATACATGTTCCACAGGAAATCATTTACCTAAGCAGCTGAGAAAATTTGAAATCTGGAAGTCAACCCGTTTTTCTGTATTTTCCTTTTTCCAAAAACGGTGCCAAAGATAGGAGAAAAACAGCCCGTTTCAGAAAGTAGCCCCTTTGGACGTCATAACGGGCGCTAATCCAGCCCCTCTCAGAGCATGCCCACGCCCAGGTGAACCAATCCCATTTACGCCGCCGCAAGGCGTTGCTTATGGTGCATTCCATTGTACTCGGAAATCGATAATTCAGAGTCGGTATTCCTAACTTCCAATCTAAATGTGTTCCAGTGCATCTGCTCGGGAAAACATAATCGCCTGCAGCAAACTCATGTTTGTATGGCAAGTCTCAGAATGTTACAAGCATCTAAACTCAACATCAACTACTACATGCGCCATTAGTGAATAGAATCGGCGCATATCACATTCGGACGCCGTTTTTTCCGAGTACACTGGAATGCACCATTACTTTGCGACGAGTGAAACTAAAACAACATATCTACGGCCATATATCAACTCTCCAGTTATTATTTTGTAGGATGCAGGCAGCAACATAGATCCACAGTCAGATTTTGTTGGATGTAAAAACTGACCCATCAAAATTTGACTCCCCCCCCTAATTTCTCCCCTGTATTGACTAGTTACACAAGACTTTATACATAAGTACTAGAGGTCAATATATGCCTGCTGGGTGAATTTGGTGAGTGTCACATCTTGCATTCCTAATATAATAGGGGAGTCAGATTTTGTTGGATGTAAAAACTGACCCATCAAAATTTGACTCCCCTCCTAAATTCCAGTCTCTTCCCTGTTACCTCTGGGGACAAAGAGGTCCAGATATGTCAGCAAATAACCTTGAATTGTTTATTAGGCTGTAGCCTAAGAGGAGACGTGAATTTCGTTCAGTGACATTTGCGAAACAAAACTAAGTGAAACGAAATCGCGCATAAAATCGTCTTCCTGCTGATTTACTACTCTTTCATTATTCATATATCCTGCAGTAAACTGAAGCTGACTGTTTACAGTTGGCTACCGAATCATATTTAACCCGAAAACCCGAAAATTTATGATAGAAATCACGTAAATTGACCACAGAATGTAACGTGTTAAGTGTGCGCGCGTTCACGCGAAGGGGAGTCAGATTCTGCGGGGAATGGGAAAATACTAGTGATGGCGAGATGAAGCTTCTCGAAGCATTGAAGCATTCCAGCCAAATGGGTTGAAAATGGGTTAATTTCTCGAGGCTTCAAGTGCACACTATGGCCACCTGCTGGTCTAAAGAAATTAGAGCAGGCAAGACTGGCAGCACAGCGATGTGTGCAAAGCATGGGCCACTAAAGGCCAATGAATTAAACCGCTGATGTAATCAACTTTTAAAAAATGAAATTACGGCATAATGTATATATTCATATTATGCTATAAAACCATAAATGAACAAAACTCATCAGTTCAATAATGCCGTAGAAATGTCTCCACGCGCTGTGTAACATCATTTCGTTTGGTGTCAAAGTGGGTAGATATAGTGCGCTTCAGTAGACATGGCAATCATAGGTTCGAATCTGGCATGTGAATAAAATGTTACTTATTTATGATGCTGCATATCATTATATGGCTTGTTATTATAATGCTATGATTAGTAAAGGGACACATGTACCAGTTGTATAGTCCATTGGTGTAATTATCAGTACGATAAGATTTAAATATAGCTACAGAAGGACAAGGCAACCCACGAATTATGGGGGCAGTTTCTTTCCTTATATCCGTGATTCAAAACTGCCCGCCAAACCCGAATGCATTGCTGAAGCACGTACGTGAATGAGGCTTCAAACGTCATCGATGACGTAATGACGTTAAAATGATACACGCTTCGATACATAGGTTCACGAGAAACTGCCCTACGTTCTCGATACGCGCTTCGAAGCCCTTACTACATTGACATTTCAGAAAATCCTTATATAAAAGAGTTTTAAGGCTGGAACCAAGCCAACCAGCTAGATGATGAATCGTGACCATAAAACAACAGAATTTGAATAGCAGAGAAACAATACGGAAACGGATTGACATAAACATAGTCCCCAGGGTAAGTTGCAGTAGTGAAACAAGGCATAAACATAAATACTCTACTTACATCTGTCATTGATGTAATGTTCTTATTATAGAACAAATAAGACTGATAACTTGCTAGTAGTGCTAGCTCGCCATGTGGTCTCATCCACACGTGTTTAGTGATGGCCGATTCGCGAATCGTTCAAAAGAACCGAATCAGTTAAGTGAGTGAGCTGATTCGACTCGCACACGCGACTGAATTGATTCAGCAGCGGTTATAGCAGCGCCAGAAAAAAAAATTAAAAAAATTAAAATCACTAGTTAATTCATCAAACAACATCTTAAACATTACAAAAACTGTTGTCAATGTATATAGAATGTAATAGATCACTACATTATTACATTGGCCTTTTTCATAATCCAATATGGCTCCTTGATCCGGCGGGTAAGCGGAAGTAGTCTCTCTCGTTCATCGGACGAGAACCGCTGATCCGACTGAGCGGCTCGCGAACGAGTCGAGAGAGCAGATGAACGAGAGAGCAGATGAATATCGGACTTCTCGGACTCAATCGGACATCTCGCGAACCGAGAGAGCAGATGTCCGAGATGTCCGAGCGGTTCACGTCTGATGAACGAGAGAGACTACTTCCGCGTACCTGCCGGATCAAGGACCCATATTAGATCGTGAAAAAGGCCAATATAATAATGTAGCGATCTATTCTGCACACATTGACAACAGTTTTTGTTGTTTAAGATGTTGTTTAATAAATTAACTGGTAATTGGATAAACTATAAGACATTTAAGATTGGTCAACAAAACTCTCTATTAGAAAAAGAAAGTCAACAGTTTTTGTAATGTTTCAAATGTTGTTTAATAAATGAAAGTGCACGAAAACACACAATTAAAGTACAAATAATCACACAATTAAAATATAAATAATCACACAATTAAAATATAAATAATCACACAGAGCACAAAGTTTCTTTTAAACAGAAGAAAGTACTAGAACACAGTTTAAATTAACTTGACCATTTCACAACACTGTTAAGTAAAATAAAGTGCATGAACAACACACTAAAAGGAACAATTGCACAAAAGCTAAAATGCAAAAAACTTAAAGAAAGGTGCAAATACAAACAAAAGTATATACAAATGCTTAGTATTTCAGGGCAGGTTTGCATTTAAGAAAACTAGCTCCTTTACTTTAGCAGGGCTAATCCTGTTCCTCCTTTCTGATATAATCTGCCCAGTTTTTGAGAAGATGCGTTCTGATGGTACTGAAGTAGCCACAATACATAATCTGGACTTCATGACAGCTGTAAGCCTCTCATATACCATCTGCCTAGCTTTCCACCAGGCCAAGGGGTCTGCAGATCTTGAAATTAGAGGCTCTGCCAGGAAGCCCCTCACCTCATTGATGGCATCTGATGTGGGGTTTCTGACAACTAGTGTTTCAGCTGCCCTCTCCTCAAAATCCTGCCACCACTGTGCTCCTCCTGTGGCAGAGGTGGAGGGGGTGACATCTTCGGTCATGGTTACATCCACGTCTCTGCGGGTAATTATTGTCTTGGCTGCTGCAGTGATGCCTTTGGTTGCTTCATCTGCTGCTTTGTCATCACTGAAGGCTCGCTGTTTAAACCTTGGGTCCAGTAAGGTTGCCTCTGCCAGTGGGTTGAAAAGTCAACACGATGGAAGCGTTTACCCATCTCTGCAGCAAGCGTATTTATAAAGGCTTTGACTGGCTCATGGACTGAGGGCCTTGCCTGCATTTTTTTTTAAATTTTCTGCAGTCCTCTTGCCATCAAAATCACCTTTGATGCAGTCACATACCTGTTAGGGGTAGAGCAATAGAATACCACACAGATCAGTTGTAGCAAGCAAAATATTATTAATTATGACAGAGAAAACACTAATCATGAATGTGTAGTAACCCTTAGAAATGATGGCAGTAGAATTTGTAGTAAAACAAGTAAAGTATTTTGAATGTTAACATACCGATCAGCACTGATTTCAACTGTGACCTCTTCAAAAGGCTTCAGTACTTCACAGGCCTCCCTTAGCATCCCCCACTCGTCAAGCGTCATTGTCAGCAGAGTGGGGTTGATGTAGGCAAGTGTGGCAATGATGGCATCCTTTTGATTGACAAATCTTTCCAACATATAATATGTGGAGTTCCACCTAGTCACCACATCTTGCTTGAGCCTCAGCTCAGCAAGGCCCATCTGCTGCTGTGTTGCTTTTAATCTTTCATTTGCAACAGTGCTTCTATGAAAGTACTCCACAATGTGCTTGACTTTGTCAACCACTGGTTGGATCGCCTTCAAACCTTCTTTCACCACCAAGTTCAGAGTGTGAGCAAAACATGGTAGGTGCTTCCATCCAACCTTTTTAATTGCTGCTTTTATATTGGAAGCATTGTCAGAGACACAGGCAATAACTTTCTCTGAGATGCTCCAATCCTCCGATATTTTCTTCAGTTGTTCTGCCAGGTTGTCAGCTGTATGCCTTTCAGACAAACTGAAGCAATCAAGTAAAGCTGTTGATAACTTGTAGTCATTATCAATAAAATGGCAGGTTACAGCCATGTAGTTTTCTGTTGTTACTGATGTCCAACAGTCTGTTTTTAGACACACAGCTGCCCACTTTAGTTGTTAACTCCTCCTTGAGTTTCTTGTACATTTGTGGCAATACTGTCCTGGAAATGGTCTTCCTGCTCGGCAAAATGTATGTTGGATCAAGGGCCTTAGTGTAGTCTCTAAATCCCTGGTCCTCCACAATAGAAAAGGGCTGGAAATCCCGAGCCATCATTTTTGCCAGCTGCTCATCCACTTGATTTTGCCTGACAGGTCCAATTGGTCGTCTCACAAAACTTCCAATGGTTGTCTGTTTAGGCCGGGTGCCTTGTCTCTCTGCAGCAGAAGCTGCACTGCTGCCTGCTGTTGAACTGGCTGTCAAGGGTGCAGAGTCAGATCCAGTGGCCCCACTAGATGTTGGTGCTGTGGTCTCTTGATCTGGGTCTTCTCGCCTCATCTGTGTCAGCAGTGCTGTAAGGGTGTTTTGCGTTCAAATGCCGTCTCAAGTTTGTGGTAGAACCACCAGAAAAGCAGAGGACATTTTTGCAAATTTTGCTTTCTGGGGATCAGTTTGCTCAAAATGGTTGCAAATATCGCTTCTTCTTCTTGAACTCATCTTTCGTCTCTCTCTTAACTAATGAGGTTTTCTGTCCTCTCTGACTGTTAAGGTGTTTTTGTGATCTTTGGGGGTGAGAGGTGTCAAAAAGGGGTGGAGTTGGAACAACTAACCTGGTGGATGGGTACTTAATTTACATGAAAACTTTTAGTTTATATCAACTACTTATTCTCATTTTTAATCCATGTATGAATTACATAAGATGCATTACAGTTTTGTCAGTTGAGTTTTGTTCCAATAATGTGAAAGTGAATTGGATTCCAACTTAAAAAGTGTCTGTGTGAGACAGGGAGAGAGAGAGACAGAGGTGGTTCTCTCTCTCTCTCTGGAAGCAATGAGACATCTAACAGGTCTTCTGCAGGAGGGACTTAAACAGGAGATGTATGGACTCTGGGAGGTACAGTTATATATATGTGTGTGTTATGGTTTCCCCTCTCTCTCTCTCTCTCTCTCTCTCTCTCTCTCTCTCTCTCTCTCTCTCTCTCTCTCTCTCTCTCTCTCTCTCTCTCTCTCTCTCTCTCTCTCTCTCTCCGGATACAACCTCCTGAACTGCTCCCTTTTGTCCACCGGGGGGCGCCATGAATTATCTGTACTGAGAACAGCCTCAGAGGAAGCTGAACACTTGACGTGGGAAATTCAAAACCATTTCAAAGGGGTTTGTTTCTAAATATCAGAACTTAGTAGCCTTTTGTATTGACCATGGTTTTTCTGATTACTCTATCCGAATGAAAGTGAAAAAAAATTGATTTAATTGGTTTTCAGGCAACAAAAGGATGTGTAGACTTTTGATATCCACTGTACAGATCGTCAACAAGCAAAATGCAAACAAAAATGAGCAATTCAACAGATAATCTGCCTTCACTTGCATCATTTTTCTTCTTTTTCTTCTTAGGTCGTTTCCATCACCCAGATGTGCTCCAGCTTGTCAGCTCTCTGAATGAAGAGAGAAGAGATCATATGTCCAACGCTGACAGAGCAAAGCATCCTGGGAAGTCACAGCAGACCCCCAGCACGGAATCTACAGAGCCACACACCCCCTCACACACTACCTGACCGTAACACGCTTACACACACACTCCCGAGCAGAGATACTGGACCGTAACACACTGTATCACATGACCAGGCAGTTCACTGGGACACCTGGATATCCCTCAGGTCCGTGCAGATATTCCAGCCTGCTGTATTTGGTTATCCTTTCTGTTTTGACTCCTGTCCATGTTCAGTGTTGATGCCGTCTCTCTGTGGTGCAGCCTTGAGGTTCACACTGCTCCATGCACACTGCAATGATGGGAGACTTTTGAGAGAGTACATCCTTGCACAATTTGATTGTATTTTCTTGGATATTATTTCCTAAAAGGAGGAATCTTATATGATATCAGAGATATTCAGAGTTATCAGAGACGGCACATAGTTTACATCTCTCCAAGATGTCTCTACAGTAAATACTTTAATTTGACAACTTGCTTGCACAGCTGGATGGAGAGTGTTTCTGTGTGACATGAAAGCTGTTTTGTCATTCCAAAGTAAACATGATTATATGATTTCAATATGTTACATATAATAGTCTAGACTTTCAGTTGTGTGCTGATCCATTTACTATGTGTGGTTGTTGTGTTATTTCTATTTGGTTTATCTTATTTCAGCAGGTTCAGTTGGTTTATCAAGCATCCACAACATTCACTGTTCCTATCTAATAATAGTGGTCCGTGAAATGTGTGATTTGTTTTGAAACAATCTTTAATATTGATACATCAGCCATAAATAGTTATTAATAATGCTCTATAATTTGAAGAATACAGGAAAATATGTTAAAAACAATGTTATTTTATTTGAATGCCACAGCTCCGTCTTTGGGTTTTATGAGTTTTAGTAAAATCCTGAAGCTCATCTTTGTTTTGTTTTTTTAAAGGTCTTTTAAAATAGTGCTGGGATCAGTTCAGTTTCCACCCAATCAATAAAAAATGTAAAAATAAATTGCAATTCATTTACCAATGTCTGGGTCAGACACAAGAACCTTCTCATGCTTTGAGGTCTTTCAATATTTTAACTTCACAGATAGGACATACTGAAAGGTATTTATGTAACATAGTTAAATAAGGTTCAGGTTAAATCCCGCTAAATGGGATAACTATGCCATCTGCTGTTGTAAAATTGTACCTACATTTAGTAGTAATGGCAAAGGATTATGGGTAATCCTCATAGTAACTGAGGATTTGCCGTAAGGTAACACTTACTGCCGTAAGGTAACGTGTCTATAAATGTCTGGACAAAATAAATGTATCTAACTTAAAAAAGCACATAAAAGTTGAGCTAGCTTTATTTGGGTTGATATTGTTTTAGAGTAAATTCGCCATGTTTTTGTTAAGCTAACTATTCGTTTTTGTGTTTTGTTACCACTGGAGGAGAGATCTCTCCAATAGCTAGCTAACATTAACGTATCGCCGTCTTTCCAGACAAGACGAGTATACTTTTGTCCACAAAGAAGATGACCTACTGTCCTTTGTTTGTCATAAATGCAGGTATGTTTGGTAATGTTTTAAATATGCAGATGAGGTATCGTTTCTGTGTCTTGTAATGTAATGTAACTAAGTTACATTACATAATTAGTTACATAATCGTTATGAAAAGAAAAATACTATAAAAAGTGTAACAGTCCAGTGTGAGAAATCTGTATAAATATAGTAACTGAGGATTTGCCGTAAGACAAGCGGGAGTATACTTTTGTCCACAAAGAAGATGACCTACTGTCCTTTGTTTGTCATAAATGCAGAATAAACCTGCTGTTACAACAAATCTGACCAGCTCCGGAATTATTCAAGCAGAAGACATTCCAGAGGTTACATTTACACATACTGTGTTTCAGAGGAGGCTGGTCCATAGAGGCAGAGGAGGTTGCTCCTCCTCTATTTTTGAGAGGCAAGAGGGAGATCAAAATATAAAAAAGAGTAATTGGTTCAAATAAACCATTACCAAATTTCAGTATAATTTATAAAATATTTCTTGTCTCCTCTTTGGAAATAATCCATTATTGAAATTCTGATTAAAATGCTTCAACAGCGACACCTGCAGGGCAGGCAAGAGGGGAAAGGGCAGTCAGTGAAGTGGTGGTGGGTGTGGGGGGCAGAGGAGGATGGGATCTCTTACATCAATTTAATGTACTTCATTTTTTTTCATGCTAATCTGTTATTGGCCAAAACACGTAAAATGATGCTCCAAGGGAGGACGTCCTCTCTAACCAATCAACAACCAGAATACAATATTGACATCGCGTTGGTCCAATGATAATTTCCAAATTTCATCTTCAATTCTCTACCACTGTATTGAACGTGAGTGTGACGAACTGGCGGTAAAGCGATAGATAGATTATACAGTAGCATATTAGAAAATAAATTATAATTATATTTAGGCCTTTTCAACCAACGGAGGCTGGTCCAAATTTCCTTTTTTCAGATTTTTTATCGCGCAGTAGCTAGCTATTTGGGTTAGCCAACGCAACAGACCGAGTCTGTTGCGTTACCGAGAGTAACAAACAAGTATAAGGCGGTAAACGCGGCGGAGAGTATAGATTGGGACTCGTCGCAAAGCAAATACAGCGACATATTACAGTGGTACCAGGAGCACTATCCATCACCAGGGAAGGATACTCTGACTGATAAGACCCAAACAGGAAGCGGACATGGCTCTCCCACAGCAGCCAGCTAGGGCAGAAGCAACAGGTGAGATAGACAGCAAACAGAGATGTAGAAGCAGGGCAGAGAAGCCTCATTTCTATTCTTCTGTGCCTGTATATATTTTGTTATGTGTTTGACACAACGTGAAGCAATTGAGCTGTATATATTGTTATTTGTCACAAAGTACTTGGCAATTAAATATTTACAGTGGAGCACCTTATATGTAGTATTATTTAATAATTAATTTAAGAAAGTGTGTGGGTGCCCCCCCAACCGGTCAGCTACCACCACAAATAGAATCTAATTCTGTGGGAAACACTGTGTACACCATGTGTTGTTGAAGTTATCTGGTTCATTGTGAAATGTCTTAAATAAATAAACAATTATTGTGAGGTGAGTCATTTTACCCCGCTGCACCTCTACACCAGATCTTAGGGTTCCCCCACCTGCCAAATCCAACTTTATCCCCTGATTATTAGGTTGCTAGTTGGATTATTGCTACATTTGAACATCATAACATAACTTGAACATAAGAAAGTAGAGATAATTAGCCAACTAGTGTAAAATAACATGACGCCGTTGGTTTATTTGTTTATTTATTTGTCACATACACACAGTGAAAAAGTGGCAATGCTCAGCAGGAATATGCAAAGGGTAACAGTACACAGTATTTACAATAAAAAACCAACACAATACAGTAAGTATTAAAGTAAGAGCTCTATATAAAAAAAACAATATTTACAGTAAGTGGCCAAATGCTGAAGATCGTATAGATTACAGTTTGGTCCACAACCGATGGATGTTGTGCTAATTGTGTTTAGAGTTTTGAAAATGTGACTACAGATTGGGGCTGTCAAACGATGGTTCGATATTCGAATGCTATTCAAATTGGGTTGTGTTAAACCAAAAATAAATCTTGCATTTTAGCGTCTCCTCTGTTTAAAATGAAGTCACTGCATACGGGCCGTTGCTTTGCTTGTACTGGACGGACACGTGACGGCACGTTCATTTAATAGCGGATTGAAAATAAAATGTAGCCATATTCTTTGAGCTGAAAAGAACTGATAATTCAATAACAGAATGGCAGAGAGTTCAGGAACAAGCTTGGCCGCGGAGAGAGTGATTAGCACTCCGAGTAATTTGAAAAGCCCTGTTTAGAAGTACTTCGGTACATGTAATTCAACATTTAAAATTGTAATAGATATTCGAATATATTCAAACTTATGCATTTTTTCAGAAACTACAGATTGGACAAAAGGATGTTAGCGACTAAAAAAAACTGTAGAACAGGACTGTGCATTTTTGTGTTTTTTCCCCTTCTGTGTCTTTTTTACTGTATGTGTATTTTATTTTTACACATTTGGAACCAAAGGTCATGTGTGTTGGATTATTTGTTCATCACTGGCAGCAATTTCATGTTGCTAATAAAGCAATTCTGTCACTTACTGTTTCTATTGTACATTCAATAAAATAAAGATGACTCATTCACTTTTAGACAGTATGTTTCCAAAAATGCACACATTCAACACTCAACCAAAACAGTGGATTACAGTAAAAGGAAACTGAATTATAAAAAAACAATGGATTTCATATTGTCTATTGTATGCAGGTAGAACTGAAACATGAAAAGTAATGCAGTTTTTGTAATGCCATCAACTGTTAGTATTTTGAAAGTCGTGCTATGATTGACTATATGTTCTTCTTGGATTGAAAACATGCTAGTGTGTTAGTATTTTGAAAGTCGTGCTATGATTGACTATATGTTCTTCTTGGATTGAAAACGTGCTAGTGTTTTGAAAGAATGATTTGATTTTGAGTCGGGTTTGCCGTGTTTTGATAGAATTAGTGTATGTAGAGAAAGTTTTTTTGCATTTTGAAATGTAGAGTTAGTATTTAATTAACAAAATGTGGTTTTGAGTAGAAAATTAACTATTTGGCTAATTGTGTGATGTAGGTGTATTGCTGTGTTAAGAGTTTAGGAAAAGTATCAAGCATAGGTAAATGCTTAGCGATCGAAAAAAACTGTAATACTCACTCACTCACTCATTGTAAAGCTAACATAAATAGCAGTTGGCAAAAAACGCCCGGACAGAACACCAGACAAATGAAATAACCGCTTCTATTAAGAAGCAAATACTGTGAAAACACAGCCAAACATCCTAGACAAGGATAACATGCTACAAGCTACTGACCATGAGTCGTCATACAAAATCAGTGCTCCCTCACTCTGCCCAAACAAATTAACAGGTGTTACAAGTTACACTGGTAAGCCGAGCCACTGGGCACTACCATGAGATGGGTACTATTGAGTAGGTGCTTCCCTGTAACCAGTCTACTACAAATAAAGATCTAACTAATAACCTAAATTAGTCTTCAGTGCCGTACCGGGCTCGAGGCAGACTTGAGACGCTGAACTTGTGAGCGCTGATGGAGAACCAATTGATTAGCTCACCATAGGACTCCGAAGCGTACCCCCACCCGGGATTAACACCAAAAACAGCTAACCAGGGTAAGATGATTGATAATCAAACTCCAAACTCCAGAGGATAAACACCCAGCAGGCTCAACTTGCCAATGCACCGCTTACACAGGAGGGACAGAGAGGGTGCAACAACAAGATGGCACACATCCATCAAAACTCACCACAGCAAACAAATGTGACTCCAAAAGGTTATCAAAGAAAATGCAAATGCAAAAATGGCTCAACAAAGAAAAATGTCCACATCCCGGACAAGCCCCCAATTATGTTACAGCTCAAGTCAAGCCATAACATAAAAGAGATGGACATATAGTGTCAAGTGCCTTTGTATGTTGCTGTGGATAAAAGCGTCTGCTAAATGACGTTATACATCCAAACCATATTGAGGTGATTAATTGTTTGCTGTCTATCTCTCTCTCTAGGTTTGTATGCCGTTTCCAGGAATGCTCTAACATGCTCCTGTCTTGTAATAAACATCATGTTTCTCTATCATGCATGACCCTTTGCTGACAACCCTAGGGAAGAGCTGTGAATGAGCTGTGCTCAACACCTCTAAGTCCTACCTGGTGTGGCCAGTTTGTTTAATACATTTAATCATTCTAATTTTAAAGTGAAAGTGTCAACTAAAAGTATTTGTTTTTTATGTTTTAACCATGAATCTGTTGCATGTAATTGGCTATTTGACACAGACCCTGCACCTTTTTTTGTGAATGCACTGGGTTGGAAAATCCTGGTTGACAAAGACTTGATAGCCACCGTCTTCATTGGTTCCTGAGGTATCACTGGGTTCAGCACTCCAGCAGTGGGACAAGGCTAACAGGCTGTGAAGCATCAAATCTTACTGATGTGTTGGCAGCAGCACCAGAACCATTGGCTGCAGCAGAACCTTGGTTGTCTCTTCTGGCAGCACTGCATCTTACTGCTGCAGCATCACCTAGAATTAGATGAGGAACTATTTCAGTCCTTACAGCACAAGAACACAGCAGTGTATGGGAATGTCAAACATACATAACGTAGGTCTCAATTGAGACCCGTCATGGAGCGTTTGGAGAGTGGTGTGTGTGTGTGTGTGTGTGTGTGTGTGTGTCGTCCTTGACATTCATCACTAGTGGTTCTTCAGGCTGGTTGAAGTTAACTGAGTTAATTATTTGTCAGTAGTTAAAGTGATTGATATCCACTGACAAAAACAACTGTCAATAAAGTGTAAATGAAAACAACTCACGTTTTTTCCAGATTACATAGACTGCAAGTAGAACTGCAAGTAGAACTGCAAGTAGAACACCAACTACAATTCCAGCTATAACCCAACCAGAGCGGTTCTGTCCCAGATCTGTAAATCAGAGTACAGAGTAACATCAACAATTTGTCATCCAAACACCAAAAATATGAAACTCATTTCATGGTGAAAAATAATTGTATTTAAAGGTCATTCTAATATCTAAGATCTTAAAGGGAATCATACCACCAAGGTGAAGATTGTCACAAAATCACTTTTATTGCGCTTGCTTTAGTAATTACCGTGGTGCAGGCTACTGTCATCTGTCGGACGCAGACACACACCTGAAACGAAATGCAACACTGCTCTGCTACAAATTCATCACTGGTGGTGGATCCTCACTTTGACTGTCTTTACACTCGGTATCTCTCTCGGTTTTTTAATTACAAATTTGTACGTTTTTACCCGATCATCACCCGTGTTTCACACTTGCTGTGTCGCTAGCTAGTAGCTACGTGATGGAACAACGTTGGTTTAGCCGACTCTAACGTTACATTGGCAGTTGGCTACGTGACCACGCCCCTTAACGTAGCCTACACACGCACAGAGCTGTAACAAGATTCTGTAACTGTAACTTTAAGATCTGACATGGTCCACACACACTGACACTCTGGTGAGAAAGGCGAGGCAGCGCCTTTACCACCTCAGGCAGCTGAGGAAATTCAAAGTCTCCCGGAGGATCCTTCAGTCCTTCTACTCTGGAGCTGTGGAGAGCATCCTGACAGGAAGCATCACTGCCTGGTTTGGCAGCAGCTCCGCTCAGGACAGGAAGGCTCTGCAGAGAGTAGTGCGTTCGGCCGAGCGCACTATTGGAATTACACTCCCCACCCTGCAGGACTTGTACACCAGGAGGTGCAGAACCAGAGCCTGCAGGATCATGAAGGATCCTCACCACCCCAACAACGGACTGTTTCAGCTGCTGCGGTCAGGCAAGCGCCTCCGTAGTCACGCTGCCAAAACAGAGAGACTGAGACGGAGTTTCTTTCCTCAGGCCATCAGGACTGTGAACTCTGACCTCACCAGGGCCCCCCACCAAGACACACACACTGCCCCTCTTATGCACACACACACACACACACACTTAGGTAAAGACTACACATAATTTATAGTATATTACATTCATACAATTTCCCTTACTACTATATTTTCATTTCCAAAGTGCTCTTACTGTATATATTGTGTTGTTTTTTTTATATAAGAGCTCTTACTGTAATTACTGTAATACTGTAAATATTGTGGTTTTTTTATTGTAAATACTGTGTACTGTTGCCTTTTGCACATTCCCGTTGAGCATTGCCACTTTTCATTTCACTACACACCCCGTGTGTGTATGTGACAAATAAAGTTCTTGAATCTTGAATCTTGAATTGGATAATGCGATTTGTAGTTAAAACGTTCACCGATAATAATAAGTAATAATAGAATCAATAGATGCGTTTTTTTTTTTTTTAAAGATGCAGTTTTTTTAATACATTTATTTATTATTATTATTATTTTTTTTATTAAATCGGCCTTCCCTGTGGGTGCTCAACCTTTTCGGTGGGTGCTCGAGCACCGGAGCACCCACGTGATCGGCGCGTATGGAATCAAGTAACCTTTGACCCTCATGGACCTCTATCAGGGACCAGCAGGACATTCAACAACATCAATAGAACGTTGTGCTATTTGTATGAGCCAGTCAAATCTGACATATTGCACCTTTTAATTTAGACAATGAAAGAGTTTTTCAGGACCTGCAGATACCCTGGGTTACCTACCAGCAGGGGTGGGTGATAAGACTTCAAATCAATATCACGATTGTTTCAAACTTACCTCGATTACGATTAATGAACGATCATTTATTTTATACAGGATGTTTTAGTTTGAAAATTGTTTTATTTTGAAAATAAAATAAAACGGATGCTCTATGCCGTTCCTGTGTCTGGCTTCCTGCCCAGTCGCGGAGCTCCCCGCCACGGTCTGAACCCGGCATTAGTTGGACAGGGCGGAGGCACGTGACTGAACACGACGTAGTATTTTTTAAGGGGACAGTTCATGAACGCACGCATTGAGGAAAGTATTAACCGAATTAACCAACATGAGCAAGATTAAGTTAGTGGGAGGTTCTAAATGTCGGTTTCCATACATTATCGGTTAATTGCCCAGCCCTACCTCCCAGCATATGGCTGGTAACTATTACTGTGAACATGGACAACTCTGTCTAGGAACCAGACCAGACTCAAACCTGTGATGCAACATGTGGAGCTGCAACACAGGAAATGATTGGAAGACCACAGATAAATGAATCCTTACACTGAGCATATGATGAATGGGGAGCTTTCCTCAACTCACCTGTGACGGAGACACTCAAAGTCACATTGGAGGTAGGGTTGGTGATGAGGCAGGTCAAACTGTGATATCCTGTGAGAGTTATAGTACTGGTGATACTGTAAAGACCACCTTGCTGGTCTATGGTGGGTCTCTCTTTAGGCTGTAAAGGGTGGCCCGTGTTGTCGGAGATCCATGTTAGTACCGGTTCTGGAAATCCCCCTCGTGTTCTGCAGGTTGCTGTCTTGTCTTTATTCACAGTCAGAGTAGGCTCTTGGTAAGGAACTGAGAGAGAGAGAGAGAGAGAGAGAGAGAGAGAGAGAGAGAGAGAGAGAGAGAGAGAGAGAGAGAGAGAGAGAGAGAGAGAGAGAGAGAGAGAGAGAGAGAGAGAGAGAGAGAGAGAGAGAGAGAGAGAGAGAGAGAGAGAGAGAGAGAGAGAGAGATGACAAATGATAGTTGCAGTGTAATTTCCATCTCTCATGATCTTTAAACAGAAAATACATCTCCATTCCTACCTGCAACTTGTAAGGTGGTTTGACATATTTTTAGGGATGTATCATGCTCTGTCACAGCAAAAGCCCAGAAAGATAACCCGTCGTCTTCAAGTGTTAGGTTGTTAAGTGTGACTGAAATATCCCCACTTCTCATGTCCTGCACAGAGGCTGTGGTCCTGCTCTGATACGTTTCACTGGCATGTTCTGGAATGTGTTTTCCTTGGTCAAAAACGTACAAAAGTGATGATGTCTTTACGTTTTGCCAGTAAAAGCGGAGCCTTGCCTGGGTCTATGGGACCGGAGATTTTCAGGACACAGGAGAAGACCACTGACCCATTAACAGTGCCGTTGGTATTATGCCCCTTCGCCACAGGAAGTACTGGAAAAGACACAAAGATACTGATGTTAGAACAGAGTCTCTCACCGGTTTCACATCAATGACCCCCAAAGGGACTCAAATTGATATTTGGTCCAGGGACTCAATATGGGAAGATTCATGTTGTTGTTGAGTTAATATTGAACTGTACAACTAAAGAGGCTTTGCAGTCGCCTCACAATTCTCCTAGCTGCCACTTCTGGTGCCATTATGGAGGTCCAGTGGAGAATTGGCTGTATGCAAATAATGATTAAATATATAAAAACCAGGCTAGAAAAATAAATTACACTACAGTCATTTAGCAGACTTACAAACTTACTTACAAAGCTGATAGTTGACACTATGTGGGGATCAAACCGACAACCCTGAGACTGAGAGTCTCATGCTCTACTGATTGAGCTGTCCGAGACACCTGAAAAAAGACTGATGTGACATGGCTGTAGATTTCAGTTGTCTCCAAATGTAGGTTACTGTGACTGGGTAAACTGTCTTGTCTTGAGCCCTAGTCTCTACTCCAAAACACTCTGGAAAAGAGTCAGCCTGTAGCAGTCCTGCCCCCTGATTCTGGTTGATTGCTCTCACCTGAGTCTGTCTCTATTTAACTGTTTGTGTTCTCTCCCCCAGTGGCTGATTCTTGAACCTTCCCCTGTCGAGAAGAGAAGCCATCCCTAATTCAAGTTGTAGAACAGTGGCTTATGTTAGTGTCTTTGTTATTTTGGTCCCGACTGTCTGTTCGGTTGAGTCCTTGGTTTATTAGTCCCGTTAGCCTTTATGTTGTAATTTCTGCCCTGCTGGAATAAACCCCCAATGTCGTCTCTCCTGCTTTTGAGTTCTCACTCCCCGGTTGTTACACAAAGAGCTCTATCTCACCGACGGCCTCCGCCGCCGATTCAATCACGGCCTGCCGACAGTCGGCTTGATGTGTCAGGGCTCTAAAACGATACCTACCCATGTCACCCTGGGATCAAATCCTGCTCGCCCTTTACCTCCCCTACTTTCCCTTCTGTCTCAATAAAGAAAATAGTCAGTGTATTCAACAAGAGGGAGAATTCAAAGTGACTTACCACACAGAAGATAAAAGAGAAACCATTTGGAAGCCATCAGCTCTGTAAAAGAATGAGAAAGAGACATGAGTGATCTTTCTGTTATCTGTAATATATCTTAAACAGGGTACCCCCAGGGTTCTCCAAGTTAAATTTAAGACTTTTTAAGACCTTTTTAATACCACTTAGAATGAAATTTCATGCCAACTTCACAGCCATATGGGCAAAAGTATGAAGGATATAATGGAAAATCAGTATGGATTTTAAGCCCTAGAAAATAATTATTTACCAAGTATTGAATTTAATAAAACACATGATCAGCAACAAAAACGCTCGGCGCTGGCATTCATTTCCTATTTGGCAAGCGCCAACCGCCCTCTGCGTTTTGCGCCCTGGGCACAGACACTGGGAGACTCCCTGGCGCTGCGCTCAAAGTTTAACTGTATTCAACTTTGACCTTCGCGACGCGCAACCAATCACTGGAATCTAATAGCTCTTAGTTTGCTATTCATTAGTGATCGGGTTAGAGATAGAGAGCAGTGGGAAAGAGAGGCGTTTGATATCATAGCCGCGAAATAATGTTTTATGTGTGTCGGAGCATCCCGAATTATACAACATGACACTGACGTAAACATTACCTGTACTGTCGTAATGTCCAGGTCACACCAAACAGAGTAAATTGTAACGTTACACACAAAACATTTTATACATTTGAGTTATTTATGACGTTATGGTATTTATTTGATCCTATGAAAGGACAAGAAAAAAATGTAAGACCTTTGTAAAGGAATTCAATACTTTGTAAACGAAATTCAATACTTTTAAGGCCTTATTTTGACAATATTAAATTCACAGATGTGTGAAATAGAGCTGGTGAACACTATGGGAGTGTGACTCCGATCAGAGAATCACTAAGGAGGAGCTTCAGTTCAAGGGTCTTTAATTCAAGGAACAATGTGGTTCTACAGGGAAACACGATACAACAGATATATATTAAACCAGTGTTAACAACACTATTAATATTAAAAGGTCCCATATTATGGAAAACGGCTTATTCCTGGCGCTTATACATGTTCCACAGGAAATCATTTACCTAAGCAGCTGAGAAAATTTGAAATCTGGAAGTCAACCCGTTTTTCTGTATTTTCCTTTTTCCAAAAACGGTGCCAAAGATAGGAGAAAAACAGCCCGTTTCAGAAAGTAGCCCCTTTGGACGTCATAACGGGCGCTAATCCAGCCCCTCTCAGAGCATGCCCACGCCCAGGTGAACCAATCCCATTTACGGCATTACCAATCCCATTTACGGCATTACGGCAGCGCCGCAAGCCGTTGCTTATGGTGCATTCCATTGTACTCGGAAATCGATAATTCCGAGTCGGTATTCCTAACTTCCAATCTAAATGTGTTCCAGTGCATCTGCTCGGGAAAACATAATCGCCTGCAGCAAACTCATGTTTGTATGGTAAGTCTCAGAATGTTACAAGCATCTAAACTCAACATCAACTACTACAGCGACATTAGTGAATAGAATCGGCGCATATCACATTCGGACGCCGTTTTTTCCGAGTACACTGGAATGCACCATTACTTTGCGACGAGTGAAGCTAAAACAACAACATATCTACGGCGATATATCAACTCTCCAGTTATTATTTTGTAGGATGCAGGCAGCAACATAGATCCACAGTCTCCCAACATGCGAAAATGCCAGGACAGAGCGGATACATTTTATTTTTAACGGCAACAGCTAGTTTTTTCTGTGTGCGATGATCAGTCCTCAGACTGCTTGAGCAACGGCAGGATTAGCATCTAAATTGAAGCTTAAAGATGGAGCAATTCATAAGGTATGTGACCCATCTGCAAACTTGGAATCTGTAAGTGTCACCATGTTTTGATTTAATTTACCAAAATTAGTCTGGTTAATATATTCGACTGCTGGTTAGCTAACAAACTAGCGGGGCTAGCCACGGGCTTGTTGGGCTTGGAAGAAGTAAGAAAACTAAAGCTGGAGTCATTAAAAGTAAAGTAAAGTAAAAGTAAAGTTATTGGTTGGAGTCAGGACTCATCTTAAAGTTATTTGTTGGGACCAGTGTCTGTTTTATAAGTCTGTCGAACGTGTCAGGCTTGGTAAACTTTAGCCACCATTAGTACAATCGCGTTTGGTTGTTTGTGCTGCGCTGTTTGGATGCAAATAGATTGCATCCAATAATATATTGGCTAACTAGCTCAACAAAATTGACATGGACATGAGCCATAAACAGACCGGCTACAGCAGAGAGCATCGCTCACACACAATATTACACAGAATTGTTATCATTGAGAAACTAAGTGGAACCGCCTCAGCTGCCTCTTCCCATTCTGGGTCAGACTCCGGCTCAAACATGTACGGTCTCAGTGTTGGTTCTGGAGCGGCCGCCATGGTTATGGTAGATTTCTGCATCAAGCTTATTTGTTTACCTTGAGCAGCATGAGCGCTCTGCTCTCCACGGCGTGAGGCGACCAATCAGAGCAGTGCTCATTACATACAACCTCCAGCCCTCAAAACAGCCTGTTGGAGAATGGGAGAATGGACAATGGAGAAAAGGAGAGACTGAAACACACACCACAGAAGCTGGTTTTAGGATTTTTTTTGATATAGACTTCACAAACGTCTTGTAAAGACCCCCAGGAACAGTTTAAATAGCCCAAAATGAGTACAATACCTTCCCTTTAATAACACACATGAGCAATCGCATGCTTCTACATGCACACACATTGAACTCAACACTGTTGTCTAGAGTTACAATAGTCCCCGTAGTTAGAAGCTAAAGACAATGTTAAACATAGCTATCCTAGCTATATATGTTGACTGGCTATGCGAGGGGACTAAGCTAGGCAATGCAGGCACAAGTGCATAAACAGTATACCAATGTATCTCTATAGAGCGCAACAGTGACCGCCCACTTTTCCCATTAATTTACTACATTGACATTTCAGAAAATCCTTATATAAAAGAGTTTTAAGCCTGGAACCAAGCCAACCAACTAGGAGATGAATCGTGACCATAAAACATTTGATTCTGAGCAAAAAAAAAGGATCGGAAAACCGAAAAAAAAGGCCAAGGTACAAGACTGTACATAATTATTTTAAGAGTGAAGGAACTACTCATCCCATAAACCATTGCGAATGATACTTTTCCAACAACTTCCAACCTAACGATAGTTTAGCGCGCTTCTTCTTGAATTTAACATTTGTCAATATTATAGTGTGTATATTGTTGTTGGTGTGTGTGTGTGTGTGTGTGTATATATAGTGTTTCATATAGTACAGTGTTGTCATCGACATGGTACAGTTTTTCGTTCCTGACTGCAATCACCGCTCAGGCTTCCATCAATGCCGGTTCCACAGATTCCCCACCAGTGTGTTGGTGAAGAACCGGTGGATCAGATATATAAGTTATTAACGTTACTCGTTTTTAATAAATGTGAATTCGATCCAGTTACATTCACGTTAACGTTAGCTGACAAGACGTTCGCAGGTGCGGTAAACACGGTACACATGGTAACAGCAAGCTCCACCAATCAGACACGTCGCTGTTACACTTTAGGATTGTGGGTAGTGTAGTACTTCTCCATGACATTGTTTTTCTCAAAACAAGGTTGATATCATACGGATTTGTGGCTTCTACAGGAGCATACATCAGAATATGAATGGGATTTTCACTTCTGGAACCTCACTGTTGAGCTCTATGTTCCAATAGCAAACAGAAAGCTAGGTCCACATCTCTAGCCTAGCTAGCTGACCATACCTAACAGAATTTGACTAGCAGAGAGAAACAATACCGAA
Organism: Hoplostethus atlanticus; assembly: GCA_034670405.1. NCBI lineage: Eukaryota > Metazoa > Chordata > Actinopteri > Trachichthyiformes > Trachichthyidae > Hoplostethus > Hoplostethus atlanticus. The sequence goes on from JAXDDX010000033.1 coordinate 886,452, forward strand.
ACGGATTAACATAAACAAAGTCTCCAGGGTAAGTTGCAGTAGTGAAACAAGGCATAAACATAAATACTCTACCCAAGGTCGGTCGCCCGCCCGATCTCTTCGTCTCAAACTTTCTCGTATCTCTCTCTCTTTCTCTTTCTTTTTCTCTCTTTCTTTTTCTCTCTCTCTCTCTCTCTCTCTCTCTCTCTCTCTCTCTCTCTCTCTCTCTCTCTCTCTCTCTCTCTCTCTCTCTCTCTCTCTCTCTCTCTCTCTCTCTCTCTCTCTCTCTCTCTCCTTCTTCACCGGATACAACCTCCTGAACTGCTCGCTTTTGTCCAAGGTTCAAGGTTTTTATTATCATATGCACAAACATTCACAAAAAAGCAAAAGTTGGCAATGAAATTCTTATGCCTCTCTGGCACCCTACGCTAGTGCTAAGAACAAATATAAAAGTACGGGGGGCGGGGGGCGCCATGAATTATCTGTACTGAGAACAGCCTCAGAGGAAGCTCAAAATTCAAAACCATACAATGGACATCAGAAGTGTACACACCATTTCAAAGGGGTTTGTTTCTAAATATCAGAACTACAAAGTAGCCTTTTGTATTGACCATGGTTTTTCTGATTACTCTATCCGAATGAAAGTGAAAAACAATTTATTTAATTGGTTTTCAGGCAACAAAAGGATGTGTAGACTTTTGATATCCACTGTACAGATCGTCAACAAGCAAAATGCAAACAAAAATGAGCAATTCAACAGATAATCTGCCTTCACTTGCATCATTTTTCTTCTTTTTCTTATTAGGTCGTTTCCATCACCCAGATGTGCTCCAGCTTGTCAGCTCTCTGAATGAAGAGAGAAGAGATCATATGTCCAACGCTGACAGAGCAAAGCATCCTGGGAAGTCACAGCAGACCCCCAGCACGGAGTCTACAGAGCCACACACCCCCTCACACACTACCTGACCGTAACACGCTTACACACACACTCCCGAGCAGAGATACTGGACCGTAACACACTGTATCACTGTATGACCAGGCAGTTCACTGGGACACCTGGATATCCCTCAGGTCCGTGCAGATATTCCAGCCTGCTGTATTTGGTTATCCTTTCTGTTTTGACTCCTGTCCATGTTCAGTGTTGATGCCGTCTCTCTGTGGTGCAGCCTTGAGGTTCACACTGCTCCATGCACACTGCAATGATGGGAGACTTTTGAGAGAGTACATCCTTGCACAATTGATCGTATTTCCTGATATTATTTCCTAAAAGGAGGAATCTTATATGATATCAGAGATATTCAGAGTTATCAGAGATGGCACATAGTTCACATCTCTCCAAGATGTCTCTACAGTAAATACTTTAATTTGACAACTTGCTTGCACAGCTGGATGGAGAGTGTTTCTGTGTGACATGAAAGCTGTTTTGTCATTCCAAAGTAAACATGATTATGATTTCAGTATGTTACATGTAATTGCATAGTCTAGACTTTCAGTTGTGTGCTGATCCATTTACTATGTGTGGTTGTTGTGTTATTTCTATTTGGTTTATCTTATTTCAGCAGGTTCAGTTGGTTTATCAAGCATCCACAACATTCACTGTTCCTATCTAATAATAGTGATCCGTGAAATGTGTGATTTGTTTTGAAACAATCTTTAATATTGATACATCAGCCATAAATACAGTTATTAATAATGCTCTATAATTTGAAGAATACAGGAAAATATGTTAAAAACAATGTTATTTTATTTGAATGCCACAGCTCCGTCTTTGGGTTTTATGAGTTTTAGTAAAATCCTGAAGCTCATCTTTGTTTTGTTTTTTTAAAGGTCTTTTAAAATAGTGTTGGGATCAGTTCAGTTTCCACCCAATCAATAAAAAATGTAAAAAATAAATTGCAATTAATTTACCAATGTCTGGGTCAGACATGAGAACCTTCTCATGCTTTGAGGTCTTTCAGTATTTGAACTTCACAGATTGATTGAACTGGAAGTGAAATGAACCCAGGAATGTTTTCAATCCACAGCAAAGAAATTTAAAAAAACTAACACATAACGGACAAAATGAGAAAATGAAACAGAAAATAGACTATTTAAACACTGAAAGAAGATTACTTTGATGTGTATGTTTTGCAGTGGCTAGAAAGACAATATTTCAAAAGAGAAAAAACAAGGGTGCATTTACACAAAAACAATCAAATTTTTAATCCTTTGTGGCACCAATCTTTTCATAACCATCTAAACTGTAAAAAAAAAAAAAACAGATTTCATGCAGTCTGTCAGTCACGAGGTTCGCTCTGCACCAATACGAGTTCAAATCTTTCAAGCCTGTCTAACTGCAGCCCGAGTACTTAATCGCTGTGCATCGGATTTCAGGGTCACATAACAGCTGAGGAGGCAAACTCTGTATACAGGACATGACACAGATTGTATTACAGATATTTTGACATTACACTTATGTATTAGTTGTCATACAGTTATTTTATACATAGTGCATCAGTTACACAGCAACAGGAAATCAGATTTTTGATCCTGTGACTCGGATCTTTACAGTACGAGCTACACATGGAAAAGAGATAGTGTTAAGGTTATCTGGATCTCATCGGGTCAAATCTGAGTCCAACCCTACTTTGTTGAACACCAGTCATACCACCCATCAGATTTAAGTTTCTAAAATGAAAGTCCCTAGTCAGAAGTGTGTTGGGAGTGAAGACGTTTGTAGAAACAGAGTGTGTGTAACTGTGGTATTTACTCTCTTAATCTCCAGCATCAGACATCACCGTGGTCCCAAGCCACTGGCAGCATTTACACAGGAACAGAAAATGTGATTTTTAAAATGTTCACTTTCACTTTTATCTTTTCATGGTAATATAAACAAGAAAATCAGATTCCATGTGTTTCCCCCATTTAGTCAGACATGAGAAAATCAAAACTGTACCAAAAGGGCTGGTTTACACATGGATCTGCTATATATGGTGGATATGTGGGGTTTTCATTGCTGTCTAAAGATTTTGTCACCTGTCCTGTAGTGTGAATGCAGTCATCAACAAAATCATCATCATCATGTAGATCTAAGCATGATCCAGCATTCAAGTAACAGTATAAAATATAACGTTTCTCCTCTCTTCCCCTACAAACTACCACTCCCACCAGCCCCAGTCTGACGGTCAACAGGAGGACACTGGGTAATGTAGTCCAGCAACGATTTCTCAACAGCATATGTAGGAGTAGTAGTATGACTGAGGCTGGACTCTACAGACGACCTTCTAGTGTTTGTCCAAACAAGGAGAAATAACAATATTTAAGTCTTTCCTGTTTAGATGTCCATGAAACATTTGACTCTATATAACAAATAAAGCGAGGTCTCCTGTTTCTGTGTGAAACCATTTACACAAATATCCCAATCAATCACAAATCCATTAATTAATCACCAACATCAAAATGACTAATTCAGGAATTACGGGTTAACCACGTCAATGTGGGGCACATACACACTACTTTTTTGTTTTTTTACAGGATTGAACCTTAGTTGAAAAAGAAATCTACTTTTTTATCAAACACATGATAATATTTCTAATGATAACCTATCAAGGTAGTTTTGTATAAAAGGTGGTAATAATGTAAAGGTTTGAGCGGAACAACAGTGTCAGATTGATCTGTGTATAAAGGATTGAAAGACTAGCAAGTGCAATATGACCGTTTCCACTGAGGCTGCACTTACATAGCAACAGAAAGTAATTTGTAACTAACAAAAAATAGAGGGATTCTGTGTGTTTTGTCTAAATTATTAACACATTTATAAGCTGTTCTTTTGTGCCTGGGGAAGTCGTGGTTTCATGGCAGACTTGTCCTGCCTCCAAGTCCTAACTTAACTCACAAAGTCATCACAAAGTTGACCCACATCAAAGGCTAGGTCGCCTGTCGCCCCCAACCCCATTTAATCATCAGCTATGGTGTAATGTGGTTTGGTGGCCACTGGAGGGCAGGTGACACTCGTCTCTGCTTGAATTGCTTGATTAGTGTAGTTATATGATATCAGTAACAGTAACAGTGTTCCTGGACCAGTATGCCACAGATTAGTGGGGAAATCCCAGAACCAGTAGGGATCAACCAGCTTTGGTTCTTTGCTCTGGATCCTTTACGTCAGCGGTACTCAACTGTTGATGGAGTGAGCTCAGATGTGCCTTGATATTTTTACTTAAATGTGAAGAGGTTCAGATGCTCACTGTGTTTACTATCCCTCTTGTATGATCACACAAGGTGTGCTTTGGAAGTCAGCTGTCTTGACCTGCACCAAGAAAGTTGATGACTGCTGTTTTAGAGCATTTAAAGTAAATCTTGACCCTGATGAGAGCTAAGTTCGGTCATTTCCCCACTAATAATCATGGTAATGATTGAGGGCAGGAGGAAACTGATTCCAGGTAAGTGTTAGGAGGAAACTATCACATACAGGTCTTTGTTTTCAAAAGCATCTTATCATCAAATCATAACGTCATCTATTATAGTGAGCCTGAGCCTGCATGAATCCAGCCACAGATGGGACAAAGTGCTGGGATCCTTTAGTGACAGAATCCTTGGTTTAGTCCCGCCTCCCAGTGTGACTCCAGCTCTAACAGGGCCTCTCAGAGGTGTCCGTCAAGTTGTTAGTAGGCATGTCCTGAGAGCTGGCGTTCGCTGTTGAAGAGAGGACGTCCTCAAAACTCCCTCCAGGCCCTGTCCCCCCCACCTTGGTCTGGTATATGAAAACACACACACACACACACACATATAGGGAATCAAAATGTGTTGTCATCAAAGAAACAATAGAGACTTCATAGTGAAGTCTACTTCTCTCTCTTTTTCTCATCTCAATGTCTTTCTCTGTTTTACTGACGTACTCATACATGCTCACTGCACGGCTGCTGCTGCGCTACTGCGCTGCTGTTCCAGCTCCTCCAAAAGGAACTGTGTGCAAAACTGCAGGACTACTTCACAACAGGTGCAGGAAGACAGACTTCTGCAAAAGCTACCACTGCAAGACAATAGAGGTTTTGCCACAAATCTCCTAGCAACCAGGGCGAGCGCCATCATGGAGGTCCGGTAGGGAACTGGCTGTGCACAAATAATGTCTAAATGTCTAAATATGTGGCGAAACGATCAGTTCACATTCGAAAACAGCACAGAAATTACCCATGTCTATTTCATCCTGTTGAGACAGCTGAGTCGCACGTTTAGAAACGCAATCAGCTGCTCACAGTTGCCAGAGAGACCTCCAATATGGCCACCAGAGGGTGTGTAATGTCACCTGAAACTGGAGCACCCAGAGGAAACCCACATGAACACGGGGAGAACAGGTCCTCAGTAAGGCCTAGACCAGGAATTGAACCCTGGATCAGTATGAACATAAACAGCCAGTAGGCTCACGGTACGACAGTAGATCAGAGTGTGAGCTACCAATTAGGGGCTAATGGTGTTTTGTTCTCTCTGCTCCGGTGACCTGTGATGATGTCCAGAGGCAGCAAGATGGTACAACCTATAACACAGTCGGACCAAGCTCTCTATTCATGGCTCAGCTGCATTCAGCAACATTTAGCATTACAGTTGATAATACCTGAACATCATTTTTGTATTACTGAGATACAAATAGATATATATAAAATAGATAGATATAAATGTGTTTAACTGTAAATAAACCTTTCATCAGCTTAGTGAAAAACACTTTCCATGTAACACCTGACAACAATCTGAATGAATCAGATAATAAATACTTTTGGAAAAAAGGGGAAATGGAAGTTATATTGTCAAATTATATACTGTACACTAATAGATATATTTTCTTTGTATATTTGTATATAACTATCTTTCACCCTCTCTGTGCGCGCACACACACACACACACACACACACACACACACACACTTATTACCTTGATATTGGACACTGTATCCTCAACCTTCTCCTCAAAAGACTTGAAGCTGGGAGAATTTCTGTAAAGAAAGAAGGAGGGAGGGAAAGGAGGAAGGGGAGAGGGGAATTGAGAAGGAAATGAGTAAAAGGAAAAAGATAATTGAATAAAATAGTAGATAAAGTCATTTCAAATAGAATCATTTTATAATTCCTAGGACTGATAAGAGATAAATGATCCAAGGAGTAGTAAGCCTGCCCCAGTATCATGGCTGATATTAGTTTTATATTATAATATAGTATTATATTACTAATATATATATATAGTCTATCCCAGGAATCTTATGTATTCTGACTTCTCATAATCAGAATGAATTTATCTGGCTTGCCACACAGAGATTAACTAAATAAATGTCACTGAGAGGGACGCCTGAAGGACTTTCTCATTCACACACACTGTTCTGATGAACATGTAACACAGTACAGATTCACAAGCAATGTTGTAATAGAAAGTCAATATTTCTTAACTTAATAAGAATGACAAAAAAAGATATAATAAGATCGGAAATTGGACTGGCACAGAAAGCACAGGAAGCACAAGCAGTGTTCTTCTACCTCCCCTCTCCCTCTCTCCTTCTCACACACACAGACTCTCTCTCTCTCACACACACACACACACACACACACACACAAGCAAACACATACCTCATGGTAGGCATGCTCATGGAGTGTCGGATAGAGTAGCTGTCCCCAGAAAGCGTGGTGAGAGAAGAGTTAATGATTAGCACAGGCCCCACACACACACACACACACACACACACACACACACACACACACACACACACACACACACACACACACACACACACACACACACACACACACACACACACACACACACACACACACACACACACACACACACAGAATCATAGCAACAGCGAGGCACATAGAGTTAGCTGAAAGAAACATGTTTGCTTCTGTCCTTTGATATGGTAGATATCCAGAAGAGCAGCAGGCCGGAGCTACACCCGGGGCCACTGCCTGAGGTTGAACTACACGGAGAGAGGCGGCTCAACGTGAAAAACAAGCTAGCAGGGTACAGACTGGCTTTTCAATGGTGCAGCTGTTTGGCCTAGTGGTAGAGAGGTTACTGATCCTCGACAGACAGAAGGGTATTATATCTTTGGTGCCCATCACTGCTCAAATGGCCTTGAGCAAGGCACTGCAGTATAAATGACCTGTTAGCTAGTTCATGCCTTACAGTGACGCTGCTGTAGAAGTATTTTGGAGAGATATGTGGAAAGACTTGGATCATGCTTCAGTGAAAAACTGGGGATCAAAAAACTGGGGGTATTACGATGCAATCATGATTTATCAAAGTACAAACAACTACAGCAACAAAATGAGAACGGAGAGCATGTGCGAGATTGTTTGTGTCGCTCTTGGACAGATGCTCAGAACTTGATCCAAGACCAAAGCCAACTAAAGGGTCAGAGTCTGAGTTGAGACCCGACTGGAGTATTTATTCAATCAGAATCAGCTGACTGCTCCAAACTGCACCATCCATCCCATCATATGATCTGACAGAGGCTCTATTGAGTTAGACTTGCTGCATTCCAGAGGACAGGACTTTGCTACTACTACCAAGTACTACTACACTGACAGCCAAACACTTTCTAACCACATTGGGTACTCATGTATCTTCCTATATCATTAACCTTGAGCGCATTTCTATGGCAGCTATGGTTGAGGAGTGTAACCAGCACTGCTCACATGTGTTAGAAGTTACAATGTCAACGTGCAGTGCAATGTTTTGATTTGGGTTTTCTACAGTAGCACCGTGATAACCGCAAGCTCGTCTGCTTTCTTGTTGCTTCCTTGCATTTCCAGTGCTTCCAGTCTGACTGCCACCATAAAGACATGATGTGGGAACAAGTGAAACAACTAAAATCATCCAGATGATTCTTACCCTATGGAGTTGGACCTTGGGCAGCATGGGGGAAGATGGAGAAAACATTTTAAGAAATAAGCTCAAAATTTACCCATCAGTCTAGATCTTAGGCCGAGACAGCTTCACAGTCAAACCGTAAAGGCAATATTTCACTTTGGTAGAACATTTACATCATTTAATACTACAAACTCGTCACACTTTAGCATGGCGTATAGGCAGACTGGTGAAATGAAATGTTCTACTCAAGTTAAACATTGCCAAAGACCAGAAACACAAATCAAACACACTTTAAAAAACACAAACCAACTTAAAGACCGAGTCAATGGTTACCAGACATTATGTGGACAAGCCAACTTCAGAGCTGAGAATAAAGGGTTAGTAGTTAGTTGACAGAGACAAACCATCCAAAGGATAGATTCAACCAAGAACGGAAAATCGCTGAATAAAAATCTTTTTTGGATCAATTTTAGATTTTTCTTTAGATTTAAAAAAAAAAAACTAAAAAAGTTTTTTAATAAACACATTCACTGCAGAAAAAAAAACATCAACATGCATGTGTTGCGTGCACACACACACACACACACACACACACACACCATAGGGTATAAACCACGGGAACATACCTCCGAGGGTACAGTAACTCTAGACCAAACATGCTGGAATATATGAAAGACAATGCATTGTTTCTTTTCTGTTATCCATAATCCAAAAACATATTCCTTCATAAAACGTACCACTGAGATCCCATTGTCTTTACAGTACAACCAATGGCAACACATCACACATGTTTCTAAACCCTGTTATCACACAAGATGTTAAGATCTCTTCTGTTTGGTGTGCAACATTTTAAAATAACAATCATTAAATTCTTTCTCACATTATATATGAAATATACAACAATGTCTGTTGTGTAGTAACGGTTTCCATGTTGTGTGCATGCTTTCTTTACAAAGTGACATTCACATGCATACACACATAAGGTTAGTTGTCCCTACATTATGCGGGTTCATGACATTTTTATTTGAGCTTTTACATCCAAGTGTGTTTTATCAAATGCCGGTCTGCCATTCGCTGTCAGTGGAGCAGCGCCACAATCTGCCTTTTACTTTTCAACTATCCAAGATCACAGCGATAATGTACATTTGATCCCCTTCAATGAACCTGCGTGTCTGTTGACAGTGACAGAAAATGGACTCTACAGCAGTCTAGCTTGTATCTTGCCTATACTGTATCATCACGCACCCATCTCTCTCTCTCTCTACCACACACACACACCCTCTCACACACATTCTCTATCATTCTCTCTCTCTATCATTCTCTCTCTATCAGAGATGAATGCAAATACACGTCGACTCTCTGTCACACAGAGCAACACACAATCTTTCTAGTCTTACACGCAACACAAACAGACAAACTCTTTCTCTGTCTCACACAGAACAACACACACACACACTCCACTCCACTTTCTGTCTCACTTTCTGTCTCACTTTGAGTCTCAAGGCCCTCTAACCCCCTCAGAAAGCAGCTTACAGCAGGCTTATATAATCTCAGTTTCCCTTGGACTGACTGACTAGAGCAACTATCAAACTCTGCATGTGAGAAAGCATGTCTGTATTAGTGTGAGAGAGAGAGAGTGTGTGTGTGAGCGAGAAAGAGAGATAGTGTACACAGAAGGAGAGAGATAGTGCACATAGACACAGAGGATGCGATAAAATGTGTGTATCGCGTGTGTGTGTGTATGTGTGTGTGTGTGAGGTGTCGTCTGGAAACTCTGGCCTCACAGACTTTGGGTGAATGTGGCATCAGTGGATGGGTTATGTGACTGAATGAGTTTCAGCACCGGGCTGCCAGACACGTTTCCAAGATCTGACAAGAGATTTGAAAAGCGTGCAGTAAATTTATTTCATGGTGAGTGAAAATTCAAATGATAGAAGTGAAAAGAGTTCAAAAGGTGCGTTATGTAACATGTCACTTTGGTTGAGTGTTTTCACTTATTAGCACACACACCCCTCTAGAGAAGTTCAGCAGCAGTCGACCTCCAACATTAGCTGCCCTGATTCACTGCCACCACCGGTAAACTCCAGGTATGTAGTACCTCAAGTACTCCAGGCGAGCGGGGTGGACTCACTGCAGAGGTTGTGTGTACTAATAAATGACAATATTCTACAGAGTGAGGTATTCCTGGTGGTTTGGAGTGACAGAGCTTTGTGACATCATACCTCATGTCTCCCAACTTCCTGGTGAGGGTGGTGCCGAGGGTGCTGAAGGCCGCTGAGGTTTTCTGTCCTGCTGTGGTCAGCGTCTCTGATGTTTTCTTATAGCTGACACACACACACACACACACACACACACACACACACACACACACACACACACACACACACACACACACACACACACACACACACACACACACACACACACACACACACACACACACACACACACACACACACACGTTAAAAATACATATTTTATTATTGTGTTTTTCTATTATTACTATTTTTAAGGCGAAGGAGTTGGGCGATGTGGCCAACCACTATGACCAACAGTACTTTGTGTAAACATGATACCACATTGATTTTGTCACCAATCACCATCTCAATTAAAGGAATTAAACCCCATCGAATTGATCACATTACCGATCACCCTGTCCACATCCCTATTTCAGGAACACCAATCACTCAGAGCTCTTAACCAATCAGGAATACCCAGATCATTTGTCTCAATCGTTTTTCAACATCAGCCGAAGACTCGACCCTCTTAACTAATCACACATCAGTATTACCCGATCTCTCTAAGCTCTCTCGACTCCGTGGTCAGACTGTTTCATTATAGATGGTAGCAGTGACTCAGTGTGCATGTGTGTGTGTGCATGTGTGTGTGTGTGTGTGTGTGTGTGTGTGTGTGTGTGTGTGTGTGCCCACGCACGTGCCTGTGTGTAATCTGATCTTCAAATTAAAGTGTAACTGGATAACAAGGGAGGCCTCTAGAGACTATCTCCTTGCTCCTCTCTGTCCTTCTCTGTTTCTTTCTCTCTCTCTCTGACCATCTAATCAAGAAATTAGCTTTTTCTCTGACGACTAAAAAGAAACCAGAAGATCAACTGAGGTTGGAGGAACAATATTTCACTGTTATATGCAGTGGCCACAGTTAAAAGCAAGACTTGTTATGGATACATCTGAATGATGTGCTTTTAAAAAATATTTTCATGGTATTTCTGCCTCGTTAGGCTGCACCACGTAGAGGTGGAGCAACAGGAGATGGGAGGGAGGGAATGAGCTGCAACAACATCTATGAGTAGGACTTGAACCCACAACATTACAAGCACATGCCGTCCTCCCCAGCCGAGTGAGCTACCAAGCCTCGAGTGTACCTGTGATTTTGTGTTTTTAGTTGGGATTATCTTAGGCAGATAAAATCAATTTCATTTCATTTTCATTCCTACCCTTCATTTTTAACCTTTATCACTATTAAGTGTTAAATTTGACGTTTTTATGGGAATCTTTTTTTACAATGAGAAAAAGTGAGAGTGGTCGAGAGGGGTTGTTCACAAAATGTGTCGTTCAGTTTGGTTTGCAAATAAAAATCGTGTAAGCTGTTCTCATAGGTGCACTGACATCTGAGAAAACAGTGCTCAAGAAAATACTAAATGAGATTTTGTAATTGTATCATATCCACGGTGGCAGTAACGGTTAAGCCCTCAGTGCTGCATAGCCGTTGTATTCACTTTTAATTGGGTTTATGACGTCTGTTACAGTGAGCACAACAAAGATTACAAAGCAGACACACACCATGTGCTGCTCAGTACAGAGGATTATGTCTTTTTAATTGGATTTCTGATATCAGTGTGGACAACAGATACTTGGTTTTAAGTATGTTTTGAAGCTGTATCTGCTATAAAGATCAGGGTGTGTGTTCATCTTTGTGTGTAGTCGGGATAGTGTAGGTCTTCAAAATGTCTCTCCTCTTGCTGTGTGTATTTATGTTGTGTGTGTGTGTGTGTATATACACACTTATAAAGGCCGTCTCTGTTGACAGCAAACAAACACAAAAAACAAAATGTAAGTGGCCACTGCTATTTACTACACATGCACCCACACATGCACGCACACACACACACACACACAGGTTAACTTACGCAGTGGAGGTCTGCATGTCGTGCCAGCCTCTGGTGAAGTTGCTCCTGAACTCGCCCAGCGGACTGATGCCAAGCTTCAGTTTGAGCTCCGAGTGCTGCTTCTCTTTTGAGGACAACACCTGCTTCAATGTACTGATCTCCTCTTCTAGCTAGAGAGACATGGACAGAGGAATAAAGGGCTTTCAGGTGACGTAACACACACCCTCTGGCGGCCATATTGGAGGTCTTCTACTTCTGGGCTACGGTAGCTGTGCACAGCAAAAAAGTACAACTTGGCCACCTCAACAGACTTCAGTAGACATGGCTGTTTTTGACTGGGTATTGATAATTTTGCCACTGATAAATCTGATTGATTTTGTGTTTAATGTCAGCTTGTTAGCCAGCAAATCATCAGTTAACCATCACTGTTTTATGTAAACACATCTGACATGTACACTAGCTAACACATGCAGAAGCTAGCGTTGTGCTAGTAGTGGCTAGTAGTTGCATGTTAACATTAGCATTGGTTGCTTTGCTAAATTAGCCTGCTGGCTAGTTAGCTAGCTAGCTAACCAAACAAAAAAACAACTGTTTGTTCAGGTTAACTGAGCATCTCAAGCTAGCTCATAATGCTTTGGAGTAACGTTAGAGATAAGGGCTAAAGACAACGTTTATTGTGTCACAATAATCTACATTTGGAAACAAATATACCATATCAGACCATTCACTTGAGTTGATTTACACCCACACCACAACAATCTTTTTCAGTCAGTAATCAGTAATGAGTATATCAAAATGTCTCTCTTTTTAATCTATGGTAGCACTAAGCTAACAGTGTTAGTGAAATGTAAGGACAATATTTACGACACAGATTATATGAGTTAATCATGTTACACTGGTGATGACCACAATCACAGGACACTAATTCACATGTGTCCTGTGGTCTAAATGGAAGGAAGAAACACTGAATACTTGTGATTTGGAATCAAAATGGTCAAAAAGATATTTACTATTTTAAAAATATTGAATATCCACATAAATATCGGATATCAGGAGCTTTAATACAAAAATATCGTCAAACTCTACTATGTAGCCAACACATTTTAGTTTGTGTGTGTGCTTATGGAAGTCATTGAAAATCGCAACAGCTGTGATAAATTAGCTGTGTGTGTGTGTGTGTGTGTGTGTGTGTGTGTGTGTGTGTGTGTGTGTGTGTGTGTGTGTATACACACCCTAGCCAGTTCTTGCTGAATCTCCTCTCTCTCCTCCTCTGTCATGTTGTTCAGGTTGACTTCTGACGCCAAGTCCTCATCAGCCTCTCTCAGTGGCTCAGAGTCCAGAAGACCTACATGAAAAAAACACATGCATATAAGACACAATACAATATAACTATACGGTTGTGTGTGTGTGACCTGTAAATTAGCGAATGAGAGGCATAGTAAGACAGAAGAGATAGAGAGAGATCTGTGGACTCAATATCTCCTTCTACTGCTATACTGATGAGTGTTGGGTCTCAGTGTTGGGGTTTTTACAACTTAAATAGTACTATTTGCACCCCGTTATACCGCTAACTTGTTTGAAAATTAACTTGGTGCTCTATCATGTAATATGAAGCCAGCTGCCAGAAACTTAGGAGCCATCTTTGATGATCACATTACCTTGGATGTTCTGGTAAAGAGAGTTGTGCAGTCCTGTTCTGTTTAGGTAAGAACCATCTCTAACATCATTCAGCAATCTGCAGCAAGTCATTCACACTTCTGTTTCTTCTCTCCTATACTACTACAACTCTCTCTATTCCTGCTTGTACAGAATGCAGCAGCTAGTATTTCAACTGGTTAAAAGGAAAAAGCTGGACATGAATTGACTGAATGGAACTGAACCAAACAGGCACATGAAAAGACAAGGTCCCATGGGGGTTTGAGGCCCTGCTACTCATAAAGTACCCCCCTTAAATGTTCCAATTGATGTATTTGTCTTTTTTTATTTCATTTTATTTCATCATCTTCACTTAAAGCAGGGCAATATAATATGTCCTCCACAATGAAATGGGGATCGGATATTGACAGAGCTTTCGGGAAATGACCACTGCGTTCTGGCAAAATTACACTGACACACTCACTTTCTCCTCCTGGCTATCTTGACCATACTGCACACCATCTCCCCCTACAGAAGAGGCAGAGTGTGCCGCCTCCCCTTAAAGGCCTTTTACTGTCGTGTATTTTAAATGCTGTTTCAGAGACATGATAATTGATCACTGGAAAACTAATTCTGGAGGAAGTGCTGCTGTCATCTCCTGTTCATTTCCTGTTAGTTAAGATTCCAGTACGTCCAGATGGCGTGTCCATCTGTCTCTCTGTCCGTCTGTGTTTCTATGACTGTGTATTTTGCTGTTTTTGCCTTGTTGCTGTGTCTCTGTCCATCTGTCTGTCTGTCTGTCTGTCTGTCTATCTCCCTGTCTCTATGTCTGATTCTGTCTCTGTGCGACAGTTATGTAATCTGTGGCTGCGGCCTGCAGAGCTGTAATCTGGATTAACTGACCTGGATTATCTAGCCTTAACTCTGCTGACTGACACTACAGACACACAAACACAAACACAATGCTGTTTCAGAGGGCAGAGAGAATTTCAAGTTCCAATATTGGGACTTGGTGGTTTAATGTGTGACTAGATCAGGGTCTTGTGTATTTATTACGTCTCAAACCCAAATTAAAGGGATTTAGTCTCGCCTTGGAACCTGTTCTCAGTCAAACCTATGCTGTGGAGAGAAAGATCATGATTTATAGTTTAAGAATCACTTAAATGATGATCTATCCAAACAGGAACAATATATAACATCCAAATACAAAAACAACTACAGCTACTAGTTCCAGAGAAATGTTTTGTTTCCGTTTCTCTGCAACGCCTTTTTTCAGGAAGCTGGTTTGTTCCTCTTTTATGGAAGACAGAGAGGATGTTATGTCAGAGTTACTTTTGATATCTACACTCCGAGTACGAAACCCTGTCACAACCCACAATGCAGCACACACACACACACACAGTGCACCACAGCACACACGATGTTATAGAATAGAAAGTGTCACACAGATCCACAGTCACATTTGGACTATGGGTGAAAGAGCAACTGAGGGAAGTTGTCTCCCTCGCCAAGACCAAACACCAACTAGGAGGGTTTGTTTGACTCAATGATTGCAATGAATTATTTACAAATTCTAAAATAAATACATGTGAATCCTCCAGCCACAGACAGTCCATACATAAAAATGATCATCATGAGGATGCTGTATGTTCCCCTACCTGTCCTGAGGTGTCCTCTCTCTTCACGTGGCAGCATTGCAAAACGGAGGAGATGAGGGTAGAGTGATGTTAGTAAAGACTGATCATAACTAGCATATACAAAGATCCTAAGTTTCATATCACTGTTGTTGAAAACCTTGTACGTCCAAATCAGTGGCATTTTTTACTTGAACTGAAATTTGAAGGGGTCCTTTTTGTGCTCGGTATGATCGAAGGAATCATAAAGCCGAATGAAAACTTTAAAAAATGCACATGCGCAAATGAGAAACAGCTTTTGAGATACAACAGTGATATCTACAGGCAGAAATACTCTAATACAAATTCTAAAATATATCACTGAACAGATGTTTCTGACTGTAATAGGTTACTACTGCAAACAATGTCAGTAACCAAACAGTTTCATGCTTTCAAAGTCTGGAGCTTCCCGTCTGAGGCTGTCGGGCTCAGCACCACACAAACACAGCAAACACACAAACAGTTCAATTCAAACACAGCATGCACAAGAACAAGGCAGACCATTCTATGGAGCTATTTCCTCCTCCGTTTTACACAGGGGCAGAAAAATCATTACTATTATTAACCCCTTGTGGCTCAGATGAGAGCTTTTCCTGGCTGTCTAAACAGGGGGAGGAATCCCATTCAGTATGGTTGCTCCCTGTTCACCCAGTCATGAGGACATTGGGAAATTGCCACTGCAGGAAAGGTGCTGCACCTGGTTTCTTTTGAGGCAAAGTGCTTTCTAAACTTGAATGAAGTTCAACTTTGTAGAGGAGCGTATGCTGTGTAGACAATACAATTCTTTACTGCAACAACCACTGAAAATGGGAAAAGGTTGGTGGTAGTTGTTACTCTGATCCAAGACTCAGCACGTTGGCTGTGTTGTTGGAGTGTCTGAGTCGTACCTGAGTACTGTTTGCTGATAGTGGCAGCCACTGCGGTTAGTCGTTATGGAAACGAAGCAATGTGCAACCTGCTTTTCATATTATCAACACAAATTGTGGTTGAGCCTCTTCTACAAAAAGCGGACTAGTATGAACACCCCCTTAAGTGACTTTCTGGTCCAGGTTTGTGGAGGTTAGGTCACGACCCAAACAGCACCTCGGGAAGATTAAAACAGATCCCCAGCTGATGGCTTTTGAAATAAAATGTTGTTATACTGTTGTATTGTCGTGTGACGTTGCCTAAAAACTTGCTCATGATCACCTTTGTAGTTTTCTATCCTGTTCTATCTGTTTTAAAGCTGCAGATAAGAGTCAAAGCCTAATTAAAATGAGGCCTCCAACTTTAAAGTTTAAACTCTAAACTGATGAAAGGATTCATCCACACGGTCTAGTTCACTGTCTAGGGGCTAGTCTAGGACCAATACATTTCTCTTTGGTTGAACATTTACAGTGTTAACACACATCCCTTGACATGAAGTCATGAAAAGTCAACCTCCACGTTAGCTGCCCCAAGAACCACCAGCATTTTATTTCTTTCAGCTGTCAATATCAGTTATTGGAAACAAGCAAATTCACTTCTGGTATGAGCCTGGACAACCGTCATATTCAGGGTGTCCACCAGAAACCAACTTCTGTTACTGACATCTCATCTCCGTCTACTTTGTTGTGTTTATATATGGATTAGAGCTATGACTGGCCAATAGTGGTGGTTGACTATGGACTGCTATAGAGGTATGTGGGCTAAAAACGTGTAAATGCTCAACTGAAGTGAAAAATCACCTTGCGTCTATTCTATGGGCTCTAGTCTACGTTCCTAGTCACCTGGGTCCAGTTGCGTGTCCCAAGTGGTGGCCGTGGCCCAGTCCTGAGAGGGACATGGGGACCTCTGACCCCACTCCTCCTTCTCAACATGGGGGGAACTCTTACTCCCATCCTCGCCTGTCGGTGACGTTTTACCCCATCCTCCCCTATGCGTGGCTGTTCTCTCTGTCACGTCTTCCCCATTTTGAGACATCTGGGCCGAGTCTTCCCCACGCAAGCTCTTCGTACCCAATGCCTCACCAGAGGGGTAAGATGTACCCTGATTGAAACCTGAGCAAAGTAACAGTTGAATACTTATTCAATACTTGAGACAACATGAGGAGCGCTTGATTTGTCTTATCTCACAAGCGATATATTGCTGTTTTTATTTAAAAGGGTTAAGTAAAAGTCACATTTTCACAATGTAGAAGAGCAGATATTCAACAGAAACATCTTGTGAAGAGGTAATATACATCACAACGCAAAACGCTGTAATAATACTGCTTTGCCATTTGCTTTATTGGCGTGAGAACAAAACGTCTTGTGGCGCTGGTCACTCTCTCGTAGCACCGTCCTCCATCGCTGAGCAGTTGAAAATGCGTGGGAAAAAAATGAGTGGGCAGGATATTGGGAGAGACAATGTCTGGGGAGCTTTTGTTCCAGAATAGAGAACAAGCCAGAAAGGCAGTTTTGAGAGAAAGAAATCTCAGCTCCTGACGAACTAATCATTGAGCCATTGGTATCGATCAACTATCCTATAAAAAACCATATATACCATGACCAGTATTATGGTCATTTTGCTGCTATGGGACAGTTAAAAACCAACCTATTACACTTTAAAAGCCTGAACACTTCTATATCTGGATTTTAAGATCAGAAATCCAAAAGCAAAGCCCAAGAAAAACCCTGTCACCTAATGAATCCTGCTGTGATCGGAGTCCCCAACAAGACAATCAAGTTCCCCTCAAGGAGGTCAAATATTTGAAGCTGTATTCACATGTATTTGGGCCCAGATCAACCCTGGTCCTTCTTCAGAGAAGGGAAGTCTTTTTAGGGTTGCTGTAATCTATCCCTTACTGGGTTCAATTCAAATCAATCACCTCAGGAAGTGGATTTTCCCCCCTAATGTAAATAAGAAACATTTGGCCTGAGAAAGTTGTCATATCCAATTATAGAAAATGAACAGCTCAAATACAGTTTCTATTTAACTGAAGGGAAGTGATTTGACCCCAGCCTTGCTCTCCAGGGAGGGAGAACGACCCTGCTCCCCCCCCCCCGCCGCCCCACGCCCACCTACTCCCCTGACTACTGACCCACTCCTCCTCAGAAAGTTGAGTCTTACCCTGCTTTCCCCCGTGTGTGGCTGTGTTAACCCATTCCTCTCCGGGACCCATGTTGCCCCAGTCCACCACTGCGTCACCCAGAACACTAGAGTACAACTCTGGTGTCCACAACAGCAAGGCAAAGGCAGCAGGGTGAGAAGAGACAAGAAAATTGGTTACACACACACACACACACACGGACACGCACACACACACACACACACACATCCGTCTTGAGGGATTTGGTGTTGCTCAACTGTCGATTCCAGTCCGGTCAGTATCACCGTAGGACTTAGTGTTGTAGCTTATCTGTGGCTGCATTTACACAGGAACAGGAAATCTGGCTTTTGACTCTTTGTGGCACAGATCTGATCTTGTCCGGGCGGTTAAACAGGATAGACCAGATTCCATACGGTTTCTAAATGTTTAATTGTTTAATTGTACCTGTGACAGACTTATCATTACCAGTCTTTGTACCAGAGCATGCCACCAGCAATTAAAGCTCTCGGGTCGCCAGTGAAACCTCAATGTTTACAGGAAGAAGTACGATGATGTATGAGGCCGGTTTCAGCGGTACACCTGTCCTTGTGTTTCCACTGTGTGACCACTGCGTTGAGTAAACAGCTCTTTCAGAAAAAAAACTCACCGAGTAAACGTGGAGGTGAGAGATGACATATGACAAACAGCAATGTCTCACAGGTTTCTTGTTTACGTTCAGTTCATAGTTTGAAGCTGCTGCACACATTTTTTTTCTTTGCATTGGTTCTTTTAAGCCCTGCTGGTGTGTTTCTATGGGCTGTATTACCTACATTTAGCTAGCAAAACACATCAGAAGCCAAAAGCACTACATGATTCATTTTAATGACGATTCTGTCAAGAGAGATTAGAAGCTCCTTGATTCAAAAAGTCCCTGGAAAACACCAACATGACTTCATCAAAGCAGAGGCTTGATGACAAGTCTAGTGATGTCTAAAAGGCAAGCTGTGAGGCCTATGTCTCTCTCTCTCTCTCTCCTCATCAGAATACATTATATGAAAAGGATTCTTCTGATCTGATCTGATGTCTGCATATTACAATCCCCCTCTCTCTCGAAGTGAAAGCCCATGACACTTTCTGTAGGGCTTTTCCTCATAACATAATGACTTTATTATATGTTGTATTTCAGAGGTTCCTTAACTTTACGGTCCCTGAACAAATATCCAGTAAACACAGTATTAAAAACATCAGGGAGCAAGTCACTCACAAGTTGTCTCCCTTTCCCTTTCTTTTCTCCTGTCCTCTCTCTGTATGTCTCCCCCCTCCCCCCTTTCTCTGGCGTGGAATACCTTCGGTCACAAGATTACCATTTCTCCGGTTGGCCCACTGGTCATGTGGCTATGCTAAATCAGAGGCATAGGGTTGGTCATATGGCTGCAAAATCAATTGGAGCTCAACCGGCGTCCAAGTCATCTGCAGTTTGGCCAGCTGCTACTATACTACAGCCAAGGATCCCTGAACCTTTTCAATCCAGGACTCAACTTTAAGTCATTAAGGGGCAGAAACAGACAAACATTTTGATCTCTTAACACACCTTCCCTCTGAAGTCTGTGATTGCCTTCCAACAGCAATACACCTGATGGCAGCAATTTCAGCGTTGCCACAATTGTTAGAGCTTAATGCATTGTGATAAAAAACTTTTGAGAAACACAGACCTACAGTATGCTCAACTGCAAATACATCATACTCTTGTGTTGTGTTAGGTCCTAGTGCAAGAGACTAAACTTCTTGTATAGCTCAGTGGGCAGAACATGACATTACCACTGTCAGGGTTAGAGGTTCAATTCCCACTGGGGTCTCCCAGCATGAAAAAGAAATGTATTCACTCATGGTACTGTAAGGCACCTTGGAATAAAGCATCCACCAAATGGTTGTAAGCTAACTGAAGGCCTACCATTTAAGAGTAGATACACAGCCTAGTAATCAAGCTACACAAGAAGGTGGAAAAGCGAGGAATCATACTGATGTCTGTTATATTATATATCTAATATTAAAGATCAATGGCAATTCTGGGAGTAATTGAAAGCTCGCGCAGCCAGTGTTTGGAAAATGAAGGAGAACTAACATGTATTCCCTACAGACAACCTCCCAGCTAGGCAACAGTATCCAGCCTCGTGCGTTAACTTGAGTCGAGATAAATAATGCACAACCCCTTAAAACGCTGATCTGGCAGCTTACAGGTCTATATGTGTCTCGTGAAGCTTCACCTCTGGCAGTATATTTATTGTGCTTAGCCAGGTAGTCCCACTGAGATTAAGCTGGCAAGGGGGATCTGGCCAATAAAGCAGCATCATAACAAACACTACGAATAGCAAGTTTGGAACAAGAAACCAACATCACAACAATTACCTACCTAACAAGTTCCAAACCGGATATAACAATTTACACAGGCTGAAACACTCATGGAGAAGTTCAATATAGGGGTTATTGTTTGAGCGCAGTCTATATCAGGCTGAAACTCCAGATATCCTTCAAAAATTGCACCGTAATAAAGTTTACAGGAGGCTGATGACAGAGTCTATATATACTATTAGTGTTGTTTGATTTCTGAGTATAACATTGTTGGCTAACAGTGACGTGCGCAGTGAACGTTTAAATTGAGCTGATATCCAGGCGAGCAGCGGACTGACAAGTGACCCAATGACTGACTGCAATGTGTGATACGGATAAACACAATAAAATAAAACTCTCTTCAATGTTATTCGACTGTCTCACCTTGTTGTCTGGTTTCCATCAGTAACCGTCAGGTGAGCTTCTCGCTGTGTAGAAATTATTCTCCGGGGCGACGGAAGAGTGGCACGCGAAAGCACCGGGTGCGAGGTCAGTGTTTACTCGATTTACTGCGCTGTCACGCGCCTGGGCGGCTCGCGGGCGGAGCCTTTTAGAGCACAAGCCTCCAAGTGGTGCTCACGCATTGTTTTAATTTGCTGAAAGAGGAAGGTGTATGAGATATTTTGTTTTGTAAATAACCCCTTACAACTCAAAACAAAACAAAACAAAACAATATAACTCCATAGGAAGGTGACAGTTTGGGTGAAGTTATTAAATTAGTTAGGAGATAATGGTTATGGCGATTAACGTTCTGTGGTCCGCTTACGACCCCTGCTGACATAAAACTGCAATCACAACTTTGGTTGAAGACATGTTGGTGTACAGACATTGAGATGGATAAACAAATGGACAGACAGCCAATCAAACAATCACACACATAAACAGACGTCCAGTCAGCCAATCAACTAGCCAGTCAACCAGAAGTTAGTCAGCCAACTAGATAGCCATATGCCAATGAAAGAATTAATGAATCAATCAATGAATCGATCACTAAGTAGCAGTCATACAGCCAAACAGTCAATAGATGAATCGACCAGCCAGTCAAACCAGGACATTTTGGCATTTGACCCAGTTTAGTTTATTTTCCATCAAACCTTGGGATGAAACAGTGTTTGTCTCTGTCTAAGTAAGCATTGCACCATAACATTGTCAGCAGAAGTGTAACAGTGGCAGTAGGTGGAGTACAGTCCTGGTTCACTTGTGTGAATCAAGCCCGTGGATGGAGCACAGTCATCAAGTTGAACACATTACTGTGAGTAGAGATCCCCACTGAACTCAGTAGTGTAGTCAAAGGTAATTACAATAATAAAACATTTAAAATGCTGCATTTTTTTCAACAAGTCTATATGACTAGATAGGGAAAAACACATCTCGTGCTGCTTTTCAATACAACATGCATTCATTGGTTCAACAAGTGCTACTATTACTGCATCTTTAACACGTACCATGTTGAAATGAACACAGCATGTATTGTCCCTGACTAGACATTCAGATTTGTCAAAAAAATACCTTTTGCCTTTTGCCATGTCACCTCTTTCTCTGAGCAAAGTGGAGTAGAGTCCCATACCAGCCTTATTATAATGGAAGGTGGGATCACAGTGTACCTACTTCCTCAACCATAACTTTCTCTGGGGGCGCCCTCATCATATAAAATACAGCATACACGATTCTCAGAATAAAGTGTTTCTCTTCCTCCATCTTTCTTCCTCCCTCCCTTCCCTTTTCTACTGATACCTCCCCTTTTCTCTCTGTTTGAACTTACTGTGTCTGTGTATATATCTAGAGACTGAGGCTGGTAGAAGCCAAGATAAAGTGACCATTTAAATTGTGCAAAGCTACAAAGGTATTTGGAAAATAGCTGAGACTCTAGATTGTGTTACCTTTAAAAAAAATCAGGGATTAGGTTTAACCTTTAGCTACAAAAATAATGGTTAAAGGACAGCCAAAGAGATAAATTGATGACCTGATTGCACATATATATATATTTTGTTTAGGATAACAGGCCCATGAATCTCTAGAGAAGTGGTTACATACAACTTTTTACTCCCATTTTTTTTAAAACTCCCAATTCATGACATATCAACCTTTGCTTTAGCTCTTCTCATACAGACAACATGTGTAAAATGGAGAGGCGGGGGTCACAGCATATCCCATTTTGAGTTGTCAGTTTCAGTTTGAGTTGTTTTTCTAATATGATTCATTTGACACAAAGCTAGCATTCCCATTTGAGATCTTTAGTCCCCTGGGGGTCCTGGACCTACAGGGTGGCAACCACTGCTAGAGTGGTTGTGAAGGCACCATTACATTGTCACGCTAATAACATTGTGATTGTAACAACATCAACATGGCCAGGGGTATCAGCCAGCCAATACACCCCAGGAATGGACAAATGGTTGGGCAAAAAAGCTCAAATCATTGCATAAATTGATACAGAGCAACCTCTTGTTGCTTGGAGAAGATTCATTATATTAGTTGCCCCAACCTAACTTCCAACCCAGACAGCTGCCTAGTGTATTAAGTATCAGCTATGAAGTCTGTAATATGTTGGAATACAACAGCAAAATGAAGTAACAGAACATGGCATTGTAACATTGAAGAGTGGGCAGAATTCAGCACTTAATAAAAAAGAAAATGTAATAAAAAATGTTCAGCTAGCAGCACATCATGCTAGAACAGATGTGCCGGGTAGGAAATTATTAACTGCGGGGGGACCGACTGGGACAAAGATCACCTGAAAGTTCACCATTATCTAACCAGGCATGTCAGTTAAGAACAAATTCATATTTGCAATAAAGGCCTGGCAACAAAAGTGCCAAAGTAACCAGACTACAGGAGCCTAAGCGCCTAAGGTCCTAAAAACCTAGGAAAGAATTTAAAAAAATGTGAAATGTTAAGAATGTGTTTCAAACAGTACAGTGTATACGATAGGGGCTTGTTTTGGGGAGAATTGCCCTGGAAATAAAAAATAAACCCATGATACATAAAACCACCCCAGATGTAGCTAATTTCCTACCCTGTTCGGTTCCATTTTTCATTTCTGTGTGCTGAAGATAACCATATACACATGTCCATCACACAGTCTCACAATATGTAAAAGTGTCAGTCAAAATGTCATTCAAACAAAAAACGTTTTGTAATTCAATATGGCATTTCAGTGAAGTAATGTCCAAGCATTTAGAGAAAACATCATGAAACTGAACAATGAGAAGGTACTTTCAAAGCTTTTGGTTGGTGCACAGCTCACACATTTAAACTCCAGATTAAATTGGCCATCTTGTTTTTCTTGTTTTTGTTCCCCTTCTTAGACCCCCTATCATAAGCTTCATTTAAAACATAGCTAAGTCAGGATCGGAAACATCCAGTCTGGAAAAACAGACAGGTATTGTCAAAGCCTCCGTGTGCTGAGGTTTTCAGAACTATTTTCTCTTCAGTGAATAAACTTTTCACTTCCTGGAACTAAATATTGTGGCTAAGCAGCACTGGGCAAGCATTCTACCAGGAAGCACTGGGAGGTACAGGTACCCTCCGGCAATATCAGTGGCACAACTCTCTCAGATAGAGGGGCTCTGGGCATAGTGAACAGAAGATAAACTCCCTGAGAGTGAATATAAACAACCCAGAGTACAGACTCTACCTCTAGAAACCTTGTATCTCTAATTCTAATAATAACTGACAGCTGTTCTACGCAGTCTCCCACATGTAGAGACTGTTCACACACTAAGCCATTGGAATTGGATTGTAAAATGTCCAAAATGCAATAACTTCAAACTAGCTTTTCCTCAATGCCTTTAAACTATGTTTCATGAAGATACAATCCTTCTGCAAGACATTGATGAAATGTGCAGTAACATTTGGGATATATTACGTATATTTGAAGATACATTTATACCAAGTCCTCACAGTTAAAGACAAAAGAGGGACAAATGTTTTCCATGCCAAACTATCCTCATCATCATGAGGCTATGGATCCACTGGAGACATTTTTTTGCCTTCAACTTTTCATCATTACATCATTCCTCATCTTTCTTGATTGTGTCATTCCACATATGCAAAGATGTATTGTGCACAATGTGTCTTTTTGTTTGTTTAAGTCGTGTGAAACAAAAACCAGAATGGAAACGGTTAGTGGAAACGGTTTCCATCATTTTAGCTCCAGTGGATCTGCACCCATTGTGGCAATCTTTCATAATCATCAGCCTGTCCTCTACGTCTTCCTGTAGGTGGCAGAGGTCAGCGTGATGTAACTCCAGTGGCACAGCTCAGAGGGGAGGAGAGAGGGAGGAGAGTCAGAGGAGGAGGGGGGGGGGGGGGGGGCAGTAGGGAAGAGGGAGGGAGAGAAAGGAGGAGAGGACAGACAGATAAGTGAAGGAGAGCAAGGTGGCTGTTTCCGGGTGACAACCCTTAAAGCTCTTGAAAACATCCTGTTCCCTGGCAGCACTCAAGTTGTGTTGTGTGGGTTTGTGTGTGTGCACACTCGTCTGAAGGAGTGAGTGTGAGTTGGAAGGCAAATCCAAACCAGCAGAGAGACAGGCTTCAGTTACAAACGTCCTCTTCTACTGCAAAAAAGATTCAAAACTTAATGTAATCTTGTCCTCAAATCTTGTAATCATGCATTGATTGCTGGGCAGCCTGCTGGCTAGCTAGTGTAATGGAATATAATGAAATCTCCTTCAGTCATGGGGTCTTTCTAGGACAATCATGAGACTAGACTGCTGATGATGCATAGAAAAGGTACAAACTCCATGTTACACAGACATGTGAATATGTCAATATGATGAAGTCAGTATGGTATCTCTAACGTACACGTGTCTCTCCTATTCTGCAGAATAACGTCGGCCAACAGAAAACCAGTGTGTCTAAGTTTCATTAGACTTGTCTCACTCTCTCCTTAGAGGAATCCACGACACTAGCACTCTGAAACTGTGTCACTCTTCAAAACATTCAGTCTGATCACCGCCTTGTAACTGACATCCAATCTTCCAATCTACAATGTTTTCACTCCAATGCACAGCAAGCACAATCTTCACAGCCTGTTTAATTAAACCATCTGTGCTTTTACTGACCACAAAAAAAGAAAAGCAAAATTGAACCACCATGTAATGCAAAATTACATTTTATCTACGTGGGACCATTTCCAGTAGTTGCTTCAATGGTATTGCTTCCAATAGATTCGTTGCATGAGGGCTTCTAAAGGGACCATTAGCATTATGCCCATCCAGGTTAAAGTTTGGGTGATCTTAAAGAGCCTCCAAGCCCATTTCCTCATACGAAACCCACAACACACTAACAATAATAAACCTTTGTATAAGTCAAGGAGAAAAAAAAATAGTTTGGCAGGCAGACGGGGCTTACTGACGGTCTATCCAGCCACATTCAGGGTTTTGTTTTAGCACAATCACCACATAGCAGCCTGTAAGGTTTTTTTTTGTTGACAATGCAAATACTGGTATATGTGGGCACAGCACTGAAGACTTGGCAGGGTGTGTGTGTGTGTGTAACAGAGAGCGAGAGAGAGAGAGAGAGAGAGTATGACAGTGCCCATCAGGAACTTGGCAACCAGCTGTGTATGCATGTGTGTGAAATCCACATTATGTGTTATCTGTGTGTGAGTCAGCTTCGTGAGTTATCGCACTCCCAACTTACAACACCCCCTCAACGCTGTGTATAAGCTCAGCCTGAGAGGAGGGAGGGAAGAGGAAGACAGAGATGGAGGGAGAGGAAACAGAGGCGGAGGAAGGAAACAGGAAGAAGACAACAAGCAGAAAGAAATGTGGCTCTCTCGCATTCCGCCGTTTTTGCAGACGTTTCATTTAAGTGACACTGGGCTTGTGTGTGTTTGCAAGCAGGCGTCCCCATAAGCGCCCAGGTTTCCAGCTCAGGTGGGCGTGGCCTAAAAACACAGGTGTCACCAAGTCAGTCATGTCCCTTTTGTAAGCCACCGTACCAAAAAAAAAAAAACTTGGATTGAAATAGCTGAGGATTGTGGGCCAACAGGGGAGCAGCACCCTACAACACTGTAGTTGCTCTAGTGTAGTCAAGTCCCATGCGTTGTTTTTGCTTTCTGTTCTGTTGCCGGCGTCCTGAAAAAAGCATGCTGGTCCCCGCTGGTCCCACGAGCGATGAATTTCCTGGACGTGATGACGTGGTTTATTCAGTTGTATCTACTTCCCTTCACCCGGGAGCCCTAAATAATTACTTAATTTTCTCGCTCTCATCACAGACCTTTGCGATGAATCGGGTGGGCGTGTCCACCTCTGAAGTGATGTGGGCGAGTGATGTGGGCGTGGCATTTCAAGCTGTGTGGGCGTGATCTAGGTGAAGTGTAGGTTTGGCCTTCAGATCCATCGTCCAGAGCCCTGAGTGTGCTGCTTCTTCCTCCTCTTACACACATAGTAGACTGGAAAAACTACCAAACCTATGGACAAGGAGGGCGAGACAGAAGAGAGAGAGAGAGAGAGAGAGAGAGAGAGAGAGAGAGAGAGAATACTGACAATTGTTACTGAGTTTAATTAAAATGTTTTTGTTTCTAATGTTAATCATAATTCTAATAAAGGATTTATTAATATTGGTTTGAACTAAATGTAATCACTTTTCTATATGCTTTTTATATAATAGATTCATATATTGTAAATTGCTTTGGCAATATTGTTTGGCATATTTGAAATGAACTCAATTCACAATACTTCCAGATAGACGAGGCATCATATGTAATTCCAACTAGTGAGCAGAGTTTCAGATGATATCACGAGAAAATGTAGTTCAAGGAAGTAAAAACTGAGCCACTAAAAGACTGACACCTCAATGCCATGGATAGATCTCCAGCTTTGAAGGATTTATGTAATGAGAACAGTTTATTTCACTCTCACATGAAAAAAAAGACTAAAACTGTCTAACTGAATGTGTGTTTGTTGCGTGGTTATATTGTGTGTATAAAGTATTGTACACTATTACACTGTGTGTGTTAGAAAATATATCTGTAGTAGAGCGAAAACACTGTACTAACACAAACACAGGAGCTTCACTCTGACACAAGTGCACATGTGTGTGTGTCTGTGTGCATACGTTTACCTATCACTAGTGACAGAGCTCCAAGCACCACAACCAGCACCACAACCACTGGAGCTATCACCAGCTTACTGACTGCAGAGAGAGAGAGAGAAAAAAAACAGTTGCAATATGTTGGTGGACAGACCAATGGACAAACACAAACAGACAGACGGTTGTAGTCAAGTCCCAGTCAAATCCAGGTCGAGACACGCACACCCATACACACCTACACAGGATAGTTTACATGGCCTTTATCTGCTCAGTCTGCTTATCAGACAGGGACATTGTCTTTATCTCTGTATGTCTACTCATCCCTTGTCAAAGCCAGATAAAAGGTAGCAGGGCCTGCTGATAAAAAACAAAA
The DNA here is from genome assembly GCA_034670405.1 of Hoplostethus atlanticus. Taxonomy (NCBI): domain Eukaryota; kingdom Metazoa; phylum Chordata; class Actinopteri; order Trachichthyiformes; family Trachichthyidae; genus Hoplostethus; species Hoplostethus atlanticus. The sequence continues at coordinate 914,519 of JAXDDX010000033.1, forward strand.
CAGATTAGAGCCGATTATATCTAGCTAGGCTCTATGGTCGCAATTCTTCACCAACTGGCAAAACTTGAGGAGTGGCAGTAGCCTACAGGTTAAACAAAAGTGGACTTGTGGCCAGAAGATTTCTGATTGGAATCCCTGAATTGGCTGGAAAAATCAGGGAAGGGAAAGTGAAGGAGTCAAACTCTATCTTGAGGTGCCCAAGAGCAAGGCACTTAAAGGAAAGTGTACTTTTGTTAAAAACAGCTATTTGTGATGCCCCTTGCCCATTTTGTTATTTGGTGGTGTATTTTTCACATTTCTGCAGATTAACTGGCCAAATGTAGACAACATGACATCACATGACATGACATGAGACGTGACATGAGATATTTCCAGCACAGCTACGATCAGAACGAGCAGAACATTTTTTCAACAATCTAAAACATCAACATGTTTTGGTGTCAGTCCTCAGAATGTTTCTTCTTCCTTCTAAACTCACTATTTTGCACCAATGTTCAACAATCATACAGCAAATCCATCGTAGAAGAGGCAGACATACCAATTTGACCACCGCTGCAATGCAGCCACAAGACATGTTGTGTTTTGAGTAAGTGGCAAGACTCTGGCTGCGCTATCGCTATAGTTATTGCTCTCTCCACCTACAAGTAAAACCTACAGCTGAATGCAACAAGTTCATGCCCATTCCTTGGGGTTTTCAAAATGCATTCTGGGAAATGCAGGAAATCACTAACTGAAGTAGAAGTACACGAGGCAGTACAAGAGTATCTGAGGGTGGAATTTGCTTTTAAACCCCAAACTGCTCCAGCATAGCTGTTCAGTGGCTAATAGTGCTTCTATGTGGGGCTCAGGATTCTCTCTCTCACTCTCTCACACACACACTTACCACAGACAGACCCTCTAATCAGGCGTCTCAGATGTGGCTTATCAGGCAGATAGCGATACCTGCAGCCAAACACACTGAGGTTGGACGTATGGTCTCCAAAAAACCTGACGACGAACGAGAGACAAGTAACACGTAATCAGAATTGCACAAAAAAAAAAAACAGTAAACAAGGCAGTGAGGAAAGAAAAAGTAAAAAGTAATCCACTCTAACCTCAGGTGTCGGTAGCGCTCTCCACAGCGGTAGCAGAAGTTGGTGTTACACTGCGTACAGGTCATATGGTCGCATCCCTCTGTACGCTGGATGTGGATCTACAGAGACAAAGAGACAAAAACAGAGGGACAGAAAGAAAGAGCGACAATGAGAGAGGCAAAGAGAATGAGAGACAGAGATTAACAGACAGTCAGTTGTCAGCCAGCCAGCCACATACTGTACATTTGCACTATCACACTATCAGAAGCTCCTTCACTTTTTTTTAGCCTGACCCAATTTGACCCGGGACCCAGGCTCACGAAAACAGACGCAGTTTGCAGAAACATAAATGCATTAGACATTAAGTGTGATCAATGCTTTAGAGTGAAATGCCGGGTGGCTAACAGGAAGATGTGAACGTTGCACTATTTGGAGCACTAGCTAGCAAGCAGGCAATTGTTGCTACGCTGAAAACCACAGAGGAAAGAAGCTGCAAAACTCCAGGTTCAAGATGAAAGAGGTTCTTTGGATGCAAGCCACTTAAGAGATGAAACTTGCACACCAGTATTTAAGGGTAAAAAAGCCTCATGGAAAGGATGAAAAAATGCTAAGTTCAAGAAAAATATACTAATTTAATGATAAAGTAACATAACAAAAAGGTGTGGACACCGATGACAATCATGTGACATCAAAACGTGCCCTTTTTGTAAAAGATATTTTCACTGCACCGCAGGATAATGGTGCTTTATCATTAAATAAACTAAACAGAAACAGGAAACTGTGAACATCTGGTCTACATCTACCGCATAGCGCCACAAGCTGAATGCAGCAACAGACAGTGAGTGAATGGAGCCTGGCTACTTTGCTGCTGATGGCCACTCTTGCTCTAAATTGGGCATTAGGTCTGGTTGCACGCTGCTCTCAGCCTCTTTGCTAGCTCAATGCAGCACAAGACCAATTTGTAAGCTCGACGGTCTAACAGAGCCGTCTCTCCCTCGTTCCAGGGTTGAGGCTACGAAGGAAGGAGATGGACGGACCAGTGGTGTGTTAAACCGCCGTTTCTTGTTCACTGCTCCGAGTGAGTTTCCATACGTTTCCATAGTTTCCATAGTCTGTTTATAAATCTATCAATCTACCTATCTCCCACTGCCGCAGTAATATTAGATCTTGTGTAGTCTAATGTGATTATATCGAGACTCTGTGACCAGACCATGCCAGTTAGTCTCCAAGGCATGGCTTTGTGGAGCATCATCATCATCATCATCATCATCATCATCAACAACAGCAAACTCACTTCTACAAACCTTGCTTTTAGTTCATGTTTGTTCCTTTTGCCTTTTATTGGGCCGCATTCATTTTATTCATTCATATTTCATGTTTTTTTACCTTTAAACTTTTCATTTCTGGGATTCATTTCTGATCATTCCCATCTTTTTGCTTGATGTGTTCGCTGCCCCAGTTCCCGATCCGTGCATCCCCATTCTGCCATTTCTCATCCACACATCCATCTAATTCTCTATAGCTATCCACCCACGATCCCTCCCTTTTCTCATTCCTCATACCTTCCACCCATTCCTTCATCTATCAGTCCCTCCCTCCATCATCCAACCGTCCCTCCCTTTATCATCCACCCCTCCAAATCACCAATCCAATTCTATGGAAACAGCAGAGTGTCATAACAGTGTCCTCTACCATCAATCCTGTTATGCATCTATCCCTCTACCTCATCCCTCGCTCCATCCCTCGCTCCATCCCTCGCTCCATCCCTCCCTCCCTCCATCTGCAGTTCTTACCTTACATTGTGGACATTTCTGGGCATTTCTTTGTCCGTGCTCTATGACACCAGCCCAGCTTCGCAGCAGCTTGTCACCTCTCCTGTAGTCGCGACACTTTAGGCCGTTGTGCCAGGGGGCGTGGCATTTAAAACACCACACAAACTGACATTTGCTACACTGGATCTACAGAGGAGAGAGAGAGAGAGAGAGAGAGAGAGAGAGAGAGAGAGAGAGAGAGAGAGAGAATTACACATTATCACACATCCACCTGGGCAAAACAATAGAAATTGCAAATCCACAAATCCTCAGGAGTTTTTGAGATGTTGTGGATGCATAGTGCATAGTCTTATTGGCAGGTGAAATACTTGTAACTGTATAAATCAACTGTATGGGAATTACTCTCATAAAATCCACAGAATATTGTTGCGCATTGTTCCATATTTTGTTCATTTTGTTCGGTTCAGTTTGTATCTTTGTGGGTTTATGAGGTAAATGAGTTTTTACTGTGGTTGACCACATTTTGAACAAAACCTTATACGCCTGGTTGTTGGTGTGTGACCTCACCTTGTACTTGTGCTCGGTGCGGTTGGGCGTGTATGTCTTCAGGGAGGTGAACAGGCTGCACTGGGGGCAGGGCTTGGTGCTTGCATCCAGTTGGTTCAACTCCATGAAGTAACAATATTTTGCCACCTCGTCATTGGCCAGGTGGGAAACAACAACTTCCTCCTCCAGAAAGCCACTACACTCTGGGATTGGACAGCCTGATGGAGGTCCTGCCCACTCGCACCTGGGAAACATCACAGCCAGTCAGTATTACATCATACAAAGAGACGTGTTTTTTAGGAGGCCGATCTCAATCTCAGTTTTGAGAACAGAAAATCATCCATGAGTCCCTGGTAGATCGTTTACTGCGGTGCTCCGTGCTAACTCTTACTAGCATTATGTCAAAAGTGATAAAATGAGAACTACTTTTGTTTGCAGCCATTTAATTCCCTCAGGATATTAATACAATTTGCTGCATCCTGCCTCGTGGAATAGAAACAACAATATCCAGTTATGCAATACACCGATCTGTGCTACACTAGAAGCAGCATAGAAAGCAGTGATCACGTCTGTACACATGACTACAATCTAACACAGCAAAGGGTAAAGGCTAAACAGGCCTGTGTGATATTGTGGTGGGCCACAACTCATAAATCTATGTGTGGGAAATACTGACACAGTTGACAGGAAATTATGTATGGGAAATATTTACAAAGGAGAGGCAAGGAGGGACGGATGGATGGATGGATGGAAGGAGGGAGTGGTAGGAGGAGTATAATTGCTTGGCAGTCAGTTATGCTCAGTACATCAGTACATTGATAATAACATGTTTTTTAAGGATGTGCTGGATTCATCTTATTTAAGTTTCTAATTGATTTCACCAAATTGAGTTGAATTAAACTGATTTATTTGGTTTAATTCGATATTTTGTTGTATAGATATATTTAGTTCAATCAGGCCTTCTTCCATCTTTCGCTCTGTCATACGATCCTTCTCTGCACCTCTTTCTCCTCTCTTTTCTTTCTCAATACCAAACTTGTCATTTGTCACTCTCTCTCTTCTCCATCTCATGTTCTTCCTCTCTCTCTCCCTCAGTCAAAGCCAGTGGGACCTGTTGTACTGACACATGATAAGGCACTAGAGCATGGTGTGTGTGTGTGTGTGTGTGTGTGTGTGTGTGTGTGTGTGTGTGTGTGTGTGTGTGTGTGTGTGTGTGATGACAATAGGCAGAAAACAAAGGACAATAGCAACAACCTCAGATGCTGTTACATCCACAGCTCCGCCCTCCACACACACACACAAAAGCCTATTACGTGGTTATGGAAATCTATACTTTTTGCAGTCATGACAGTTGATGTTAGTGTTATTGCAACATGACTGTGTGATGTCCATAGTCAGACTGGTTAGACAGGTTAAGACTGCTGGCTAGCGCGCGCACACACGCACACACACACACACACACACACACACACGTGTCACTGTCTGTGGTGTATTTCAATTCTAAATAATTCTAATTTCTTTGACCTAACAAATTGTAGATTAAACCTTAAATTAGACAGCAAACAAAACTTAACAATGACCCTAAATGACCTCATATTTCGTAAAATAAGCTTTGATGTAGAATTTCACTACACCTCTCGTGAATAGCAGCGCAACCACTTGGCCTGATTTTGGACCCGGGCACCAACAAGAGGGTGCAATCCAGCCGTCTGCTGCAGGAGGGCTGGTATTACATCCACCTTGGCCACCAGAGCGGATAAGTGCAAACCTTTCGTTTATTAGCCTGAAGTGGTAGCCTGACAAAAGGAAATTCTGTAAGATTACCTTACCCAACAGCCTACAAAATCAGACTGTGAAAAAGTATGAAAAGTATTGGGTTCTTGAAGGAAACTTCCACCCTCGGACACTCTTACACTGTTAGGTATCATCAATCCGGGATGTTCAATGCATTTCCAGGTGTACCCTCTTTCCATCAACCTGCCTCATCTATGTCTACATCAGTTAGTAATTTGCTACATTTCCCAGAGTGCCTTTGCCTGAACATGCCTGAGCATCTCAGCTGTGGGTTTTACTTGTTGGTAGGGAGAGCAATACTGATAGAGATAGAGTTTTTCCAGTTGAGAAAAGGTGAAGTTTCCCTTATGGAAAACACAACACGTCTTATGGCTACACTGCATTCTGGTCTATTCAGCTGCTGTTGGTAGAGAAATTGATACCTCTGCCGTTTCTGCAGTGTATGATTGTTGAACAACGGCGCGATGTTGATGTTTAAGATAGTAGAATTTTTTTCTGCTCGATGTGATGTCATGTCTTATCTATGTTTGGCCAGTTATCCACGGGAATAAGAAAAATTACATTACATTACATTACATTACAGTCATTTAGCAGACGCTTTTATCCAAAGAGACTTACAATAAGTGCATTCAACATAGATAGGTAGGTAGAGAACTACTAGTCACCAGAAATCGTAAGTGCATTTCCTTCCTAGACAAGCATCTAAGAGCAGAACCAGTGCTGAGGTAGAAGTGCAATAAGTTAGCTACCTACTTTTTATTGAAACAAATGAGACAAATAAGTAAATCAAATAAACAAGAGCTGAGACAAATAAGGGGAGACAAATAGGCAAGTGCTAAGAGGAATGGTCAGGGTAGTGTTTCTTGAAGAACAAAAGAACAAAAATACACCACCAAACAACAAAATGAACCCAGAAATGCAAGGTACATCGCCAAGAGCTGTTTGTAAAAGGTGAGATGTATTAGCGGATTTTCCTTTAAACCTTTTCAGCTTGGGACCCAATTTCAAGAAAAACATACTGGTGCTTCTGTCACTTGGGCCCGCTTTGGGCCTCAATGCAGATTGTTTTGAAGGATTTGAAATCTAAACTGTGGGCCAGTATGTGTGCCTTGTACTGTACTAGGTAAATAGAAAGTTCCACCCAGGGATGGGAACACATGCTGCTACAGGTGCCAGATGTATGTGTGTGTGTGTGTGTGTGTGTGTGTGTGTGTGTGTGTGTGTGTGTGTGTGTTCATTACACCTTTTTACTAATCAAATTCCATGACTTTTCCAAAACATATAGCACAATTTCCATGACCAATATTTGCCAGTCTATGTTGCAAATGTCACATTTTCTTACATTGAATATCTGGTCTGAATGCCCCAGGTCTTGTTTGTGGTTAACTGTCACTGCCAATTTCTGATTTGGGTTTTTATTCCTAAAAGGTAAGTGGATCAACAAGCAGCCAAGCTAGACATTAAAGATTTCACTGGTTGAAAAAAAGATTTCCATGAAATTTCCAAAACTATATGCACAGGTTTCCTTTTTCCATAAGTTTCTGCCCCCTTGTCCCTCACACACATGCACTGTCTCTTCACAAGTCAGGCCTTTAGCTGACAGGAGCAGGTAGAGGTTAAGCATCTTGCTCAAGGACACTTCAGCAGGACATATGGCTGTTAAAGGACTGCTGGTGGGACTGAACCCAACCCGGGACAGTCTCTCTAATCACTAGGCCACCCTGCTGCACAGTCAGCTCTTCCTCACCCCCCTCCCTCCTACCTGTGAGCTGACGTAGAGTTTCAGACACTCATCACACACGGCCTTCCTGCAGCACTGCAGGGGTGCGATGGTTTTCTCCTCCAGGCACACCCGGCAGCCCAGCACCGCAGCCCCTACACCGGCCTGCTCCGATGACAGTCTGCGGCTCAGGACCCCCCAGGGATCCACCAGGTCACCCAGGGTGTACGGCTCCGGTTCGGGGCTTGAACCTGTGTCCTGACTCGTCTCCTGACTCGTCTCCAGCTCTCCATCGTGTCCGTCAGATGTGAAGACCGCCGGCGTGTCACCGTATCGCTCTATGATTTCAACGTCTTTTCTGTGATTGTCGTTGGCGATGCAGTAAACTGTGCAATAGATATGTTCTTTGACACGTAACGACTCATCCAACGTGATTTTGTTAGTGTTACCGCCGCGGATGTTATAACATCCCCCAGAAGCGGTTAGAAAATCACCTTCGCGTAAATCCGACGCCGTTAATTCGGCCCGGCGATGCGAGGTTTGCTCGTTTTTCGTCTCCTCTTCGCCCGTTTCTCGGTTTGACTTTTCACAGTGGCGACACTCAGTTCCACGGTCCGTTTTACTGGCGTTACCTTCGTCGTTTTCATTGTCCGCGTTGTATTGCACTCGACTGTTACTGTTTAGATTGAATGAGGCAGATTTCGAAACAGCCGGCCCGAAATTCCTCCTCAAAATCTCGACAGCGCTCACTCTCCTCTTCTCTCCTCCACCCGCGTTGCTGTTGTTGTTGTTGCTCTCCGCATCTTTCTCCTCCTCGCCGACCCTCTCCCTCTCCCTCTCCCTCTCCCTCTCCCTCTCCCTCTCCTCCTCCTCCGACGACGACTCTCCCTCGTCTCCTTTTAAACTTACTGCCGAGTTTGATTTTGTGACACACTGGTTCAAATCTCTGAGCGACCTCTCAACTTTACTGTCGGCGAAGGAAGTTTCTGTCGGCAGGTTGCGGGATATTTTCACCTTCCCCTCGTCGAAGCTGCTGATGAAACTCGGCATTTTACAGTCATAAACTACTGGTCGGTCATCTTCCATCCCCGATTTGGCTCTCCCCATGTAGTGTGCGTCTCTCTCCCTGTCCCCCTGCCTCGCTTGTCTGACTCTTACTCTCTTACTACCAAAACAAAGCAGGCAGTTTGGTGCTTCCGGGTCTGCGTCAGTATGGAAACGTAACGATGTGGGAAGCCTAGTGGTGGATCACAGATTAGGCGAATAATCCATAATATCTCACACTGCATATGACATGTAGCTGACTATAACAGTTACAGGTTACAAAATCACGGTTGCGATGGTCGCCGGACACCATGGAGGTTAGTAGGCTCGTGCGTAACTGGTTATCAGTGCGCGCAATAACGTACAACTTTACTCGAAAAATGCAATTTATTCATCTTTACTCCTTAGTTATTTCAAATGTAATATCACTTTATTTAAGAAAAGTAATTCGTTACACTGTTCGTTAAATTACTTTTCCGTTACCTACTCCCCAGCAAATAAAAAACAGATTGTTTCCTCTTCAAAATACCTGTGCGCCTGTGACTGAACAAATAGGCCTACTGCCAGTTTAGCTTTTAGTACCTGCGCATAGTTTACAATTGACAACAATATTTTTCTTTTCTACTTTTCCTTTTTGACAAGTATTACATCATTATTAATATTATTATATTCATATAGTACTATTGTTTTTATTATTATTTTAGGATTGTGGGTTGTTTTTTTTATTGGATCGCACACAGGCATAGTTCTCATCTTCTTCATCATCTTCAGAACTGTGCGGTTTTTCTATTTAAAAAAAGAGGAAAAGAAACACAAGACTCCAATCTGTGAAGTCATCAGGTAACATAGAGCAGTGGTTCTCAATCCAGTCCCCAAGGACCCCCTGTCCTGGAGGTTTTAGCTCCAGTCTTACTCAGGCTCACCTGAACGAATTAGAGGCTTCAGGTTTTCATGAAACTTGAATTGGTTCCGGTGTGCCTGAGTAAGGCACAAAACTCTGGGGCGTCGGTAAACTGGACTGCTAGGTTTGTTACAATTTCTCATTAATACCAATGCCCATTGGTTTAAATGGGGAATGCCAATGATGCTAGCAAGCCTCTACTGCTTATTACATAGAGCCAGCACACAAACCCAACGTTTCAACCTCAAGTCTTTTTTAGAGTGTGCTGCTTGGAAAAAACAGGTTGAAAAAAGTGGGGAAAAGTACTGGCTCCATGTGAATAATTGAAATACTTTGAGCCTCAAGCTTTTTCTCTCCCTTAATAGATCCATCGTTTGGGTAAAAGCACTGGGAACTTGCAAGGAAGGCCAGAGAAAGGCCAGGTCCTTATCAGTGAGGACCTTTTTCTGACCTTTTAAACTGATAAGAGAATTTAAAATGCCAGCTTATCCCTTTGAGAAACCTGGAAAAATACTAACATACCTATCTCTTGTCCTGTAACTGTACCCTTTCGAAACGGTCTGGCAGCTTTTCTTTTTTGTCCTGAAGAAATATCATTTTCAAAAAAGATGTAATTTGTCACTGAACATCAGGGGATGATATAAGGATATCATTCTCTCCACTCTGGTAGCAGATTATATTTCCACTGCATAGGAACAATAGTCCTTCCTGCTATGACTCTGTGTGTATGTATGTGCATGTGTGTGTGTGAGTGTGTGTGTGAGTGTGAGTGAAGCGAAAGGAACAATAACCCTCCCTGCTCTAAAGGGAGAGAGAGAATATGTCTGTCAGGGGATGTGAACTGAAATCAAAGACAAGGTGATCAGGGTTGTGACCGTTGCCCTCGGCTGTCTCATTCAGCGAAAACATTTTAGTGAACAGGCCTGGCTTCAGTTCAGTCATCTCAGAGAGGGGATGTTCTTCAAAACTGAATTACTGGCAAATGTTTGGCAGTCACACCCACCGTCTTAACATATAATTGAGAATAAACCACATATATTTTTTTATGCTGAACGTCAACACTACCAGGGTTAACAGGAAGGAGTTATTCAGGTTAAAGATTTATGATTGAGTGGAAAGTATGTGGGAACCTGTATTTTTGCCACCTTGTAGGTTATTTCCTACAAGTTACACAGTTATGTGTAATGTGTAACAAACATATTAGTTCAGAAGAAAGGTTAGCAAGAGAGAATCAACCATTACAAAACAAAACACCAGAAGGTCATGACAAATCCAATGTGGCTCTGCATCAAAGAGCACTTGCAGGATTGGAGATTGTACTTTTTATGTGCGCACATCATTTATAGATCTGGCCTCAGGTCTGTAGGGGAGAATAACTATACCAGGCACCGAACAGATAAACGTAAAAATGGGCTCTAGATTTTTGCCCCTAGTGCTTCTTTATTATCAGTTTGTTTGCTTTGTTAATAATACATTACATTTTTTGTATTTTTATTTTGTTTTGTTGTTTTATTTTAATTTTTTTATTTTATCATGCTGGGTAAGCGATCCTCCTAAGTGCCTAAAACGTCAATGTAAAATTGTGAGCTTGAAACTATAAGGTTCCACCTGATTCAAAATAGGCTAGTTCTTAGATACTGAATGTTCAAATTTTCTCATCCCATATAGCAAAAGTAAAATGTATACATATACATTTTAAAAACCTGGCTTCAGCCATGTGTAAAACCCGGAAGAACCTGCACACATTATCCGAATAACTCATCTGTTACTAAAATTACAGATGGAACTAAATCATTTCAGGTCATGAAATGTAAGATATTGGCTGAAAGGAGACAGAGAACAGAAGACGCAAGATAGTCTGTCCTTCCCCACTGTCTACTTTATTACCCACTGTCTACTTTATTCTATGTACGGTCAGTCACCTCTGGGAAACACAACAGAAAAAGAGAAGGAGCTTAAACTATGTAGGCGGTTCTAGTCAGTGGTGAACATTAACAAGCCAACCCAGAGCCAGAAACAAAGTTTGGCCATTGTTGTTTTCAGTGGCAGCCATGCTAGTTCCACAATCCTGCACTGTTAGTTAAGTACAGTTACATTACTTTAGGCAGCTCTATATCTTTCAGCACAATTTCACCGTGGAGTACCTCAAGGTTCTCTCCTGGGTCCCATTTTGTTCTTGATCATCTCATTTTATCATATAATTCATAGGCATATTTCTTTCCAATGCACAACTTCAATTTTTTGATGTACTAAGTGGTTACTGAACTGTTGAGCAGACTATAGTGTATAGTATTATTATTATTATTATTATTACTAGTCACTAATGGTCATTGTCACTTCCTTCAGTGTCAATGGGCTGAGAGATCAAAGTAGATTGTGGCTTTGAAGGTCCTGGGTTCGGCGTTGTTCTGTTCACCATGACACAGAAATGTACAATGTACCAGCCACAGTACAAAGTCTATAGTGTTCACACACACCCGTACATACAAACATCTGGGTCACATTATATATCTGAAATCCTTTCAAATTTTACAATATTTGCTTCAGTCTGTTGGGCATGCCAGGTGGGCAGAATTTGTGCTGTCAAGACTGTTTGAATCAGTCCCACAGTGGCAGGCAATATCAATCCATAACAGAAAACGGGTTTGGAATTGAATTCACTTTCAGTTCAAATAGAAACCTGCACTATTCATTTTCATTTCAGCCTTTAAATACTGGTTATGTGGTCATTTTCATAGCAGTAAAAGATCCCCATTTGAATTTGGGGGGAAAAAAAGACATCTTTACCTGCAGTTATTTTATTCATGGCAAAGCAATGTGTAGTGTTGGTTTGACAATTCCAATATAAATTAATATTATAAATAAAGTTAATAAATTGTTTGCCCTGAAGTGAAAGTGAATTTCCAGCCCTGACAAAATTGTTAATGACAGAATTACAGAGGCTATAGTGTGAATAACATCAGTTAACTTTTCTCCCTCTCTCCCCCTATTCCCCTCTCCTTTTTGATACACTGTACAATTAGAAGAAAGAAAACATAGTCCCACTTGTACACAACATCATACATTAGTAGTCAACTAGAAAAAACAGTAAACACGGCCACACAGGATTAAAAAACGTCTAGAAGTTCAAAGTTACATTTCAGCTTTACATCGTAGTAGTTACTTTTCTGCTTTAATCTGTGGACATTTCAGACTGTGTTATTTATAGAAAATCACAAAGTTCACATTGAGAACGCTTTGAAGAGAGTTGAGGAGCATTCAACAAACCAAACAGTTCCCTTTAAGTAGCTAGTTAGTCACACGCAGCGTGAGATTAAATACGCAACAGTTTTGACACCTCATGCAAACACACAAATGTCATTTTTATCCTCCAGAATGACTCTCAATGACGCTTCATAGGGTTGCGACTCTGAATGTAACCCACAGAGTGTTACAAAACCACCGAAGTACCATTGAAGAGAGTTGGTAGACGGGAACGGGGGTGGACTGAATGTAGCTCAGATGAGTTTGTAGAGGGAAATGGTCTGTTGGCCCATTCCTATGTCAAGACCAGCTAATATTTCCCCCTCAGAAAAGTTCCTGATTGGAAAGGCCTCAGACATTTGGTTCCACATTAAAACAAGCCATTCAATGCAATGCAAATGAAACAGGTTCAGTGACACCTCCAGACAGAAGTCTGGACAGAACAAAACAGAAAGTCTGCCTGTCTACAGATGAGTCTTTACCATTTCAAGTCTCTCTATCTACTAACACACAACATGGAGCCGTGAACAGAGTAGGAGCTCATCTAGGGTCAGAATCATCATTATTGTTCTTGTTCATGTTCATGTCCGAGAAACTTGTTGAGCTTGGTCCTGAGGCATCACAGTAGCACGTATCCCTGCTCTAGGAAATCCTTCTTACCTACTGTGAGGTTTTCTCAGCTTTTTCAGCCTAGAACATGGTTAACTTTCTTATGTGGGAACCCAAAATAGGTGAGTCTGAGACCCATTTTTGTCTCAGGCTCCATAGCTTCAGGGTCTACATCTACTGCCGTTGGCACTTTCAACATTAGAATTTGCGTGATGAAGGGAGGAAGGAAGCTGCTAGGTCCCTCTCTCTGACACTAGCTGTCAAGACTTCACTGGAGGGTCCTGGTCGCTCAACAGGTTAGGGTGCACGCGGTCAGTGTGGTCGAGGGTTCAGCCTTTGTTGAATTATCGTTTTCCTTTCCCTCTTTCTCTCCTGTCTCCTGTCAGTCTCCAGTGGTTTGGAAAAGCAGAAATATAATAAAAAAATCAATATAAATAATCAAACTATCTAAGTGAAACAGAGGGTTTCTGTGATCACCTCCCTGCATCACCATGACAGCCATTTTTGGAAGATTTGGTTGCACCACTCTCTAACTCTAGCCTGCATCCAGTTGCCTGAATATCTCATCCCCCATGATCGATGTTTTGTCACATTTCTATACCGTACAAAAATACCAGTCCAAGATGAGATTCAGGCCACTCTGTGATTGTCATTTCTGGAAAGGGTGGGTCCTCCCTCTCAGTAGGGAAGCTTTCGAGAGTCTGAGGAAGATTCTGGCTGCTTTGGGCTATTTCTGTTGTCAGGAAGAATGCTGAAGAGATATGGAGGATGATTGTGCACTTAACCTGGCTTCCCAGAATCCAGTTTTCTTTTTCACAAAAAGGGAAAAGACCTGTGAGCCCACTGAAAGTGATGGGCTGTAGTAAAAGCTTGAGAGCTTGGTGTCCACATCAGGATTGGAAGGGAATGGGGACTATTGCATGATCTCACTAACTCTTAGGGAGCAAGTGGTTGTTTTCGTTCTCTTGCTCCATCTATCTGTTGTATAAAGGGAGCAACTTCGTGTAACTCATCTGAAACAATTGTCCCACCTGTGCACAGCAGAAACCACCTTTGGGATGGACCATTAAGAGGCTGTTACAAAGGGCAGGTCATCACTCTATGAAGAAAATAGCGGGTCTCTCTTAGTGTGAAATGCCCTGTCTGTCTTCCAGCCTGTCAGTCAGTTAGTATTGTAAACATTGCTTAGATTCACATTGAGTAGTAAAAAGTCACATTATGAGTGTGTGTCCGTACGCATGTGTGTACGTACACGTGTGTTCCATTATGCCTGTGTGTGTTATGTGAATGTGTGTGTGTATTTCATGTACACATGCACATATGAGGTGAGGTGTATGTACCAGACTGTTATTAAACATTCAGTTAGGAGTGCATCATGTTCATGAGGAGTCCAACAGGGGACTTATATCGTACCCACCATCTTTGCTGTCACTCTCCCGTGTATGTAGTCCAACATAAACTGAAATGCATCAAAAAGTAATCTTAGAAAAATGTCGTTTAACATTCCTTCATCAGTAGTCTAGTAGATTCTTGACCAGTTTGGTTGGAAGTCCAGCGTCTACTCTGTCAGGCAACAAGAGAAAAAATTCCAGAGACAGATATACAGGTTGTCTGTTGTGTACACAGGGATTTCTCTCTCTGGGGTTTTTAAACTCTTTGGTCAGGCATATCTGCATGAGAGAGATATTAGATACCAGAACCGTGACACTTTCGAAACAGCAACGTTTTTCTGTCGTAGAAACATGTCAGTAATTCTCCAATGAATACTGGTGGAAGCCCTGTTCAGTCAATGCAACCCTTTCACATCAGGTCACAACTCCCACCTGCAGCAGCCACCTGGCGTCCCTCCCTGTTCAAGCTTTTGGTTTATTTCATTTGCCAAACAGCACATGTGGAAGCAAGCCGTCGCCTCCTGACTGTGCCCCTCAGAGTCAGAGGCAGAAATTACATCTGTTGCTGGAGCTACCTGTAACTGCGTGGTGTACATGTCCTGTAGTTACCATGCTCAGCCACACAAGGCCAGTGTTTCATTAGGAATTGACCTGGACTCCATTAAATGCAGTCTGCCTGTCAGACAAAGGAAGCTATCTGAAAGAGTATCTGGGGGATTTGGAGGTTGAAGTCTTCTGTATCCACTGTGTCCGTCCATTTGTCTGTCTGTTTGTTTGTTTAAGACATTTAGCGTAGTAAAAGCAGGAAGTTAAGCCGCGTAATTGGTTGGTTGGTAAGGCAGTGCTCCTGGATTACCTCCTGGTTTTACTTCGACCTGTAGAAAGGAGAGGAGAGGAGGAGAGGAGAGGAGAGGAGAGGAGAGGAGAGAGGATTATACAAGATAGTAAGTGGATCCCTTTAATTGCTTCTGCTTAGATTGTAGGTAAAATATTAAAGCTGCACTAGGCAGGACTTTTATGTAAAAAAACACTTCACAAAGTGGGGCTGCAATGGAGAAGACTATCCCATCTCTAGTTCAGACCCTGTACATTCAGCCTATTTACCCAAATTCAATTCTGGTGTTGGGTATGGACACTTCTCTGCCCACAGGAAGTGACGAAACGAAACTTGAAGCGAAATACAAACTGTCTCCTAAACAGCAGCAAGCAAGCTCTCCGTTCAGAGCAAGCTGGATTCACCATTAGATCTTCTGCCTCTCTCGTCCCTTTGCTGTCCTCCTAAGCATCACAGACTGGCCGGGTTGGTAAACATGAGCGTGCTGTGTGCAGTTCACTGACCTGATTTATGGGTTTGGAGGGTGAAGCTTTAGGGATAATCAATTTAATAATATAATATAACAATATAATAGTGATCACTGATTTTTAATGATTGTTGCCCCTGTGCATCTTCTTCTCCTCATCCCTAGAAGAAGACATGCCTGACAGCAAAACCTGGGTGGAGCTTTGCCAACCACTGATACAGCTAGCCGACTAACACTCCTTCACTGTGGTCTGGCTACCAACCATGTGCAGCTTTGGAGCAAGTTAGTGTTTCTATGATCAGGAACTCTACAGCAACATCATGTCACAGTTGTTTCACGATGTGATAACTTATGGTAAATCTACATTGCACGGTTAAAACATGAAAATAAAATAATCCCCTATGGGAAGATGAATGGGGTATATACCTCCTGAACCCAACGTTTGAGCTCCATATCAATATTTCATCAGTGTTTGGTCTGCTGTGGTGCTTTTGGGATTATGCTAACCTAGCCGATACTGTCCACTACATGCATTAAAGCATTCAAATGCAATGACGTAAATAAATTCTAGACACATCCTTGAAGCTGCTAGCAAATTTCTTGTAGCACGACAAATAAGTTGATCAAAGAGGTTGGTGTGTTTCTGCAAAATTCTGGAAGCTGATGTGAAGATGGCTATTTTTTCAAACTCAAAAGAAAGAGCAGTGTGTGTGTGTGTGTGTGTGTGACAGATTTCCTTTGTGACACTACAGCTGATGTTATTTTATTGGTCCCGCTGGCCAGAGCCAATAAACACCAAACTGAGGGGACAACAGCTGGGGAACAATGATAGCATATTGATGATGTTTGTGTGTGTGTGTGTGTGTGTGTGTGTGTGTGTGTGTGCGTGGTATATGTGTAGGTTCATGCATGTTTGTGTGAATACTTCTACTGTGTGTGTGTGTGTGTGTGTGTGTGTGTGTGTGTGTGTGTGTGTGTGTGTGTTTGTCTCGGCGGGCATTTTCTTGGCGTCCGTGATTTATGATCTGTGTTATGTGTTGCACTGGGGAGATATAAAACTACAGAATGGACCTTTATTGGCTTTCTTCTTTATTTCAGTCCCCTGTTTCATCCATCACTCTCTGTCTCTGTCTCTGTCTCTCTCTCTCTCTCTCTGCCTGTCTCTCCCTCTCTCCTGTCTTGATCTCCACTTCTCTCTCCCTCTCCCTGTCTCTCTCTCTCCCTCATTCTCTCCATCTCTCCCTTAGACTAATAACAACAGATATTGATAACCTGTCTGCTACACGTCAGTAGAATCACTATTTATTTTGTTTTCTTGTTACAGTGGTATAGAATTTGTTCTACTGGTTGCCGTTCTCCACGGGTCAACGTGAGACGGTGAGATTGATGCATTGTTGCCTTCAGACTCATTTTGTGTTATTCTATTGGCTCTTTGGCCCGAGAGTAGTCTAAGACCTAGACAGAAACTAAATCCTTGGTTTGGTTCTCAGGTAATCACCATACAAAGTTAAGAAGTAGAATTTAGCCGTCACTAATGCAAAATGAATGGGAGTGATAGGGGCCGAAACAACACGATAGATAGATAAATAAATAGATAGATAGAGAGATAGAGAGATAGAGATAGATAGATAGATAGAGAGATAGATAGAGAGATATAGAGATAGAGAGATAGAGAGATGGATAGATGGATAGATAGATAGAGATGGATAGATAGAGAGATGGATAGATAGATAGATAGATAGATAGAGAGATAGAGAGATAGAGATAGATAGATAGATAGATAGATAGATAGATAGATAGATAGATAGATAGATAGATAGATAGATAGAGAGATGGATAGAGAGATAGCTAGAGAGATAGTGATAGAGAGATAGAGAGATGGATAGAGAGATAGCTAGAGAGATAGTGATAGAGAGATAGAGAGATGGATAGAGATAGCTGGAGAGATGGAGAGATAGATAGATAGAGAGATAGAGAGATAGAGAGATAGCTAGAGAGATAGTGATAGAGATAGCTGGAGAGATAGCTGGAGAGATAGATAGATAGATAGATAGATAGATAGATAGATAGATAGATAGATAGATAGATAGATAGATAGATAGATAGATAGATAGATAGATAGATAGATAGAGTGATAGAGTATACTCACATGTACATGGGTTGTAGTTGCAGATGGGAGGTCTTCTGAGGCCCCTGGTAACCGTAGGAGTCAAACCCTCCTATAAAATCAACTGGACAACAACAACATCAGTTAGACATTCACCAATACACAAGACTGGATGGAACGTGCTGCTGTTTATCTCTGTGGGTGAGGTGGATGTGAGTGGACGTGTCGTTAGGGTTATCACGTGGACACCTCTCATCACAGGTGCTTCCTTGAATCAGGCTTATGAGGTCTCAAAAGGAGATTTCAGTGTCCCAGAACCACCCGCTCTACACATAAAACCACTCCCAGTGAAGATTTGGTCTTAACTGTACAAAAACCTATTTTTAGCAGTAAGATTAATACTCATGCACGGATATTTTTCTGTCTTGGGAATACTCCTAAATTATCTGAGAGAGCTCTACAGACAACCTAAATCAGACACTGTCAGCTGGTGGCGGTTTCACCCAGACAGAAGCAGGGACCCGTGCACTTTTCAAGAGAGGAAGCCATGACGTTCTTGACTTTGATGATAAAGAGCTCATGAACGGGCACTTCCTCGCCTTGATCACAGGAGTGAGGTTTTGATTTATTTAGCGAGAGACTCCATGACATCCAGCACAATGAGGCATTTGAGTGTCACTGCAGAGATGAAAGCAGTTATAGCTTCCTGGTGAAAGATTAAATGTAACAGCGCACAAAGTGATGATGATGAAAGTTTGCACTATCAAGTTGCACCCAACGCCAAACATAGTCAGGCGATTGGATTTGTTCATTGATTCGAGTCAAAAAATACCATACACACATGACCACAAACTGCATTGTAGCAGTATCTAGCTAATAAGGAAGGAACAGTTGTATTATTGTGAAAAGCAGCGGATCTTCACACAACTCCCATAATGCTCTTTTCATATCTGCACTTGTTTTTTTATTATTCCTTAGACTCTCATATGTAATCCGTTTGTATGTCTGGTGCACGGGATATCTATCGAGCGGTAATATCACCCAGCAGGAGCACAAAACTGCCCAAAATCATATTCATATCATATTCTTTCTCCTTGTGGAGCCACAATAACAACTGGGGTGGTGTGAATAGTAAGGATTCCTGCTGATTCCTGTTGATTCCTGTTGATTCCTGTTGATTCCTGTTGATTCCTGTTGATTCCTGCTGATTCCTGTTGATTCCTGTTGATTCCTGTTGATTCCTGCTACAGCTGAATGGTCTCAACAAACCACACCAGCTACTGCCATGCTCTACCCTTTCAGCTAAACAGGGATTTTTAACCCCTAACCCTGTCAGTCTTCTACCTATCGAGCTACACACGAAATATGAACACAAATAATCTTAATCTTAATCTTAATTCTTAAGACCTAGGTCAGCCAAATCATGTTCTTGTAAACATGAACAATCCTCCCCCGAAGCCAGAAACCTCAGACTCTAATCTGTGATATTTTACAGCCAAATTATTTTTTTAAGCTAGTGCTATTTTGTTATTTGGCAGCTGTGAATGTTTACTACAGTCATATTTCAGATCGAAGAACTCAGCTTGAACAAAGACTGGTCACACACAGATAGTTTTAGTTATCGTAGGGTGGGTCTGTGCATGCCTGAATGTGTTTTTTTTTCCTTTGTGTTTATGCCAAGCAGTGTGTGTGTGTGTGTGTGTGTGTGTGTGTGTGTGTGTGTGTGTTGACGTGTGCACAAGTATGTGATAAGGATCTGTCTGACACATGTGAGTAGCTCTGACAAGACTGAATTAACTGATTAATCCCCCCAACACACACACCCACACACACATACACCCACACCCACACCCACACACACACACACACGTGCTCAAAGAGTAATTATCAGAGTAATTAGCTTTCTCAGCAGCTCTAAAGCTACATTGGTCCTCTGTGAGTTTTAACTTCTTCACCCAAGGCACATTTTCCCGACAAAGCTGTCTGATTATTGTTTACTCTCTGAGAATACAGGAGGATCAGGAGGACGTTCACAGCCTCATTCGGGACCCGAGGCTTGGCGGCGTTAAGATTACGATGCGTCCCCAAATTATTCTGGAGAAACAGCCAATTTCAGGCCAGAAAATTAACATTGTTTTGAATGAAGATGATACTGGCCATGTGATGCTGCCGTTTCCCTTTTAATGGAAAATACACTGAATCAAATTCTGTCGGCTAGTGGGCTAATTGCCCCAAAACAGGGTAGATAAGCCTTAATAGTAGCCTACAACGTCAGCTTGAATCATGATTTCTTCTGAAAATATGGGTCCCCTTGAGAAACATTTTGAAAGCCACTCATGTAACACGTCAGAATAATTGACATCTAAATCAAACTGAGAGTGGAAGAAGTTTAAATGGGAAAAGGTTCCTTTCAGCAGCCTTTTCTGAGTTTCACTTGCTAAAAAGAAGAACAAATAAACAAATAAACAGAAATTAAATGTTCATAGAAACCCTCGTGTGCGTGTATACCTAGCCTGCTGTCTAGTTCTGCAGGCCTCATGTCACTGTGTGTCACTGCAGACCGAGGCCCTGAACGCACCAGTTCAGCGCAGGCCAAATGATGACCGAGGGACATTAATTATTTAGATGTGGAGCGAAGAGCTTGTTAGGTTTTCTGTCATCACAAAGTGTAAAATGTTCCCGTCTCAAAATATCTCCTGAAATACAATGAAACCGAATCAAACTGGGGTGAATTATAGAGTATTATATTACCCTGAATGGTTCTTTAGCTTCGTCAGCCAGTGAGTACATTTAATCTTTTTGCCGTGGGTTCATTAAAACTCTTGTCATGTGAAGAGCCCCTGGAAGCAAAGTCCCATTTCTGGTCCCGACCCACAGCTTTTCAGAGATTTTGCCCTGGAACATTTGCAGGGCCAAATTTGGGCTAACTTTGGACAGGCAGCAAAGCACGAGACCTCGTCTGCTCTCGGCGCTTCACAGGA